>CM058237.1:31301222-31803616 GCA_030180135.1 Orychophragmus violaceus
TATTTCTGCTTATAGCAGGTACAAAATAACAATTATTGAGTTCTAAAATCAATCCCGAAGGTAAAGACAACAAGTATGTGCCTACAGCTAGTGCTGGAACTTTCGCTCCATTCCCAACTCGTAGCTCCACTTGTCCTTGCTTCAGCCTTCTACTGTTGCTGAGTGCCTGCATATTAGTACAAATATGAGCCCCACAACCAGTATCCATAACCCATGAGGTATTATCAGAAGTAGTTGTATTAACTTCTATAACAAAAATACCTGTCGAAGAAGTCTCGAGAGTCTTCTTCTTCAATTCCTTTAGACCTTCTTGGAATTTCTTACATTCTCTCCTCCAATGCCCTGGTTCTTTACAGAACCTGCATATGTCAGTTGGCCCAGCCTTGGACTTGGGCTTGGGCTTTGGCGTGTCCTTGTCCGCGACTTGGACAGCCTTGGCCTTTCCCTTATCCTTAGCAGAGGATTTCTTAAACCCCTTGCCCTTTTGCACCATAAGCACATTGGGGTCCTTGGCGGTTTTCCTCAAGTTGGGCTCTGCAGTCTTGAGCATTCCGTGAAGCTCAGGCAATGTCTTACTCAAGCCATGCATGTTAAAGTTCAGAATGAACTGATCATAGCTTGCAGGTAATGACTGCAGAATGATGTCGCAAGCAAGTTCTTGGCTGATTGGGCAGTCGAGTTTCTGAAGATGATCGAGATAACCCATCATCTTCAAGACATGAGGACTCACTGCCGCATTCGCAGCCAACTTACAGTCTAAGAGGTTCTTAACAGTTTGAAACCTCTCAGTCCTTGCTTGCTCCTGAAAAAGCGATTTCAGGCTTGCCATTATCTCAATTGGTGACAACACACTCTCGAACTGCATTTGCAGCTCAGCAGTCATTGTCGCCAACATAAGGCAATACACATCATTTTCATCTGACGAATGCTTTTCCCAAGCATTATGCAGAGTCCTGGCGGCATTGTTAGCAGGCCTCTCGGGGAGAGGATCACGAAGGACATAATCCTTCTTCTCCTGCTTGAGGACCAGCCTCAAGTTCCTTGACCACGTCAGGAAGTTCGTTCCAGTCAGCTTCTCCTTCTCGAGAACAGACCGGATTGAGAATGTGTTTTGTGTGCTTGTAGTAGTCATAGCTGAAATATATAGATAAAAAGGTTATTAGTTAAAATGTTCAATATGATTAATCTCGTATTAAATTTAATATGATTAATCATGCATTATATTCAATAACATAAGTTACCCTCAATAGAATATAATGATTCCAAGATCCACATATAACTAAGATCAAAGTGGGCCACTGGCCATCACCCAACCTTAGCTTATATCGGTAAGCCCTATATCGGCTAATTATATCCGTGATATAACTCTTGGTTGTGAATCTGGGCCCGAGGCCCAATCCACTCTGATGTCTCAAGGCCCGGGACTCCCGATGGCCTAGTCAAGAAAACCATACTATACAGTCATGTAATCATTAATGTCTGGGACTCCCAATGACATTTATGAATCACAAACCGTCTTATCCACGCAAAAGCAGACACCCTCACACTGTAAGGCCATGAATACAATTGAATGGGCTTCGACAGCTGACATAGAATGGACAAGACATCCAACGCTTGATATTATTTGAGGTTCGTAGGTTTATTTAAAAATTCATTCCCAAAATAGAAGATTACTATTTCGGGAAACTTTCCAATTTTGGAAACCTACTATTTTTGGAAACTTTCTAAAATTGGAAACTTTCTAAAAACGGAAACTTTCTAACTTTAGAAATTTCTTTAAAATCCAAAACCCGCAAATCTAGAAACTTCTAATTTAAGAAACTTTCTAATTTCAAAATTTCGGAAACTTTAATTTAAAATCGACTTTATAATTTTATAAAATAAATTCTAAATTAATCTGAAGAAAGACTCAAATAATTGGCCCAATTGTTTTAACTTCTTGGCTCGAGGCCCAAGAATTGGTCCATGTCCAAGACATGACCCAATTGTCCAATTAAATGACATAACCGGTCTGGTTCATTAAAATTGGTCTAACCAAATTTTAATTACTACGATGACCACAATTGTCAACCGGTTATTTACTAAACCAGATTTTCTCAATTTATTTGGTCCAACCAAATCAAATTAGAAAATCCTGGTTTAGGCACAAAATCCAATTTTTCGACTTTGGATTTCTTATCCCGGTTTAACCAGACTTAATAAAATTATTAAATCTGTTTATTAAACCAGGACGAATAATTTTAATCAAAATTCTAAACCGAGTTATAAACCCAACTGTATCGATCGATGAACCAACCGCATCGATCGATTCATCAACCGCATCGATCGATTCTTCAATCGTATCGGTCGATGCTCTCAGCATCGATCGATGCGTTCACGCGTTGAGCAGGCTTGGCCGAGATATGCGAAATCCATGCGATCGTTCGATCGATCCATGCGATTGCAGTCGATCTCTCGCGGTTGTATCGACCGATCCATGCGATCGTATCGATCGATCCATGCGATCACAGCCGATACTTCTTTATGAAAATCGCATTCCAAATCAATATAGCTTGGATTTGCGATTTCAAGTGTGTTTAGGTTTCAATTCCTTGTTGCTTAAGTGATTTCTCTTATCAGTAGTTGATTCAAAACACTTCTTAAACAAGAAAACAATCCTAAACTTGAATCTAAACAAGAAAAACCAGAACCAATAGCTCTGATACCACTGAAGGAATGTTTAGATGAATCCTGATTCAATTCTCTGATTCAGATTATCCTAAACATGCTGATCTAGGTTCTTCTCGAATAGAAACAATTGATGATCTCACCTTTTACCTGTTAATTGCAGCGGAAGGAGAGAACAGGTCAGAGATCAGAGAAACACCGAGAGATGAATCCTCCAAAGGCTCACACACGCGATCACAGAAAACGGCTGCTAGACCAGTAGGGAAGGAGGCGCAGAGAGAGAGAGGAAATCGCAGGGGGCTAGGGTTAAAGAAGAAAACAGACTCGAGTTTTTATTTATAAAACTCGTCCGGTTCCTCTTGGGCCATTTGGCCGTTCGCGCACTGTGTCGATCGACACATCATGTGCATCGATCGACACACAATGGCTAAACCCTTTTATTCTCTCTAAGTACAGTAAATGCCTGGCACTTTTACCGTACTTCTGCTAAGCCGTTCCTACACATTTTCCTGTTAGCTTAGGCGTGTGACCCATATGGGATCATATAATAGAGGCAATAAGTCCAAGACTTATAGATCATGAGCGGACTCTAGCAAGCCATCATGACCCCCAGTATTATATGACTTATGTCTGATCTTTGACATACTCTTACTTTCTAGAGACAGTACCGAGATTACTGGACACAATTCCAACAGTCTTTACCGCATCCGAGAGAGGTTTAGGAGAACTTTCTTAGGTTCTTTCTTGTCGGATTATGAAGTCTCGTTTATGGGTTCTGGGTTGGTGAGAGAGTGTCTCTCTGTGAGTCTCCAGGTTGTTGATGTTGTCGTTTGGTGAGCCGTGGGCTACGACGACTTATCTCGCTCTTTTTTTTTTGCGGTTGCCACAAATTTCAAGTTTGAGTTGCTGTTGTTAAACTTTTAGATTTATCGATTTGTGTTTCCTTTAGCTGTAGGTTTCAGTAACCCTTTATGGGCTTTGGTTGCCCGTTGTTTGGGCTTTAGTTGCCTGTTGTTTAGGCTTTGGTTGCCTGTTGTTTGGGCTTTAGTTTTCTTTGTTTAGGATCTTGTATTAACTCTCGTTTCAGTTCTATTAATATAATCCCATCAGATGACAAAAAAAAAAACTAACAACATCTAATAAAGTATCATCATTTAACCTTTTTGGCTCTCTCCTGACCAATCACGAACTTGTTCAAACCTTTACAAATCTCCTTTGGTGTCGGAAAACTAGACCCAAGATTGGAGCCACCCCAGCAATCATCTTTCGAATTCGAGGCTGTTTCGTTACCAGCACCAGGAGTGCTTCTGAGATTAACGCTCGACCCATTAACTCCATCTCCCGGTCCCGGTGGGTCCCCTTGAGAGCACAGAATAGCAGACCTGGCAGAATTCGTAGCATAGCTTTTGCTCGAGTTCCGTCTCTCTCCTCGATTATCCAAGAAGCTCGTGTCCATAGGCTTGAGCGACGGGATTTTACTGGGGGATTTGTGTGATGGGTCATCGATTTTGTTACGGTGACTGCAGTGAGGAGTGGCGGTTCGAACGGTGTGGGCACGGTTGAAGATGAAGTATCTAAAGTGAGAGAGTGTGAGAGAAGCGGTTTCTCTCGACGTGTTTGACCTCAAAGCCGCCGCGGCCATGGAGGTTTCACAAGAAAATCAACGAGAGGGAAGATCAGAGAAAAAGCTATCAGCAATTGATTAACATAATCCGATCGAAAATCATATGAAATTTTTATTTTTTGAGAAGAAATGAAGGAAAAAGCGAAACTTTTGGAGAGGGCTTTTAGTTGATGACGCAGTTATTTATCAAATTCGAGAGAGAGATTCGATGAAAGTGAAGTTGTGTACATGAGCTCGGAAGAAACGCAAATTGGAAAAGGGGAAAACAATGAATTGGAGAGAATATCTATTTCTATCTTCCGGTAAGAGTTTGACGAGCGCATTGACGGACGACGGCCCATGGTTTGGTTTTCGAAACAAAGTAAAAACACACACATCACACATGGATAACCAAAACTGAAATGTTGTCCAAAAAACAGAAAAGAAAAAAAAAATATTAATGTAAAGATATGGAGGGGGTTTAATCTTGAAAATATTTAAATGCTGATTCATGCATATGCAGGAAGTTAGCTTTATATTTTCCCCTATAGTCAGAGAACGATAGATAGGTTTAGGTTTGGTGATTGAATCGAAAAATAAATAAGAGATCACAACTCACTCGACAACGCGCTCTTTTGATTTCTCTGGTTCCAATTCTTTCAAAGAATTCGAACGGCAAGATCCCAGAATCATAGGCGTCGGAGTGACCTCGCCCAATAGTCACCAGAACAGCAGATCCAACGACACACATTCCTAATCAATTTTTGAATGACCACGAATCAGTGGATCAGATTATCGAGCTCAAGAAAATAACGAAGAGAACCACAGGAACTATGCCGATGCACCAATAACAAGGGAAAGCACATTTCTAATGTAAGGAAAAATACACCACCTGAAGCCTAAAAATCCAAAACAACCGCAGCCACACCGCAAACGAACGAACCCGCCAAGCTACCCAAAACCGATAGCAAGAGAGCTCCCAATCACGAGGCTGAACCTCAAACAAATACCCTGACCAGAGCAACATCAAGTCGGAACTAACCCAAACTGACTGACGGATCAAACACAAACCCTGACGCAAGCAGATCACGTAGAGCAACAACAAACCCATAATTATAAACAACCCAAAAGAAGCAGACATAAAGCCTAACCAGCCGCACCAATCTAAACCACACTAGTCAAACCACATAAGCTATAAACAACCAAATCGATAGAGGGATTATGAAGAAAAAGTACCGACCAAACTTCGACTAGAACCAGAGACCTCATCAGAACTGGCTCAAACCCGACGACCACCCACACCACAGGACCAGTGCAGAGAACCCTCCATCACGATCTCGTATAAGCCCGACCAACCCAAACCAAAAATGACTCCAGATCCGAAGAAAGCTGAAGCCAAAGCCCTCGACCCGTTAGTAGCTTCCGTAAATGACCGATTAGCCACCGCTCACGCCCAGGAGAGGAAAGGGAGACAACCTCCGGTGGAGAGACACAGTGGCTCTGTAGATCGGAGAAAATGGCTGGAGAGGCGGTGACAACCGTAAAAGATGACAGAGGCGAACCAGTTACCCCCTCCTTGGCTCCAGCGAAGAACGCTGACCACTGGGGAGGCTTCAACTCGACGGAAAACTTTGACTTACGGTGCTTTTGGAAAGCGTGACCGAAAGAAAAGGATTAGGACGACCTTGTCTTCTGATCAAAACATGGCAGCGAAAAAAATATATATATTTCCACTGACAGTTTATCCCCCAAAACAAATCATCCATTTACACAAGTAAAAAACCCCAATATCTATACTTTGGCAATCTTTATGTTATTAAATCCTGATATTTACTTTATATAAACTATAGGAGAATATATGAAAGCTCGTTTAGGAAGAACCATGGAGCAAATCAACAATGCTTTCTCAGTGTCGTTCTCAAACATGACGAGAGCTTCTGCAACAGCGTTTGGAAACCCCATCTCCCGAATCGATGTGAACCCATTTGCAAATTCATGAACCTGAAATGCCAAAAAAAAACGTGACTGTAATCACTAGAAGATGGTTGCAAATGAAACTGGTCATTCAAACATATTTTGATAACTATAACCACTACTTTACAATCCGAGTAGCTATTAGCTTAATATATGAATAGAGTAGATGGAGAGAAAATAAAAGCATCTTTGGTTGAGTCCAGTCGTAGCATATTTCTTCACTACAGGATCTACACCATGCATTTGAACCCCTCATTAATTGATGATCAATGCAAATAGAGCTAATGCAAGTCTAATGATCATACTAGAGCGTAATGCACAATCTAATGTCGACCAAGTAGTGCAAAAAACAAATATTTTCTGTTAATTACATCCACACTTGTTGTTCCAAGAATGCACATTAACAACCTAGGCCTAACTCTAGGAAGATTCCATAGAACAAATTTTGATAGAACTGAAAGGAGTTTTACCATTGAAGGAGTCGGTTCTGGAAATTTAGCCTTTGGAGGATTCTCGGATCCAAATTTGCTCCAATATGTGTTATCTTTCTCTGCCTCCGCAAGGACTTTCCTCTCTAGAACGAAATCGAGCTACAAACTTCTCCGAGGAATATCTCCAACTCGAGGCAACAACTGAGGCTGAAACATTGCAATCACAGTCCATGAGAATTTATGTCTTAACACTACTTCAAATATTTAATCCCATAGTTAAAGATGGAGCAGTGAAAATTGATTGAATATGATCTTTAATATCTGAACCTAAATTCTAGTGAAGAACCTTTTTTCTTCTTTGATCATTCCAGATTTCTGATCGAGAATTGGAAGTTCGAAGATGAAATTTTCATAATCTAAATTCAATGGATAAAATTACTAAATCTCTCACCAGGCTTCAAAGTCACCTTGATTCCTAATCCAGCTACCCTAAAAAAAATACAAAATTAACGAGCATCAACAACAAATCGTATAAAGCAATTCGCCAAAAATCTAACTCGAAATCAAAATTCACTAACAAGTCTCCCTTGGAGAAAATGAGAGATAAGACCAGATTTACATGAAGAATAAGAAGAAGGGAACGAATAAGAGTTATGTTAAAACAACGGATTTCTCTCCGGCGGAGGGAAAAACGGTTGGTTATGGCCGCTTTGTTGACCGATCTTCGGGTATCCCGGAGGTCCGTACATAGGGTGGCTATATGCTGGAGAAGGAGTTGTAGTACATAGGTCGACAGTAGGAGGGGCCAGACTTGTTCCACAAGTCATAATCCATTATTGGCGAATTTTGCAGAGAAGGAATTGAAATCAGTGACGAGGAACAAGTCTGGAAGACAATTACATATGTTTCAATTTAAGACTCGGAACGTGTCTTTCCCTTCTTCATATAAAAAGTTTGCCTACTTTTGAGGAAGAGTATTGGTGCTTAAAGAGTCGGATCTCCTGGTTGCAAGGAGGTGATTGCAATACTCGCTACTTCCATGCTATTACTAAACAACGCCGTTGCTTCAACCGTATTACTTCTCTTGTGGATGATCATGGTAACATCATCTCTTCAGAGCAGGACCTTCATCAGCTTGCTCATCAGTATTTTTCTGATCTCTACTCCTCTTCTTGTTTGGATACTTTGGACCCCATTTTACAGCACCTTCAACCGAATATTACCCCAAGTATGAATGCTCATCTTACTCGTCCAGTTTCTGAAGAGGAGATCACTCATGCCATATCTCTGATGAGTGTAGAGGAAACTCATGGCCCCGATGGATTTGGTGCTGGTTTTTTTAAAACTCATCGGCCTACCATTAAAGCAGGAGTTATTCCCTTTGTTCAGTTCTTCTTTCAAACAAGATATCTAGACCTTGAAATCAATAAAACTCAGGTATGCCTTTTCCTAGAGTGGAGAGCCCGACTAATATTGAGCGACTGAAGCCATTTCTGCATGAAATTATCTTAGAATTTCAATCTGCATTCATTCCAGGGCGGCTTATCACAGACAACATGCTTATCGGCCATGCGCTCCTCCACTCTCTGAAAACCAAAAAAATCAAGCATCCTTTTATGGCCCTCAAGCTGTATATCAGGAAGGCCTTCGAAAAAGTAGAGTGGCATTATCTCCACGCAGTCCTTAGTAAGCTGGGTTTCTCCTATCAATGGGATTATGGAGTGTTTATCTTCTGTTTCTTACTCAGTTCTCTTGAATGGCTATCCTGGTGCATCAGTTTTTCCTCAACGTGGGCTACGTTAGAGGGATCCACTCTCCCCGTATCTTTATTTACTCTGCTCTGAGGGCCTCTCTTCCCTTCTCTTTGTCAGTCTTCATGATAACTACATTCATGGCTTTAAAGCTAGTCGTAGTGGCCATGTTTTCTCTCATTTGCTTTTTGCAGATGACTCACTTGTGTTCTGTCCAGCTACCCCTGCAAATTGTCAGCACCCTCTCCATATGTTAGATCTCTATGCCAAAGCTTCCGGGAAGTATATAAACTTCCATAAGTCGGATATTCTATTCTGTAAGTCAGTGAACCCTGCCACTCAACAGTCCATTGCTTCTTTGACTTACATTATCCGGATAGGAGGCTTATGTCGATATCTCGGCCTACCTGAAATCTTTGGGTGTAGTAAGTGGGATGCATTCTCGTATATTGCTCAACGGGTTCAAAATAAACTTGAAAGCTGGCCTACCAAGTTTATGTCTCCTGCAGTTCGTGAGGTTCTTTTAAAATCTGTTGTTACAGCCTTGCCCACCTATTGTATGTCCTGCTTTCTCCTACCCAAAAAGATCCTAGCCCAACTCACTCGTCTCATGCGACGCTTCTGGTGGTCCTCCTCAGTTGATAAATTCAAAATCCCTTGGATCTCTTGGGATTTCATGACTCAAATCTAGCAGTATGGTGGTATGGGCTTCAAAGACTTTGGTAAATTTAATGTGGCTCTTCTTGCGAAGCAAGGCTGGCGATTACTCACTCATCCGAATTCTCTCCTCAGTCGAGTTTTGAAATCAAAATATTATGGCACTGTATCACTCTTTGAATCTCACTTGGGCTCGCGCTCAAGCCATGCTTGGAGAAGCATTTCTCATGGACTTACCCTTCTTAAACAAGGTGTCAGATGGATTGTTGGTAATGGTCGAGATATCAATATATGGCGTGATCCTTACTGTGATCAACCCCCCCCCCCCGGACTGCTACGCCTTACCCATCTCTCCTTCCCCCTGTGGCTACAGTCTCTCAGCTCCTTCACTCTTCCCATCCTTCTTGGAATGAGGCTTGTATTCACTCCTATCTCCACCCTGATGACCATGAACTGGTGCTGCGCATTCGTACCTCTCTTACGGGCATCATGGATCGTCCTATCTAGACCTTCACATCCTCTAGTGAATACACTGTTCGCTCAGGCTACCATCAACTGATAAAGCATGCACTCCCCTTGGTGATTGCTTCTTCTGAAATGGTGATTACCAGCCAGCTTATCTGGAAGTTGCAGGTTCCTCCTAAGTTCAAGCATTTTTGGTGGAAAGCGTTGAATAACGATGTTGAATAACAATCTTTAGTTATTTCTTGGATTGCCTCTTCCTCTCATGTATAATGATGTTGTTTTCAATATATTCATTTGTTGACAAAAAAAAAATCCCCCACTTCTTCTCATATCAAATGTGTAGAAGTTTTTTTTATATGTAACATCATCTAGAAAAGTTTTAAAATACGATATTCGGAAATAAATAAAACAATATAATTCATAAATAAATATATTTATAGTTAAACTTAATGATAAGAAAATATTACTTTAAAAATAATATAATTATCTTATGTATATAAATTTATAAATAAACCAAAAAGTTTGATACACTTTATTTAGAATTTCTTATACTTTTTCAAGGTTATTCTTTGTGTGCTATTATTTTTTATTTTTCAAGATGTTTAAAAAAATTATATTGAAACTAATAAATAGTGGTTTTTTACAGATTTTTTTTCATCTGGTAAATTATAATGATTTCAACATTCAGAATACATAAAACTGGCAAATTGAAGAACTTTTTCGAAGACAAAACTGGCAAATATACTTCCAAAACGTAAATCTAAACACGAGGAAACAAAGATAGATAAAAAAAACTTTATAAACAAAGGCCAACAACAACACTTAAGATTCAAACATTAAATACTAAGCCTTAAATCACCAAGAAAAAATCTAGATACCATATAACCTCACGTCAAAACAGTCGGAGTCCATGATCACATTTCTGAAGAAAAACCAAACATACGAGAAAACGAACAAGAAAAGAGGCACCAGCTACACTATTGGGAGAAGAAAATTTGCCTCGAGAACTCTCTCTTCAACAATCAAGAAGTCAAGAAGAGTTCAGTTACAAATAACACGGCATTACCGTAGCTAAGAATGACATAAATCACCATAATATGTACATCTAATTTAGCGAGGAAAAGATCGGAGTACAATGAAATCGATTTATGAAATATGTAAAATTTATGAAATCGATTATAACTCTCTTTTTCTCATATGGAAATTCATGTAGCTCTACAATCCACTTAGTGCATTATATCATGTCTTAACAACAAAACAAGTTTAAGAAATCATTAAATTAATGTTTTGTCTCTTTTTGATAAAAAAAATGGTTTTGACAGAATCCTCATGACTAAAACTAGGCTAGACAATTTTCGTCTAGATATCATCTCGACTCATTCTGTTCCATCTTATTTTCAGCTCTAAATTGTCGTTTTATATGTGAATGCATTTTCTTATCTATAATGAATACATTTTCCAAATATGTTGAAAAATAAGTATAGAAATTTTAAAATATCACTCGGAACAATTTATATACTAAATGATATATATAATTCATATACTTTAATATTATATAAAATAAATAACTAGGTCCATATCATTATAAGATTTTGTTCTAAATGAAACAACAACTTCTCTTTGTGAAGAGTTGTTGTATTGATTTTAGAATGTACAATATATAAGAGTTATATACACTCGAGAATCCTATAATCTAGGATATCTAAACAGATTTACAAAGATATTAGGTAGAATAATATCAACATATTTTAACTACTCTAACACGCCTCTTCAAGATGGACGTTTATTCCTAAGTTTAATTTTAATACACAGTGGAATGTACTTTGCTCGAGATAAGGACTTCGTGATATCGTCAGCTAATTGATCGACTGTTGAGACATGACGAACATGCAAGGCACCACTCTGAAAAAGATCGTGAATGACATGATAAACCACTGCAACATGATTCATTCGTGAATGAAATATCGGGTTGGCACAAAGATAAGTTGCACCTATATTATCGCAGTAAATCATTGGTGTCGTCGATGTCGGAAATCCAAGCTCATGCAGCAATGTGCACACCCATTCAACTTTAGACGCAGTGGCCAAGACAGACTTGTATGAAAAAGCATGAACATGTAAAGGATTTGAGGCAGAGAAGAAAAGCCCCATCGGTTTTGTTCTTGCAAGATACCGCAACACCCTCTTTGCCGCAAGCCAATGATCCATCCTTGGAGAATGCATATACTGAGAGAGCTTATTCACATCATCAGTTATATCTAGTCGTGTGAATTGTAAATATTGCAAGCTACCAATCACTAACTAATATTCTGTTGGATCATCAAGCAAGGTTCCGGAAAAATCAGTAGGAATCAGTTTGTCCATCAATGGAGACGAAATTGTCTTGGCATTGATCATATTAGTGCGATGTAACAAGTCATTTATATACTTTTGTGTCAAATTTAAACCACTTGTTGTTCGAGTGGCTTTAATTCACAGAAAATAATTGAGATCTCCCATGTCCTTTATTGAGAAGTGATCGGCCATCTTTCAATGAACCGTTGGACGTGAGCTGATGAGTTTCATGTCACTACTATGTCATCGACATAAATCAAAACAAATACTGCAATTCCTTCCTCGATGAAGATAAACAAAGAAGTATCTGCCACAGAGTTTGTGAAGCCAGAGTCAAGAAGAAATGAGCGGAGAGCATGATACCACGCACACAGATCCTGCTAAGTCCGTAAATTGCTTTATGCAACTTACAAACAAAATTCGGTTTGTCTGAATCCACGAAATATGGTGGTTGAGCCATATAAACTTCCTCCTTGAGTGGACCTTGGAGGAATGCATTATTTACGTCCAATTGACGTAAGACCCAGCCACAAGCAACTTCCTGACCCAACACCAGACGAATTGTAGGATGCTTCACGACATGGCTAAAAGTTTCAAAATAATCAACTCATGGTCGTTGATTGTATCCCTTCGCAACCAATCGTGACTTGAACTTGTCGAGAGTACCATCCACTATCCTTTTGATTATGTATACCCAGAGATAGCTCACCAAATTTTGTTTCGAATCCGGTGGTACAAGATTCCAAGTGACGTTCTTCACCTGTGAATAATTCATCAGCCATCGAGTCTCTCCATCTTTTATCTTTTAGTGCATGAACATGGGTTTTAGGTACTGTTTCTGCAATATCTGAAACCATCACATTCATTACATACTTAGGATTGGTCTTGACAATGTTATCCTTCAAGCGTGTGACCATAGGATGAGAACTTGAATATGTCGCTGCAACAACCGGAAGAACATGCACCATGCACCAGAATTAGCCGGAACAGTACTTGTTTGCACTGAAAAACTCACAACATAGTCAGCATTATCACAATCAGCATATGCGTCAATTGATCTAGTTGCATGCTGCGAAGAATGTAGAGCATGCTTGTCAGCTGACAGAACCAATTGTGAAATACTCGGAGATGAGGATCCTAGTTCACGAGATGAGGCTGGAGCTTGTACAAGTGCTTGCGACAAAGGTGTGATCGACAAAGGAATGTTCGTTTCACAGGGTGAAAGTGAAAGTGACTTTTGTGTGTGGAGCTCGAAAAGTGTTCCGAATGAAAAAGTCGATTCAAAAAACTCAACATGTCTCAAAACATATAGTCGAGATGAACTTTTATCATAATAAAGATATGCATTTTGCGATAGCGAATAACCCATAAAGACACACGTCTTAGAACGTGAATCAAGCTTATGAGCTGAGTACGGACGCATACATGGATAACAAAGACACCCAAAGATTCGTAGTTTTGAATAATTCAACTTTTCATGGAAAATACTTGTAAAAGGAACTTGAAAACTCCATGAAGGGCTGGAAAGTCTATCGATCAAATAAACCGCAATAGAAAATGCAAAAGTCCAATACTTTAGAGGCATATGTGCATGCAATAGTAGAGCCAAACCGGTTTTGATAATGTGTCTGTGTTTGCGCTCAGCAAGCACATTATGTTCCAGAGTATGGGGAGAAGAAGTGCGAAGAGAAATACCATTTTTAGATAAAAAGGCGTAAGAGCAACAAATTCTCCTCCATTGTCCGAATAAAATGTAATAATATGAGATTGAAACTTATTTTCGACAAGAGCTTTGAAACATATGAATGTTTCTAGAACTTGTGATTTGCATTTTAGAGGGTAAAACCAGGTGTACCGCGTAAAGTGGTCAACAATGACCAAATAATATTTGAAACCATCGAAAGAATAAATATGTGAAGTCCAAATATCTGAGTAAAGAAGTCCAAGAGAACGATTTGACGAAATAGTATTGTCACCAAATGAGTGTTTATGGCTTTTATTCATGACACAAGAATTGCATAGCATTGGAACTGAACTTTTATTTGAAAATGGCAAAGCATAATCAGAAAGAACACGATTTAAAACTTCAAAGGCAGGATGACCAAGGTGAGAATGCCATTGAATCATTGAGATTTTTATTGCGGAGAAGCCTTTGACTTAGGTGGAGGATGGAGCTGTCTCAAGCAACTCATACAACCCATTGTTGGTGAGGCATGTTTTAAAAAGTGCTCCTGTGACTAGATCTCTCACCTGAAAAGACCATGGATCAAACTTAATAGATACATTATTATTCGCACATGTTTGTCATACTGACATAAAATTCTTCTCTATTTGAGGAGCATAAAGGACATTATTCAACTCAATAGAACGAGAAGGAAGAGAAAATTATGTAAACCTGGTGTGCGTTATGGTGTGTCATTAGCAATTTCCTAAGACCATTGCCTCATTGCCTTGGTATGGAGAGTGTAAAGACATGTTGTTGAGGTCATTTGTGACTAGTGCTGGGAATTGGGTCAACTCGCGACCTGTGACCCGCCCCGAGGCGGGTTAAATAAAATTTTGACCCGTTGAAACCCAACCCGCCAAACCCGCGGACTAAAAACACTTGACCCGCACCCGCCCCGCTTAATTTTACGGGTATCCGCGGGTAACCCGAAAATATTAAAAATATTAATATTTTTTATTATATATATATTTTAAATAAAAAATTGATTAATAAAATTTTAATATTAAAACGTAAATTTATAATTTGTATTTAAAAAAACCAAATATTTTAAATAATTTTTATATATTTTATTTTATTTTAAAATTTAAACACTAAAATTCATAAAATATTAATAAAATATGAAATATAAATTAAAAATTAAAAATTTGTGGGTACCCGCGTACCCGCATTTCAAAATTTTCCGACCCGACGCCAAAAAAAAATTCAACCAGCACCCACCCCGCAAAGTAAAAAAAAAAAAATTTGACCTGCACCCGCCCCGCGACGGGTCTAGCGTGGCGGGACCCGCGGGTTTTGAGTCAAATTCCCAGCTATATTTGTGACATATGGTAGGCGCCACTGTCCAGAATCCATGGTGAATTTGGTGTACGAGCTTATAGGGTAGTACGATGAGCGCGAGGCTGCGAAGGCGTTGGATACAGCGGAGATGAATAGCTTGAGCCTTGATCAGCATCAATGATGCAAAACGAGTGCAGTGATGTGCACTGTGTCCCTGAATACCGCAAGCATAACATTTTCCGAGGTATGGGCGAGAAGAGCGTTGTTGAAAGGCTGGTCGAGGATTGTACAACTGTTTTCGGCGGTTGTCAAATTATTGGTTTGCCGATTTGTAATGCGGCTTTAATTTCACCATGTTGGATTTGACCGGAAAAGTTAAAGTCGGCTGCAAGGAAATTAACACAATTTCCATATTCATTTGTTTATCGCGCAGCTCATCGAGAGATGGTGGCACATCTCTGCCATTGATTTGTATATGCCACGATAATCATCGTCCAACATCGAGTATTTATTCGATGAGATCCTCATGTTCAAGTGGTTTTCCAAGAAGGGATAGTTGATGCGATTTTTTTTGACCGTTTGTATATATTCATCGTTCGTACGTTGTCCCTTGTTGCTCTTCTTTAGCTGATCCTTGATTTCTTTGAAGTGTACTATGGATGGCATGTCATAAGTTGAACGAAGGATATTCCAATCCATGAGCGAATTTGTTGCGGTAGAGATGAGAGGTCGGATCGGCTGTGAGATCGACCCAAGGAGAGCAGCAAAAATGAGTTTGTCCTGCCATTGCCACGCTTGAAAGGCAGAATTCGGAGTCGTGAGGTTATTGACTTGAACTGTCGGTGGTAGGGATGTTGCGTCATCAGAAATGAATTGTTGGAGGTTGTGACCATCCAAGAACAGAGAGACTTGTAGACTGATATATCATGGTTTTTTCTAGGTTTCCAACCATGATATAATTGTATATATTGAGTCTTTAACCTGATTTTTTGAGTCAATCGATTCCTTTATAGCTAAACTTTCGTTTGGAGCGAAGAGCGGAGTTTTGGGACATTTCTGGTGATTTGTGCAACGAGCTAAAGTGAGAGTCTCGACCACGAGGTGATGTCGACCGACACTCACCTTAGTGTCGGTCGACACTGAGGGCGACAGAGACTTATGCGCCGGTTTAAGACATCTTTTGAAGAATTGCAAAGTTGTCCAGAAGTTTTTTCTAATTCTAATTTAGCCCCAGAACATGTTTAGCAGTTTTTAATTAGGTTTTTGAGAGCAGTAACTCTTATCTTGTTCTTTGTTCTTGCTTTGTTCAGAAGATTGAGATATTCTGGCTTGGGGTTGTTCTTGCTACTTGTAACCTTTGAGAGATGGATTTCGAACCCATGTTTTTATCTATTCAGTCTTATTTTCTATTCAAGCATGTGTTGTTCATTTGATATCATGTCTGAGTAGTAACCTTAGTTAGATTTAGGGATTCTCATAGGGGTTTCATGCTTTGTTAGATCACTGAATGATTAGGATTCTAAATCTATTTGTTCATCACCTAAGTTGAGATTAATAATGAATTCTGGACTGATCACCTAGGGTTTAGATCTTAGATTGTTAATTTGGCACGAGAGTGCAAGTTATAATCTGAAAGAACTTAGCGTGAGCAATTTGACTAGATACAAAGAGATTTGGTTTAGGAGAATTGTGAACTGAAGAACTTGCTATTAATGCTTGTCTAGAACTCTAAGATGTCAAAGAGATTTGAATCGTTAGGTTGCTAGACATAGATAGTAATTGCAGCGAGAGTTGAATTATTATACATTGTGATTCTAGCTCTTGAACCAGTGCTTAACCTGAATCATGATTTGCTAAGTGTCTACATTGCATGATTTCCTGATAACACCCTAAGTCTAGCGCTTTTCTCCAATTGAAACTCTCATTTAATTTACTTGCATTGTCTTCTGTTTTCTCTTGATTGATTTAGGTAAGTTTGAAAGCATATAATCTATTGCGTGAAACTTGAGTTCTTGTGGATACGATACTCTTTATACTACAATCACATAACTGTGCACATGTAGTAGAATAGGGATATTTCTTGACCTATCAAGTTTTTGGTGCCGTTGCCGGGGACTCATTTGAGTTCGCCAATAGATTTTGTTCTAGAATTTAGACTAAGTCATTTTTATTTTCATTGTTACTAAAAATTTTCTCTTCTCTTGCTTGTTTTGTTGCTGCGGGAATTGACATGTACACTCGACCGACATCAATCAGTGTCGCTTGACACCAAGCACGGATTTCGCCTTTGAGATCAGTGTATGCCTAATCGTCACACCAGAAGCAACCCGAACGAAGAGCTTTTGAACCTCAGACTTGAGGAGCTTGCTAAACTTGAGAGAACAAACAGAAAAGCTCAGAGAACTTCAAGGATGATGAATCGATTGATTTTGATTCAGGATGTTGAAGGTATTCTGAGAGACCCGCAGAACAATGCCTACAATGCTCAGGGACAAAGAATTAATGCCCAAGGGAATGTGATCCCTGAACCTGAGCAACAGCTTGCTAATCCTCTACCAGAGATGACTCTTGCTGACTACAACAGGCCTGATGAGTTCTACGCCAACAGGTCTGCGATTATGCCTCCTCCTTTTGAAAGGAATGAGTTCGAGCTTAAGACATTGAGGATTTTGAAGCCTTCGTCACTGGGATGAAGCACAATGGAGTGGGTTATGAATTTCTGCATCTCAAACTCTTCCCATATTCTCTTGCTGGAGAGGCTGCATCTTGGCTCAAGCAACTTCCACCTGAGAAGCTATCCACTTGGGATGCAGTGAAGAGAGAGTTCTTGAGGCATTTCTACGATGATGCTCGCTCCGATCAGCTTAGACAGGATCTTCTGACATTCACTCAGGGACCTACAGAGCCACTTAAAGCTGCCTGGGTGAGGTTTAAGATGTACCAACGAGACTGTCCTCATCATGGATTCTCTGAAGTTCAGCTGCTGGGCATTTTCTTCAGAGGTGTTGATCTTTGGTACCAGTCTGCGTTGGATGCTGCCAGCAATGGAAATTTCAACACCAAGACCCTAGAGCAGTCCAGGATATTGATTGAGAACTTGGTGAGCAGCAACATCACTAAAAATGCTGATAGGAAGAGAAAAGAGTCTGGTGGAAAAGTTGATAACTTCCAGATTGCTGAGATGAAGAATAAGCTGGACACTGTCCATAGCCTGCTGACTGGGAAGAAGGATGTCCACTTTGCTCAAGAGGTTGAGGAGTTTGAACCTGAAGATGGCTGCCAATAAGAGGATGTGAACTACATCGATGGATCTGGATTTCAGGAAAACAGGTTTGGAAATCAGCAAGGTAACAAGTTCTACACTGGTGGTCAGAAGAGTGCTTTCACAAGAAATCAAAACTCTTCTGGATATGGTCAAAATGCTGGTTTCCAGAAACCTTTTCAGCAGAACAATTCCTATCAGAGGACATATGGATCATCTTCTTATCATGCTAATGCTCATGAGAGCAAGTTGGAAGCTATAATGGAGCAGATACTTGAGGGGCAGACAAAAACTACTGTGGACTTTCATAAGAAGATGGATGCCATCTACACTGATCTGAATGGGAAGTTTGAGTCTTTGAGCACACATATGAAGTAGTTGGATACTCAGGTTGCTCAAACTGCAAGAGCTATTAAAAGGCTGGCCGGATTCCTTCCTCGAAGTACAGATATCAATCCTAAGCATCACTGCAATGCAATATCACTAAGGAGTGGGAAAAAGATGCAAACTATCCCCGACAGGCAAGTGAGTGCTGAGGAACTCGGAGTTAGAAAAATTGGATGAAGAAATTGAAGCCGAAAGACGAGTGTCGACCGACGCCGATACCCAGTGTCGACCGACACCCAATCCTTTGAATGCTCGTGACGAACGGAAATCAACCGAGGTCGATTATGGAGTCGACAACAATGGAAAATCGATCGATATCGACCGACACCAACCTAGTGTCGACGACACCCTTCGCGGACAGAGTCTGATAATGTGAAAAAGGCTCCTGTTGCTGCTGGGAAGGTGTATAAACCCAAGGTATCTTTCCTGAGAAACCCGAAGCAGTCCAAGTTTGAATGGTTCAAGGCTAAATACATGGTTATGCTGAGCAAGCTCACTCTTCCAATGTCATTGATGGATGCTATCAACAACAACCCAGTGATGAAGAGGTATTTGAAGAAGATGTTGACTTCTTACATGGAGATGAAGAGTGTGTGATGATGATTACTGAAGTCTGTAGCGTTGTCATCCTGAGCAGAGTTACAGAGAAGCAAAAGGATCCAGGGAGCTTTGTCGTGGACTGCACAATTTTCAGAGAGAGAGATTTGAGAGATCATTGTGTGATTTGGGATCAAGTGTTAATCGGATGCCGTATTCAGTTCTAAGCAGATGGGGATGACAGATTTCACACCTACTAGGATCTCTTTGATTCTCGTTGATCGCTCCATAAGGATTCCTAAAGGTCTCTTGGTGGATGTACCGGTGAAAATTGGTGAATGTGTAATTCCTACAGTCTTTGTTGTCTTGTAGTACAATGAAGAACCTAAGGATCCTCTTATCTTAGGTAGACCGTTCCTTTCTAAAGATGGTGCAATCATTGATGTGAAGCGAGGAAATATTGGACTGAATGTGGGTGATTTGGTGATGGATTTCGACATGAACAAGCTGATGAGAAATCCTATTATCGATGGACAGACTTTCTATGTGGACACCTTGGATAATCTAGCTTCAGAATTTTTGTATCAGATGCATCATGTTGACCCTTTGGAGAGAGCTTTGATGAATGTTGGGCAGGATTTGGAGCTAGAGGATGCTGCTGGTGCTGGGTATTTGAGGTTGATGGATGCTACAGAGCATGTGATGCAAGTGGTAGCTCAAGAGGAGATGGTTGGCGTTTCGCAGAAGGCTGCCACTCTTGGAGACTGGAGCGAGGAAAAAGCTCCAAAGATTGAGCTGAAGCAACTCCCTGCAGGCCTCAAATATGCATTTCTAGGTCAGAATTCTACCTATCCTGTTATTGTCAATGCTCATTTGAATAACGCATAACTCACTTTACTGCTAAGCAAGCTGCGCAAGCATCGCAAGTCTCTTACTATTCTCTTGATGATATTGCATGTATCTCTCCAGACTTGTGCATGCATAGGATACACCTTGAGGATGAGAGCATGTCGTCAATTGAGAATCAGAGGCGTTTGAATCCTAACCTGAAAGAGGTTGTGAAGAAGGAGATAATGAAGCTGCTGAATGCCGGGATTATTTAACCTATCTCAGACAGTGATTGGGTCAGCCCAGTTCATGTGGTTCCTAAGAAAGGAGGAGTCACGGTGGTGAAGAATGACAAGAATGAGCTGATTCCTACAAGGAAAATCACTGGTCACATGATGTGAATAGACTACAGGAAGTTGAATGCAGCCACCAGAAAAGACCACTTTCCACTCCCTTTCATTGATCAGATGTTGGAAAGGTTGGCAAATCATCCTTACTACTGCTTTTTGGATGGATATTCTGGTTTTTTTCAGATCCCTATCCACCCAGAGGATCAGGAGAAGACCACATTTACCTGTCCTTATGGGACCTTTGCATACTGCAAAATACCGTTTGGACTGTATAATGCTCCTGCGACATTTCAGAGGTGCATGATGTCTATCTTCACAGACATGATAGAGGATTTTATGGAGGTCTTCAAGGACCTCACAGACATGATTTTTCTATCTGCGGACCATCTTACCATGCTTGTCTAGATAATATGTGCAAGGTGCTAGCTAGATGTAAGGAGAAGCACCTCGTTTTGAATTAGGAGAAATATCATTTTATGGTCAAGGATGGCATTGTACTTGGACACATAGTATCTGAGGCAGGAATTGAGGTGGACAAAGCTAAGATTGAGGTAATGACAGGGCTATGATAGGTCAAGAATTAATCCCTATACTAAACTGCAAGTGCACAGCAATATCAATGTAGTATATAGGGTATCGAAATCCACAGAGACTCCGGTGTTCAATAGCTCAAGAACAGGAATTTAACTAGGAAGAAAGCAATGTAATTGAATTAAAAGCAATGCAAGAAAGTAAGCAGATAGCAAAGATTGTTGGTTGTGAAAGCAAGTTATTAAGAGCGCTAGGTCTAGGGCGTTCTCAGAAAATCAGACAAGCAGACAGTTCATTCAGCAAGGATCTAATTAAGCACAGTTCTAGAACTCAAAACACAGATATAAAACTAACCAAATTCCTTTGCGATAATTCTCTAAGTCTAAGTGCAGCAAACCAAACTTTCGTTTGCGAGAACTAACAGATTAAACCAGCTTTAATTCCAAGTTTGATATGTTCACAATTATCCTAAACCAAACTTCCGTTTGCGCAAAGTTTAATTGCCCAATTTAATTAGTTCAGATTCCTAAACCCCACTTCTGTGACGTATTTAGCAACCTAAGATCTAGATTCTAATTGATCAGGTTAGATTTAGCTTTAAGCACAATTAAATTGAAGAACAGATATAGTTTGAATCCTTAACTGAAATTGAACAAGTCTAGCAGGTCATGAAATCCTATGTGAGAAACCCTAAACCTAACAAGGAATCTACTCAGACATGATTGATGAAAACATAATCATAGAAATAATAGATTGCATAAAAGATAAAGGATTAAAGGGGTTCGAAATCTTCTCCAAATACAGATGATGTAACAGGTTCAGATCAGTCCCAAAAGCTCTAAAAATCCTCTGCTCTTAATTATGAAAGCGTCTCTAATAAAAACAGCTAAAACTTAATTATATAGGTATAATCTCGGCCAGGGGCTTCTTTGTAAATATCAGGAACTTCTGGATCAAAGTGCAATATCTTGATTCTTCTAAACCGCCGAGTTTTGGCCCATCTCGCTGGTGCAATGACCGTTGCAGGTGTGCAACGATCGACACCTTTCTCTGTTTCGGGCAGTGAACTCTATCTCTCGGCCAAACACTCCAAAAATCTCCAAAAAGTGCCAAAATCACCAAATATGCTCCAAACCTGATTATACCTGTAAAAGACTCTAAAATAACACAAAAGACACTACAAACACAACTATATCATGGCATAAAACCGGTAAAAACCATGATATATCAACTCCCCCACACTTAGCCTTTGCTTGCCCTCAAGCAAAACATAGAACTAAAGCTTGGCGAAGAGGTTTGAAAACTCTTCAGAAACTCATTTCATCCTAGAAGCTACAATACTCAGATTCCCCTTAGTAAACCACTGAAAGAATCAATCACAGGATATCAAGACCAACATGTACTTCCCCCACACTTAGCAACTGTCCTAGGTAAACTCCACAATCACATTCCAGCATTCAAATTCTCCCTACTGACTTCTGCAAGTATTTAAGTACGGTCTCACCTAAGGAGAATCAATCAAAGGGCACATGAATTCTTCCCTTATCAGCTCTAGACCACCATACTATCTTTCTCTAGTCTCTTTCTTCTCTTTCCCTTCTTTAACAACTGATTTTTCCCCACTGGGTATCATTTTATTTTTTTTATCAGTGTTCTTCCCGTTATGGAGTGTACTTTGGACACATTCCATGGATCACATGAGAGAAAATAGTGTTTGCTACCATTCCCATGACCACTTCGGAGTTACTAACTCATCCTCAGTTTATTACCTTTTTTTTTTACTTTATAGAAGGGGAGAAGGGAACTAAATAGGATAGGTTGACAGGCTGTGTCAGAACTAACAAGGGAATCCGACACAAAGTATACCAAGCCCTTAGGTGAGAAATCTAAGTCAGTATTAAATTGAAGTCAGTAAAAGGATCCTCTGATACCTGAAGTGATGTGGGTGTTCCCAGTAGGTTGATCTGTGATGGGGTTTTCTAATAGTCAGAGATAGATCCTGCAACTTCATCTCAATGGTTACTTAAGTTCCTGCAAGTCTTGTAAATCTTCTCAGAAAATCATAGTTTCTTACTTAAACAGTTTTGACTCAATAAAACAAATTTTTTTTTGAAAAACGGACTGACTCTTAAGAAAACAGAAAACAAAAGTCAGTAGCACCTCCCCCACACTTAAGACACACTGTCCCCAGTAGTGTCAAGCGAAGGATCGGTAAAAAGAAAATAAAAAATTGAAAAGATGAAATTATGTCTGTCGGGTTACCTCTGTCGCTCAGGCATCGATCGTTGCACTAAGTGCATCGACCGTTACTTGGCGATTTTCGTGTATGATCGATCGTTGCTCAGGACCGCAACGATCGCTGCAATGCGATTCCTTTCGTGTTGTGACGATCGACACAGAAGTGAGTCGATCGTCACACTGCGATTTTGTCCGAGACCTGCAAACATAACTGCACCAAAAACAAAAACAAACGTAAAATCCTAACAAAAACACCAAAAATTAAGTAGAAAAACACCAGTACCTAATGGTGGGTTGCCTCCCACCCAGCGCTTGTTTAAGGTCAATAGCTTGACCGGACGGATGGGAATTTTCAGGTACCAGGAGGTCCTGACAGAGACTTTTTCTGTCTCTGTTCAAGTCTCCTCATCCAAGGTGGTGAGTAGGCTGTTGCGGAATGCTCATGTCCAAGAAAAGATGGAGTGAAATGTGCTCCAGGATCTATAACCATAGTATTATCCGGCTGCTCAAAATCTGCGTCCCTTATGGTGAATGTCTGCCCATCTATCAGTGGCTTTCGCAGCTTATCCATCTCATAGTGCAGTGGTTCATCTCCCAGATGGAGGTCTATCAAGTTGTTCCTAACATCAATCAACGCTCCTGCTGTAGCCAAAAAGGGTCTCCCAAGCAATAATGCTTCATCCGGGTCACAGTCATATCTCAGCACAAGGAAGTCCGTTGGAACTAAGTAGTTTCCAACTCTCTCCGGAATGTCCATAAGGAGCCCTTCAGGAACTCGTATGGACTGATCAGCTAGGACAAGAGAAGTCCTAGTAGGAGTAAAATCCAACATACCCAGCTTCTCTGCCACAGAGTAAGGCATTATGCTTCCAGCAGCTCCTAAATCACACAGAGAACGCCTAAAGCTATCCTCAAAGATAGAACAATCCAGCACAAAGACTCCAGGATCAGGCAGCTTCTTCGGGATCTTAGTTAGCAGAACATCACTAATATGCTGAGGAACTATTATCACCCAGTCTTTCAGATCATCATCCAGGGGCAACATCTTGTTCAGGTACCTCTGCACACAAGGATGATAAGGTGGATCTTCAGAAGGTGGAATTTCTTCCAATTCTTCACCAATCTCTTCTAATTTCTTCAGCTCTTCAATCTCTTGCTTAATCACTTCAGAAATTGAGGTACGTTGCTTAAGGATCTGAGCATAAATCTCCTGTTGAGAAATCTCAGAGGTTCTGGAGCATAAGTCATCAGAATCTAAATCTGTATCAATACCAGCATCGCTCAGAGAATATGTCTGTTCTCGCCCTGCACTGATCGTTACCATGGGAGTATCGATCGTTGTCCTCCCGACGGGTGCATCGATCGTCGTAGGAGTTGAATCGATCGACGCACTGCAGCAGATTTCACCCGAGAGTTTTTTACAAATATCCGAAAATTCTTGTTCTGTCACCAACTCAGCTGTACTTAGCTCAAATCTTTCACCTAGGTGAGATCCATCATTAATGTACACAGACCAGGCCTTAACATGAGTGTCTGCCACTCCTTTTCCCTTCAGTGAGTTGGACATCTGGTTCACCTGAGTGTCCAACTGCTTCATGTGAGTGCTCAGAGACTCAAACTTCCCATTGAGGTCTTCATAGACAGCGTCCAACTTCTTGTTGCAGTCCACATAAATCTTGGTCTGACTCTCCATCAGTTGTTCCATCATAGCCTCCATTCTGCTCTCATGGGCTGTAGGTGCAGGAGGAGTCTGATAGGATGTAGATCCATAGGTTCTCTGAGTACCTTGTCCATAGGTCTTCTGAAAACCACCAGTCTGTCCTCCATTGGAGAATCTGTTCCCCTGTTGATTACTAAATCTATTACCTTGGAAACCAGAACCTCCTATGAAATTCACATCTTCTTCCTGAGTGTCCTCCTCAGTCTGAATCACCTCTACATCTTGGGCAAAGTGGACAGCTTTCTTACTTGTCAGGAGATTGTAAACTGTGTCCAATCTGGATCTTATATTAGCTATATCAGAATTCTCTACAGTTCCACCAGATTTCTTCCTCCTTTCATCCATTGTCTTGCAACTGTTGCTGCCAATCAGGTTCTCAATCAACTGCTTAGCTTGTGTAGGAGTCCTGGTGTTGAAATTAGCATTACTGGAATTATCCAGCGCAGTCTGATAAGGGAGATCTATGCCTCTGAAGAAGATACCAATCAGCTATACTTCTGTGAATCCATGGTGTGGACAGTCACGCTGATACTGCTTAAATCTCATACAGGCAGTCTTCAAGGGCTCCACAGCTCCTTGGGAAAAAGTGAGTATGTCCTGTCTGGACTGATCTGAGCGCGCATCATCATAAAAGTGACGCAGGAACTCACTCTTTAAGGCTGCCCAAGTAGTATACTGACCAGGTGCCAGTTGTCTCAGCCATGCATTAGCGTCTCCAGCAAGACTGTGCGGAAATAGCTTAAGGAACTGATAGTCCGGGCATACTCCTTCATACTTCATGCCAGTGACTATGTCCTCAAACTTGTCAATGTGATCCATAGGCTGCTCTGCTTGAAGACCATGAAAAGCAATCTGCCTCATCAGCTGGTAGTAGATGGTCTTGACCTCAAAATCATTCCTCTCAAAAGCAGGAAGCACTAGAGCTGCTCGGTTTGCATGAAACTCATCAGGTCTGTTGTAGTCAGCTAGTGTCCTCTCATGAACCACCATCTCTCTACCTTGGGCCCGTTCCTGACCCTGGTTTTGGTTCTGCTCCTGTTGCTGTTGCTCAGGAATGACATTTCCTTCAGCATCAACCCTCTGCCAGTCGGCATTGTAGCGGTTGTTATCTCGGTCCCTCAGGACACCTTCAGCATCGCGTTCCAGAATCAAACGCTCTCGCATCATTATTTCTCTTCTTTCTCTTCTGTTAGCTCTCTCTAAACGTCCAAGCTCCTCAAGATCGAGATTAACCAAGCTCGAGTTCGGATTACTTCTATTTTTCTGCGTTGGCATAAACTGTCTGTAATCGTCCAGCAACGATCGATGCTATCAGTGCAACGATCGGTTCAATCTCAAATCACCTAGTGACGAACGATGCAAGGGTGCAACGATCGACGCAGTGCGAAATCGGTACCTGCGACAGAGAGAAAAACGAAAATTAATAAAACTGAAAATAAAATAAAAACAAGAACGAAAACAAAAAGAAAAATCCTAGTAAAACCCTAGGCTCGAAGCTATCGAAGACTCAAAGAGTCCCCGGCAACGGCGCCAAAAACTTGATAGGTCAAGAATTAATCCCTATACTAAACTGCAAGTGCACAGCAATATCAATGTAGTATATAGGGTATCGAAATCCACAGAGACTCCGGTGTTCAATAGCTCAAGAACAGGAATTTAACTAGGAAGAAAGCAATGTAATTGAATTAAAAGCAATGCAAGAAAGTAAGCAGATAGCAAAGATTGTTGGTTGTGAAAGCAAGTTATTAAGAGCGCTAGGTCTAGGGCGTTCTCAGGAAATCAGACAAGCAGACAGTTCATTCAGCAAGGATCTAATTAAGCACAGTTCTAGAACTCAAAACACAGATATAGAACTAACCAAATTCCTTTGCGATAATTCTCTAAGTCTAAGTGCAGCAAACCAAACTTTCGTTTGCGATAACTAACAGATTAAACCAGCTTTAATTCCAAGTTTGATATGTTCACAATTATCCTAAACCAAACTTCCGTTTGCGCAAAGTTTAATTTCCCAATTTAATTAGTTCAGATTCCTAAACCCCACTTCCGTGACGTATTTAACAACCTAAGATCTAGATTCTAATTGATCAGGTTAGAACTAGCTTTAAGCACAATTAAATTGAAGAACGGATATAGTTTGAATCCTTAACTGAAATTGAACAAGTCTAGCAGGTCATGAAATCCTATGTGAGAAACCCTAAACCTAACAAGGAATCTACTCAGACATGATTGATGAAAACATAATCATAGAAATAATAGATTGCATAAAAGATAAAGGATTAAAGGGGTTCGAAATCTTCTCCAAATACAGATGATGTAACAGGTTCAGATCAGCCCCAAAAGCTCTAAAAATCCTCTGCTCTTAATTATGAAAGCGTCTCTAATAAAAACAGCTAAAACTTAATTATATATGTATAATCTCGGCCAGGGGCTTCTTTGTAAATATCAGGAACTTCTGGATCAAAGTGCAATATCTTGATTCTTCTAAACCGCCGAGTTTTGGCCCATCTCGCTGGTGCAACGACCGTTGCAGGTGTGCAACGATCGACACCTTTCTCTGTTTCGGGCAGTGAACTCTATCTCTCGGCCAAACACTCCAAAAATCTCCAAAAAGTGCCAAAATCACCAAATATGCTCCAAACCTGATTATACCTGTAAAAGACTCTAAAATAACACAAAAGACACTACAAACACAACTATATCATGGCATAAAACCGGTAAAAACCATGATATATCAGGCTACAGGCGCCGGACTCAGTCAAAGGAGTGAGGAGTTTCCTTGGGCATGCTGGATTTTAAAGGAGATTTATTAATGACTTCAGCAAGATAGCTAGACCACTCACTGCACTTCTCTGCAAGGATGTGAAGTTTGAGTTCATAGATGAGTGTCATATTGCATTCCAGGAGATGAAACAAGCTTTGATTTCTTCTCCAATTATACAACCTCCAGACTGGGATCTGCCTTTCGAGGTGATGTGTGATGCTAGTGATTATGCAGTAGAAGCTCTACTTGGTCAGAAAAATGATAAGAAGCTACATGCCATCTACTATGCTAGTAAGACTCTTGATGATGCGCAAAGGAATTATGCAACAACTGAGAAGGAGTTGCTAGCAGTTTTGTTTGCATTTGAGAAGTTCCGCCGATATCTGATTGGCTCTAAAGTAGTTGTGCACACTGACCATTTTGCGCTTAAGTATCTGATGCTGAAGAAAGATGTTAAGCCAAGGCTGCTGAGATGGATTTTGTTGCTCCAAGAGTTTGACATAGAGGTGTGAGATAAGAAAGGAGTGGAAAATGGTGTTGCTGACCATCTGTCACGGATTAGGATCGATGAGGACGTTCTTATAGATGATTTTCTACCAGAAGAGAACATCTATAAGGTTGAGACAGGATTTCAGGCAGTTGGTGCGAGTTCACTGCGCTTTTCACGAGTCACAGAGACGATGTCGGTCGACATTCAGTACATGTCGGTCGACACTCCATTCGAAAAGAGGACGATAATCGATCAAACCCAATATTGATTGGCCAATTGGGATCAATGTCGATCGACACCAACACTAGTGTCGGTCGACACCAGTCGCATATGCAAGAAGCTGTTTTCGTTGATCAAGTTGAGATGTTCATAGCTGCAATTACCCAAGGGTCTCTCTCCACTAGACCTTGGTGCGCCGATATAGCCAACTACCTTGCTGCTGAGGATGATCCTGAAGTGTTTAAAGGATATTCTAAGAAGAAGTTCCTTAGGGAAATCGGGCGTTATTATTGGGATGAGCCCTACCTGTACAAACACTGTTCTGATGGTATCTACAGACGTTGCATTGTGGAGTCTGAAGTTGATAATGTGTTGTACCACTGCCATGGTTCGGAGTATGCAGGACACTTTGCTACGTTCAAGACAGTATCCAAGATTCTTCAAGCAGGATTCTGGTGGCCTACAATGTTCAAAAATGCTCAGTTGTTTGTCTCGCAGTGTGATGTGTGTCAGAGGAGGGGGGAGATAAGCAAGAGACATGAGATGCCACAAAACTTCATCCTCGAGGTTGAAGTCTTTGACTGCTGGGGCATCGATTTCATGGGACCGTTTCCATCTTCTTATGGGAACAAGTATATCTTGGTTGTTGTGGACTACGTCTCTAAGTGGGTTGAAGCGCTTGCTAGTCCGACCAATGACTCTTCGGTAGTTCTTAAGGTGTTTAAGACTATCATCTTCCCCATATTTGGAGTGCCTAGGATTGTGATAAGTGATGGCGGTTCTCACTTCATCAACAAGGTCTTCGAGAAGTTGCTTAATAAGAATGGTGTTAATTATCGTGTGGCTACTCCATATCACCCTCAGACTAGTGAACAGGTTGAGGTTACAAACCGACAGATCAAGGAGATTATGGAGAAGACAGTGAGAAAGACTAGGAAGGACTGGTCTGTTAAGATGGATGATGCGTTGTGGACCTACAGGACTGCGTTCAACACGCCACTTGGGACTACACCTTTTTACCTACTCTATGGGAAATCTTGCCACGTTCGATCTCAAGCCTGCAACTGAGAGGAGTTTGATACAACTTAATGAGTTAGATGATTTTCGCCACCATGTCTATGAGAACTCAAACCTGTACAAGGAGCGTACAAAGGCGTATCATGATAAGAAGATCATCTCACGCAACTTCGAACCCAATGACCAGGTACTCCTCTATAACTCTCGCTTACAACTGTTCCCTGGAAATTTGCGTTCTCATTGGTCAGGTCCCTTTACCGTCAAGGAAGCCAGACCACACAGAGTTGTTATCTTGATGAATTCCAAAGGCGAGGAGTTCACAGTCAATGGACAAAGGGTGAAACACTATTGGGTGAAAGCCACAATCCAAAAAGGTGACATTGTCCATCTGGCTGATCCACCCACTGCCTGATCGCAGTACAGTCAAGCTATTGACGTTAAACGAGCGCTGAGTGGAAGGCAACCCACTGTAGGGTCATTTTTCTCTTCTTTTTGGTCTTTAGTCTTGAGTCTTTTGATTTTTCTGGTTTTTGTGTGTTAGAATCGTGAAGAACAGGTTGCAGACATCATTGCCGATCGACGTTCCTTAGTGTCGACCAATGCCATAAGTCGCTCGACACTGGTTGGGTGTCGGTCGACACTCACCACGCCTACAGGTAAGGTTTCTGATTTTTCAAGTTTTCGGTTGACTTATACCTTGTTCTCCCAAACCCAAGCTGCGATTCCACTGGGGACAGTGCAGTTTAAGTGTGGGGGAGGTGGTTACTGACATTGTGTTATGTTTTCTTAGTGTCAGTCCTTATTTTTCTTTGGTTTTCAAAATTGTTTTATTGAGTCAAAATTGGTATGAAACTGTGATTTTTCGAGGAAATTTTTCGCTTGAACAGGAACTAAGTGACCATTGGACAAACCTGCAGTAGCTTTATGACTGTTAGAAAACCCAACACGGATCAACCTACCAAGGACACCCATATCTTCTCAGGTATTCAAAGGATCCATCACTAACTTCGCCTATAATCCTGACTGAATTTTCTCACATAGGGGCTTGGTATCTCTGGATCGGATTCCTCCGATGTGTTTGACACAGCTTATGATCCTGTCTAAGTATGGTTTCTGATTTTCTCCTCCCTTGAAAGTAAAAAAAAAAAAAAGATCAAAACTGCGGATAAGCTAGTAGCTTTGAAGTGGTCACATGAGTGATAGAGACCCCTATTACCTCTTGTGCATCCATGGAAACATGTCCAAAGTTACACCCCAAAAAAAAGGAAGAGCACTGATAGAAAAAATAAAATGATACCCAGTGGGGAAAAATCAGTGCTAAGGGAGAAAGGGAAAAGAAAGGAACCAGAAACCGACAGTTTGGTGGTCAGGTACTGACTGAGTTGAGTCCATGTGTTCTCTGATCGATACACCCTCTTTGAGACCGCACCTAATTGTATACAGAAGTTAGTGAGGTGAATTTGGATGCTCTGTCTAGATTGTGGAGTTTTATTGGGAAAGTTGCTAAGTGTGGGGGAAGTACATTGTGGTCTTGATCTCTGTAGGAATGTTTTCAGTGGTTTACTAAGTGATTGTGAATGCGGATGTTCCTAAGACGAAATGAGTTTCTGAGTTTTCAAACCTCTTTCTCATTGCTTTAGTTCTTTATTTGCTTGAGGGCAAGCAAGACCTAAGTGTGGGGGAGTTGATATATCATGGTTTTGCTAAGTTTTCAACCATGATATAATTGTATATATTGAGTCTTTAACCTGGTTTTTCGAGTCTATTGAGTCCTTTACAGGTAAGCTTGCGTTTGGAGCGAAGAGCAGAGTTTTGGGACGTTTCTGGTGATTTGTGCAACGAGCTAAAGTGAGAGTCTCGACCACGAGGTGATGTCGACCGACACTCACCTTAGTGTCGGTCGACACTTAGGGCGACAGAGACTTATGCGCCGGTTAAGACATCTTTTGAAGAATTGCAAAGTTATCCAGAAGTTTTTCCTAATTCTAATTTAGCCCCAGAACGTGTTTAACAGTTTTTAATTAAGTTTTTGAGAGCAGTAACTCTTATCTTGTTCTTTGTTCTTTCTTTGTTCAGAAGATTGAGAGATTCTAGCTTGGGGCTGTTCTTGCTACTTGTAACCTTTGAGAGAAGGATTTTGAACCCCTGTTTTTATCTATTCAGTCTTATTTTCTATTCAAGCATGTGTTGTTCATTTGATATCATGTCTGTGTAGTAACCTTAGTTAGATTTAGGGATTCTCATAGGGATTTCATGCTTTGTTATATCACTGAATGATTAGGATTCTAAATCTATCTGTCCATCACCTAAGTTGAGATTAATACTGAATTTTGGACTGGTCACCTAGGGTTTAGATCTTAGATTGTTAATTTAGCATGAGAGTGCAAGTTATAATCTGAAAGAACTTAGCGTGAGCAATTTGACTAGATACAAAGAGATTTGGTTTAGGAGAATTGTTAACTTAAGAACTTGCTATTAATGCTTGTCTAGAACTCTAAGATTGAAAAGAGATTTGAATCGTTAGGTTGCTAGACATAGATAGTAATTGCAGCGAGAGTTGAATTATTATACATTGTGATTCTAGTTCTTGAACATGTGCTTAACTTGAATTATGATTTGCTAAGTATCTACATTGCATGATTTCCTGAGAACACCCTGAGTCTAGCGCTTTTCTCCAATTGAAACTCTCATTTAATTTACTTGCATTGTCTTCTGTTTTCTCTTGATTGATTTAGCTAAGTTTGAAAGCATATAATCTATTGCGTGAAACTTGAGACCTTGTGGATACGATACTCTTTATACTACAATCACATAATTGTGCACTTGCAGTAGAATAGGGATATTTCCTTACCTATCATAGACTCCATGTGATGTAATTTGATTAAGTGAGCCGAGTAACATTACTCATATTCACCAAAAGAACTGGATTATGCGGATCAGTTGGTTTGACATTTGTTGCAGAGGATAATGCGCTGGAAGAAGATTCAACAGTGTTCGCCATTGATGACGAGTGTGAGAGACAAGAGACGAGAGTAAGAAATCAAATAAAAAAAAGAGAGAAGAAGATTTAGGTCAGATCTTCTAGCTATGATACCATGTGAAGAGTTGTATTGATTTTAGAATGTACAACATGTGAGATCGATGATCAGGATATAAGGTATTAAGATCTTAGATGATCAGGAAGGAGGAAGAAGATCACCTAAAAGAGCATGGAATCCGTTGGAGGAAGATGAGTACAGAAGAAGACAAAGAAGATCAAAGGAAAGAGAGAGGACATAAAGAAAGGAGGAAGATAGAGAATATTTAATTTTTCATTAGTTCTTGTTGCAGGTGCCAAACGGCTTACATATATCATTGTAACCATACTATTTGGTACAAACGACTTAACCATAATATAAAGTTCTCATCGGTTTGCAAGCAAACCGGTAATTGACTGAAAGTAGAAAAGCGATAGATAGATAATAGAGTTGTCATGTGACAATACTCCCTTCTTCAGAACAAACTTGTCCTCATTTCTGAAACTCAAGGTACTTGTTGATGAAATTTTGGTAGAATTCCCATGTGGCTTGATCCGGTGATTCTCTCTTCCATTGTACCTTAACCTTAGTGGCTGTTTATTCTGCATGTTAACCATCTTCTTCTTAAGTATAGATTCCGGCTCTTTGTTGTTACCAACATCAGTCAAGTATTGAGGCAATGCATTGCTTGAAGAAGGAGAGTTGGGGCACAATTTAAGTTGGCTAACATGGAAAACATTGTGAATTGCAAAAGTAGAAGGAAGTTCCAGTTTGTAAGTAGTAGTTTCCACACGATCAATGACACGAGATGGACCATAAAAGCGAGGTGAAAGCTTATGTGGTACCTTCCTGTTTTTGAGGGAGTGTTGTCTGTAAGGCTGCATCTTGAGGTAAACATGGTCACCAATGTCAAATTCTTTGTGTGAGCGATGCATGTCCGCACATTGATTCATATGATTCTGAGAACGGCTGAGATGAAACTAGAGCATAGCGATCAATTCTTCTCGTTTACGCAGGCTACTATCAATGACTGCAGAGGAGCTCTCACTCGGCATATAGGGCAGATGAAGAGGAGGTGGTTGCCCATAGACAATCTCGAATGGTGTACTTTTGATTGAAGAATGGAAGGTAGGATTGTACCACCATTCAGCTACAGATAACCAACGAGTCCAAGTGTGTGGCGCATCAGAAGTCATGCAACAAAAGTAAGTCTCAAGAGTTTTATTAGAAGTTTTGGTGTGCACATCCGTCTGAGGGTGATACGGAGTGGAAAACTTGAGTTCTACCCCATGTACCTTGAACATCTCACGCCAAACCTCATTGAGGAAAGTAGGGTCACGATCACTATATCATGTGGCATGCCGTGGAGTTTAAACACATTATCCAGGTATAGTTGTTCCACCTCCATTGTTGTGTAAGGGTGAGACAGTGGCAGGAAGTGGGCATTCTTGTTGAGCCTTTTTACAACAACCAGAATACACTGTTTACCAAAGGAAGGAGGCAAACCTTCGATGAAGTCGAGACTGATGGATTGCCAGACGCCCTGAGGAATAGGTAATGGATGAAGTAGTCCATGTTTAGTGGAAAGATCATACCTGTTACGCTGACACTAACATATTCCTGAACTTCTGCATTCATGAGTGGCCAGTAGAACAAAGCCTTTACCCGTTTCAGAGTTGCATCTCGACAAAAATGTCCACCAACAAACGAATCATATAGCCATTTTAGAATCAACAACTTTATCTCAGGCTTGTTTCCTACTACTAGTTTTCCCTTGCGCTTTAGCTCGCCATTGGTAAAAGTATAGTGAGGGTGAGAGCTCGCATTAGATCCCAAGTCAGTGATAATCTTGCTCAAGTGTGGATTTGATTGCCAAAAGAGTTTGAGATTGTCATAGAACTTGTGACGTGCTTGAGATAGAGCCATTTGTAGAATCTGAGAACTTTAAACTCTTGATAAAGCAACTGCGGCATAGTTTTCCTTCCCCTGTTAAGTAGGTGTTCCAAGTATGTACAACATGAACCACAACCATTAGTTCCTTTTCATAGACAGACAGAGACTGATGTCGCGGATCCAACGCTCTACAAATGGCTATCATGTATTAAAACTGCCCATATACATGTTTTTGAGACATCCGTCTCCACAATGAATGACTCTGCAAAATCAGGAAGAGCCAAGACATGTGAAGAGGTAAGAGATTCTTTCAATCTTGTAAAAGCTTCATCCACTTCGGTACCCTAGGAGAATCCTTCTTTCTTTAACATAGTCGTAAGAGGCCTGGCAATGACATTATAACCTTTAATAAACCGCTTGTAGTAGTTAGTGAGGCCGAGGAAGCTGCTGAGTTGTTTCCGCGTAGTCGGTGTAGGCCATTGTGTGATCGCCTGTAGTTTCTTATGATATGTTCTCACACCATCTGCTGAAATATAATGCCCCAGATACTCAATCATTGTAGCGCAAAAGGTACACTTGGATTCCTTTAGGTACAATTGTTGATGCCGAAGGATTGAGAACGTTTCTTCTAAGGATAGCAACTGATCTTCTCAAGTGTGGTTGTATATTAGAATATCGTCGAAGAATACTAGTAGGAACTTCTGAGAAACATCCTGAAACATATGATTCATTAGTCCATGAAAAGTGTATGGAGCGTTGGTGAGGCCGAAAGGCATAACGAGGTATTCGAAATGTCATGTACACATCCCGAGGCGCCATCCTCAACTGATGAAAACCAGCTCGTAGGGTTGGAAAATTATCGTGATCCTCTTCAAGGAGAGGGATAGGAAACTTATCTTTGATAGTATGTTTGTTTAGACCTCTGTAATCCACGCAGAGACGCCATGAGCCGCTTTCTTTTTGACCAGCACGATGGGAGATGCATATGGACTCGAGCTATGTTGGATGATTCCTTAAGTGAGCATTTCCTTGACCATTTTGTCAATTACATATTTATGAAAAGTTGAGTACCTATAAGGCCTCTGATTCACGGTATTAGAACCAGCTTCAAGGGGTATTTTGTGGTCGAACTTATGTCTAAAAGGAGGCAATGATTGTGGTTCTGTGAATAGGTCTGCTTATAGTTCTAGGAGTGGTCTTAGTTCAACCTCTTTGGAGTCCTCAATTCCACTAGCAGAGATATGAGAAAACATCACTTCTGGTGATAGAGAAGTATTAGGAGAACCATCCTCACAAACCTCTCGGACTTGCATCATTGCAATCTGAGGTCCCTGTAGCAGCAACTTATTCAAGCTTACACCCTTGATCAGGTTACAACTTGTCTTGGTTACTCCTTTGAGGTGATGTCGTACTCCATTTAGCTCAAACTCCATGGTGAGGTTAAGGAATCTCATAGAATTGGACCGAGTGTGGAAAGCCATTGTACACCGAGAACCAAGTCGCAACAGTCCATGGGGATGGTGCGAATTTCTAAAGTGAATTCATAACCCTGTACGCTCCAAGTGAAGTTAGAACACTTGTAGTTGATCACTAGATTCCCACTTGCGGTTGCAACAACCATTGGTTTAATCAACTCTAAAGGACAGGCCAACTCTTTTGCACTATCCACATCGAGGAAGTTATGGGTACTCCCTGGATCAATCAAGATATGGATCTTCTGCTTCTTTTCCCTGTAATGACCTACAACCCTCATACAGTTGAAGTTAGTTGAGCCGCTCAAAGCATTGATAGAAATAGAAGGAGTCTTATCTGCAATTTCAATAAGTCCCTCTTCAGCGGTTAAGTCAATTGATTCTTCTTCATATGAGCATCTCCCCCAAACAAATAGAGACTGATTATGACTCTCCCAATTCATTATCTCCACTCATATAGAATTCTTGACCTCGTTTATGCTTAAGATGATGTCCTGGGGTATAAACTTCATCACAAAACATGCATAAACCTTTGTTTTTCCTATCTTGCATCTCCTCTAATGAGTAGTTCCTAGGTATCTTGTCAGTCGTGTCTCTAGCAGGGAAGGATGGTTTGAAAGATTGACCCTTAGGAGTCTCCTGCTGCCTTGGGGGAACTGCAGATTGGTAGGGAGGTGCAGTTTTGTAGAACGTTTGTGAGCTGAACCTCGGGCTGGAACTGAAGGAAGCTCGAGATTTCTTAATAGGTCCACACGACAAATCTGATTCATGGAGCCGTGCACAATTAAATCTGTCCAGGTAAGACTCAATCAAATCGTTGCCTTGTTTCCGACTAACCAGCTCTGAGAGTGGATCGTCAAATAACTCGTTAAATTTGTCAGTAATAGCTCCTTCGTATTCCGTCCATGGAGGATGTACAACAAACTGACTCTCAATGAAGTTTTGGTGCCACTATAGAGCTTTACCAGTCATATGAAGTGAAGCAAGTCTAACCTTTGATTCTGGTGGAGTATTATCCAGTAACAAGAACTGCTCACACTGAAAAAACCATTCACGAATATACGTGCCATCAAACGTAGGAAGCCCTATTTTGGTGAGCCTTTTTGAGAGATTGTTGGATAAAGGTGATTCCTTAGTTGTCTATGTTGTAATGTTCGTCACCTTCATCGTATGGTCGAATCTATTAGGATCGGGTGCCTCTGGAAAACGTGATGACCCTGGTGTGGGTAAAATCCCAGGTGAGTTAGCGGATCTCAGCGATTAAACAGCCCCTGACTCCGGTGTTCGATTTAAAGTGTTTTGGTAGGCAAAACACTTTAGGATCGTCGCTTCCAGGTTATCAAATCTCGTTTCATACCTTGATTCGATTCCACTGAGTCGAGCCTCGAGTCCAGTGAACCCATCATCCATTTCTGAGCCAAGAGAGTCTATCCGTTGCGACTGCTCCTGGATTTTTTTCATCTGTGTTTCCTGCTGTTTTCCGAACTCCACAAGCCCTTGTTGTCTCGTCTCCATGGTCGATGCTCTGATACCAATGAGATCGATGATCATGATAGAAGGGATTAGAAGCCTAGATATGATCAAGAAGGAGGAAGAAGATCACCTAAAAGAGATTGGAAGGAAGATGAGTACAAAAGAAGATAAAGAAGATCAGAGGATATAGAGAGGACAGAGAGAAAGGAGGAAGATAGAGAATATTTGTTTTTTCATTAATTCTTGTTGCACGTGCCAAACGGCTTACATTTATCGTTGTAACCGTACTATTTTGTACAAACGACTTAACCATAAATATAAAGTTCTCATATGTTTACAAGTAAACCGGTAATTGATTGAAAGTAGAAAAGAGATAGATAATAGAGTTGTCTTGTGACAACATGAGAGTTTTATATATTCGAAAATCCTATAATCTAGGATATTTAAATTGATTTAAAAAGATATTAGTTAAAATAATATTATAACTACTCTAACACTCTCTATAACCATCATACACCAAAACACATGCTATACTTATAACCTATGTTCTAAAACGAGGCCGAGTTACCGCGTTTGCGGCCGCAAAAACGCTGGTCGGTAGTCAACCGCTGCAATTTTAGTCAACTCGCCCTTATTGGTCGGTGAACAATTAATCGCAATAAATTACGATTAATCGTCCGCCTAAACTGATTAGGCGCTTCAAATCGGTTTAATTTAACCGATTTTGTTAATATTTTAAATTAAATTTGAGCCCAAAAAAGTTGGGCCTCGACTTATTGTCGAAGCTTATTACTAATTTACGATGGAAGAGAGACCCTCTATTTATAGAATCAGTCTGTGATATCATTTTTCAAGATGTTTCGATGTGGGAGATTTTACAACTCTATATCAAATTGCCATATGGGTCCCACCTCAAGAAATCCTTATTGATCACGTCTGCACACATAATTATATAAAAACACACTTTAACGTTATACAACAAAATACTCTATCTTTTTTTTTTTTTGCGAAACTACAAATTTTCATATGTATGAAATAAGAATCATTTTACAAAAGAAAACTTTATGGTTTGTTACCCAGGCAAAAAAATTGAAAAAACAAGGTAACAAAATGACTAGAACAGATCAAATATGTCTCTTAACTCAGCCACATCTGCATTGTGTTTCTAAAATTTCTCCTTTCTTTTCTCGCTGTGATTGTTGATCGGACATGCCTATCAATATCTTTGGCAATCTGATGATGCGGCTTTGACGAGGAATTGAAGATCATGGTGTTCCTCTCTGTCCAAATCATGTACACCGTTGTATCGATGACTAGCTTGCGGAGCGTGGATGAGAATGTGATCTTTCGTCTCCTCTGCAGTGGTGCAGAAAAAGCAGGTATGAGGCACATTAACACCCCATCTAGCGAGTCTCTTTCAAGTTGGCAGTCTGTTGAGCGTTGCAGTCCACATGAAGAAGGCGAACTTCAGAACAGATCCTTTGAACTAGACCGTGTCAAACCAGTCTTTATCTTCTTTTTCAGTCTGATCGCATTCCATGTTTGCTTTGCTGAGAACTGAGAGGAGGATGAGCCTTCGATAGACCAGCTATAGTTATCATCTTATTCTGCAAGAGAGAGAGAGTGATGGTAGAGAGATGGGCATGGAGCATTACAGCATGGTCTGATCGTGGAGATGGGACAATCCAGTTTCCACTAGCGCATACATCAGCCACTCTGGCAGTTAAGGGAACTCGTAGACCTGATGGACCAGCACTTCCCAAATAAGAGATGAGTGGACCTAACGGGCTCCAGCTATAAAACCAGAACCAAGCCAATCGACCATTCCCCAGACAACAAGTAATAAATTTTAGCGCTAGCGGTCTAAGCTTGAGAAGCGATTTCCACACACCTGAGTCAGAGTGATGTTCATTCACTTCCCAAAAGCTTTTGTCAGTGAGGTGGTGAAATTTTTGCCACGCCACCCAAAGCGAGCTGCTTCCATTGAAGAGGAGCCAAATGAGCCTTAGACAAAGAGCAATATTCCAAGTTGAAAAGCTTCTTAGACCAAGGCCACCCTCTTTCTTCGGAAAGCATACTGACTTCCAAGCAACTTTTGTCATGAATCTGCCTTCTTTGGATCAAGCCCAGAAATACTTGTTACACAGAGATTCGATATGTTTAATGCAACCTTGGTAGCACAAACGTCGACATCCAGAAGTTCATCAGTCTCGTGATCACAGTTCCAATTAAGTGAAGTCTCCCTGCGTGTGAGAGAGCTCTAGACGACCAAGCCCAAAAACAACCAGCAACTTTATCCACTAATGGTGCATACTCTCCAACTCTTAATTTACGAGACATCAAAGGCACTCCAAGGTAACGTATGGGCAGAGAACCAGCCGTGAATCTGTAGCGAGCAATAGCAGTGGATTCACTTGGGTTCAGTCCCGCATAGAACAGCTGCGTCTTCCCATGATTCATTTGAAGTCCCGACCAACTAGCAAACTCATCCAGAGTTTCGCTCATACCGTGGAGAGAAGAACTGCTGCCATCAAAGAATACCATGACATTGTCCGCGAACATCAGGTGGGAGATGTTCAGAACCTCTGATCTCTGGTGATATCGAATATATCCTGAGGAGAAGCGCGAGTGGAGTAGACGGGAGAACATTTCCATAACCATCACAAAGAGATACGTGGATAGAGGGTCCTGTTGTCGTAACCCTTTGGTGCTTCTAAAATAGCTGATCGCTTGGCCATTGACGCAGATTGTGAAGGATGGGGATGTTATACATTCCGCGATCAATTTGACAGATTTATTTGAGATATTGAGAGCTCTAAGGGTCGACAAGACGAAGTCCCAACGAACCGAGTCAAAGGCTTTTCTTAGATCCACTTTAAGCATTGCACTTGGAGCCACTGTACTCTTGTTGTAACCGTCGATTAACTCTACGGCCAGAAGTACATTCTCTGCAAGCAGTCTACCAGGCATGAAAGCTGTCTGCGAGTTAGAGACAACCGGTTCCAAAAGGATCTTTAAACGAGCCGCCAAAAGCTTCAAGATAAATTTGTATAATGTGTTTAAACACGCAATGGGTCTAAAGCAGTAGAGGCATTTGGTATCTTCGGAATGAGAACTAATGAGGTTGCATTCCACTGTTTTAGGATTTTTCCAGACCTGGAGAATTCGCTAACTGCATCAGTCAGTTCCGGTCCTATGATACTCCAGCATGCAATGAAGAACTCTGAAGAAAATCCATCAGGGTCGCATGTTTTGTTTCTTGGAAGAGAGAAGAAAGCATGCTTGATTTACTCAGGAGAGAAATCTTTGTCTAGCTGGGCACGATGTAACTTCGAGATGTTGTGATTGAGGAGAAGAGATACATCTTCCTGTTGGAATAGATTTGCTGAAACCGGACCTCCCAAGAGATCTTTGAAATAGGAGCTTAGGTGTGACCTTAGTTCAGATTGGCTTTCCTGTCTAGTTCCATCATCCAAGACCAGCTAATGAATGTAGTTTATTGCTCTTTTTGTAGACATAAGTCGATGAAAATACGCAGAACCACAGTCACCTTCTTGGATCCAAGAAACACCAGATTTCTGGAGTAAAAAACTTTCCTCAGCCTGAACAAGGATTTGCCACTTGCGGTTAGCTTCAAACTCTAGCTCAGTTGCATGAAGAGACTGGTTATCTAGAAGATGATGCTGCAGTAGCAGAACCTCTTCGTGGGCTTCTTCTGTTCTTTTTTCAATACCCGAATAGTTAGCCCTGCACAAGGATTTAATGGGGGTTTTCAATGCTTTCTACTTCTTAGATACCCTGTACATGGAAGATCCAATCAATTTAGCTGAAAACCAGTGGAAAGCTACCAGTGGAAGAAAATCTGCATTCTGAATTAGGAGGTTCAGAAACTTGAACGGTCTTTTTGGTCTTTCATACGATGGGTTCAGCAAGACAGTGCACGGTGAATGATCGGAAAATCTTGAATCCTCGAATTGTCCATAGGCATCAGGGAAGATAGTTAACAATTGGTCATTGACTAATATCCTATCCATCTTCTTTGTTATCGGGGCAGCCGATCTCTTGTTCCACCAGGTAAATGTATTCTCTCTAAATGTGAGATCCTCTAGCGAGCAGTTCTCCAAACAGTCCCTGAATTCTCTCATATGAATATCCACATTCCCATCCTGAGTTAGAGAGTGCTCATAAGGGTAAAGCGTTTGATTAAAATCTCTTATAGGTGCCCACGCTTTTCCTGCAATACTCGGACTGCTTGACAGGTCAGTTAGCTCTTGCCATAGCTCCCTCATGTTCTCAACAGTGTTTGACGCATAGATAAAAGAGACTACAAAAGGCTGAAGCAGGTCAGGTAGCTTCAGCTCACAAGTTAGCATTTGAAGTGATTTTGAAATCATAGTAACATTAACACTTTGGTGCCATAAGACCCAAATCTTTCCTAGATCGGAGAATTCATAATTATCCTCAAAAACCCAGCTCAGGAGGATTGCATTGATGAACTTTCGTTGTTTATGCCGCTTTACATGAGTCTCTAGAAGACTCCCAAAAAGAGGTTGATGCTGCTTCAACCATTTCTTTAATCTGGTACGATGACTACGCTTATTAAAACCTCGTATATTCCAGCCAAAAAAGTTGTAACACATTGACAAATTAATGTTTTTTGGGACCTATGTCCCGTGATTCTCTGTGTTGCCTTCTAGAGAAAACCTCAATGAACCCATCGTTTCTCCCTTTAATCTCTCCTTCTTCTTCTGACTCGGAAGAAAACACGTCTGATGAATCTGAATATGCTTCTGAGCTTTAAGAGTGAACCTTTTTGCCACGGAAACCTTTCTTTGAAGCAGTGGGAGCAGACTGAAGGGAGGGCCTTATTGCAACCTTCGCTTGGGTCTGAACTTTCTCCCTAAGCTTCTGAGAGGGAGAAAGCTTCGATTGAGCTACATAAGCGAATGTAGAGGTAGTGTCCTTATCAATAGCCTTTCCTTTTCCTGGAGGTGGGACCATAGTACCTACTGAAGGAGTCTGCTTTCCTTTCTCTGGAGGTGGGGTCGAAGTAACATCCGGAGGAGCCTGCTTCTGAACATACTTATGCTTCATATGTTTCTTATTATTTGGATGAGTACACAAAGCAGTAAGGTGAGTAGTCGACTTGCATGCATCACAAGTAACCGAAGCTCGCTTGCACTTTTTGATAATGTGCGAGACTTATTTGCAAAATGAACAGATCAAAGGCATCCATGGGCTAGAGACATCTACCATGGCAATTTCCCCTGATTGAAAACGAACGTTCACAACCTCCGGAAGCGTCTTTCTCGGATCAATCAAGGTAAACAACTTTGCTACCTCCAAGTCAGTCTTGTTTGCCGTTGTTGGATGTAAGAACCTTGGTTCTCCAACTAAACCCGCAATGCGCTCAAGACCCTTATCATTGAAGAACTGCAGAGGGACGTTGCAGAGTTCTAACCAGATTGGGCCTGACGTCAGCTCCGGTTTGGCGAGAACAAATCCAGGTCCCCAATCGGCTACAAACATAGTTTGCCCTTCGATGCTCCATAGCTTTTGATTCAATACACGGTTTCTAGTAGCAGCATTGGAAATTCTAAACAAGAAAGCATATCCTTCCATTTTAGTTACTGAAATGTCTCTGAAATGCTTGCTCCAGATTCCATTAGCAATTAAGTGCACAATTCCTTGAGAAGGAGGATCCGAATATAATTGACCGATGATAAAAGGAGCCCAAGCACCCCTGTTCTTTTCGATGATTGAGTTTTGAATCTCAACACATGGTTCTCCTGTTGGAAGTAAAAAGCTATCGCCTCGCTATTTAAGCTGTTTAGTACCACTTTTCAAAAGATTACACCATGAATCTTTAGCGAAAGCATCTGCGCTGACTTTGTCGCCTTCTTTAGGAGAATATGTGCTAGAGGGCGGAGCAGGGACCTCTACACTCGTGGGTGTCTCCGGTTTCCGGGTATCTTGGTTCACCGCCTTAGCGGCTTACGCAGAGTTTGCAGGTTGTTCTACCAAAGGGGCAGGTTTACCTTGCAGATTAATGTCGGTTTGCATCGGTATTGTAGGGTCCTCTACTTCTATAGATTTCGCAGACTCTTTGGTTGTTAGGTACGCTACTTTCATAGCTCTCGCAGAGGTGTTGGTTTGAGCAGCAACATAATTTTCCTTTGTCGCAGGCTCAAACTCAATTGTTAGGTCAATTTCTGGACACTGTTCATGAGCAACAATAACCACATCCAAAATTTGAGATTGAACTTCAGCATCCTTTGCTGAGTTAGGGACGGTAGTCAATCTCTCGGTGATGCCATCGATGAAGTGAGACTCCGACAAGCAGTCACCGGTTGGCGAAGAAGGTATCGTCGCAGGTTGAGCAGAGGATAGCTTTTCCACGGTCGTGCCATCAACAGAATGAAACTCTGACAAGCAACGACCGGAAGTCACATGAGGAGACGAGGAAGAAGCGGAGCAGCTCGGCGAGGAGGCAGACTGAGAAGGAGAGCTCTTCGTCGGATGTCGCTTCACCGGTTTGTGTTTCTTTTTTCCCCATAGGAAGAGGTGGGTTAATGCCAGAGGCGGGTAAGGGGCACTGACGCCGTGAAAGACGCCGAGTTATCGAAGAGAAGGAGGTCACAACGAGATCTGAGAATCGTCCTTTTTGATGAGAGAAGAAGCTCACCAATGCATTAAAAATATATATACTCTTGTTTGTTTTCCAAAAAAAAAATACTTCTTCTGTTAAATAGCAAAATAGTAAAAAATATTATAATATTATGTCATTACAACTGTAATTTTCTCAAGCCAATATTTATGTGTGTACATATTGTATGAGTGGTTAGTCGTTTATTTTTGTATTAGATATAAATTAAAATAAATAACATTCATTTTATCTTTCTTTTTAATGAAACTGCATATTAACTTTAAATTTTTTATTATATTATATATAAAAATATTTAAATTATTATTAAAAATTTTACCCCGTGCACTCACCCGCATATGTCCTGATTTTTTGGTAACTCGCTAGGTCTATAGCGACCGCGCGGATAACGCCTAGCACGTCTCGGAACAAGGCTTATAACTAATACTTTTGACTATAAATTTTTTTAAAACAGAAACCTTATCTCGAGTCAACGAATAAAACATTAATACTAGTATGTATCTTTCCTCTGATCTCATTGATTCTTCTGTATCGAGTTTGTGTGTGGGGGTGGGTAGATGGGAGAGAGAGACTCGACAATTAGCATGAACCATGAACTTCCTTTTTCTAATTTCTACTGTTAAAAAACATGAGTTAGGTTTAGACTCTGAAAATCAAATGCTTCGAAGTTGAAAATTATTGTGGACAAAAAGTAACAAAATTTTGAAAATTGTCTATTTGCTTTCACCGCGATTTTCTCTGGCAAACAAAAAACAAACACAGAGACAGAGTTGTTAGGCATCAAGTCAACAACTCGCCGAACCTAACATTAACCTAAAGCAGATGAAATAAATTTTAGACTATTATCCATAGCCCACAAAAGTCGACAATTGTGTAAACTTATTATATACACACACCTCTTCATCATCTCCATCCATTATAACGTTCACTTTACCCATAAACCGGCTTTTTGCTCTTCACCAACAAAAAAAAACACTGAAATGAAGAGCCAAGTTGTAATCAAATGGGTTTTAATACTCATCGTACTAATCTTCAACAGCTTCTGCGTAGAATCTGTGACGATCAAAGATGATAAACACACTCTTCTTCAATTCGTTAGCAACATCAGTCACTCTCATTCACTCAATTGGTCACCAACTCTTTCTATATGTACCAAATGGACCGGCGTTACGTGCGACTCCGCTCACTCCACTGTCGTCGGTCTTCATTTAGAAGCCAAGGGTCTTAGCGGGCAGGTCGTGCTAAGCAACATAGCCAGGTTAACTAATCTTGGGTTTCTCGTTCTCAGTTCTAACAACATCTCTGGACCTTTTCCTCCAAATTTACAAGCTTTAAAGAACTTGACCGAGCTTAAACTCGACTTCAACGAGTTTTCTGGTCATCTGCCTTCTGATTTCTCTTCTTGGGAGCGTCTACGAGTTCTTGATCTCTCTAACAATCGGTTTGATGGTAGTGTTCCATCTTCCATGAAGAAACTAGTTCAGTTACACTCACTGAATCTTGCCAATAACATGTTTTCGGGTGAGATTCCGAACTTACCTATACCGGGTCTTGAGCTGCTCGACTTAGCTCACAACAATCTGACAGGAACCGTACCTGAGTCATTGCAGAGATTTCCGCTCTCAGCATTTGTCGGAAACAATGTTTCTTCCGGAAAGCTGGCTCCTGTTCATTCATCATCAAGCAAACACACGAAACACCACCACAACCAGACAGTTCTTGGCATAGCATTAAGCGCTTGCTTTGCGCTACTAGCTCTGCTCGCTATCTTATTGACAATCATCCATAACAGAGAAGAGAAAAGAAGATCCACAAAGGAAAAACCAAGCAAGAGGAGGAAGGATTCAGATCCAAGCCTGGGCGAAGGAGAAAACAAGATTGTGTTTTTCCAAGGAAAGAATCATGTCTTTGACCTTGAAGACTTGTTGAGAGCTTCTGCAGAAGTTTTAGGGAAGGGCCCTTTCGGGGCAACGTACAAGGTTGATCTCGAGGATTCGGCCACCATTGTCGTGAAAAGGATCAAGGAAGTGTGTGTCCCTCAGCGAGAATTCGAGCAGCAAATCGAACAACTTGGCAACATCAAGCATGAGAATGTTGTCTCTTTAAGAGGATATTTCTACTCCAAGGATGAGAAGCTCGTGGTTTATGATTACTACGAACATGGAGGTCTTACAAGTTTACTACACGGTATGTTGATAATGCCTTACCCTGAACACTATCCTTAGCATATATCCTACATAACTAAGTTCGTCTATGTGTGTATCTTTATGCGTCTTACCATTCAGGTCAGAGATGTCTCACGACTCGGAAACCGCTAGATTGGGAAACTAGATTGAATATAGTGTATGGAACAGCAAGAGGAGTAGCTCATATCCACTCACAAAGCGGAGGCAAACTAGTCCATGGGAACATAAAATCCTCAAACGTTTTCCTCAATGCGAAAGGATATGGCTGCATCTCTGGAGCAGGAATGGCCACGCTGATGCATTCGCTACCCCGGCATGCATATGGCTATCGTGCACCAGAGATAACAGACACAAGAAAGGTGACTCAACCATCAGATGTGTATAGTTTCGGGGTTTTGATATTCGAGGTACTTAGGTGGCTAACCTGGTGAGATGGGTGAACTCGGTGGTTAGAGAGGAATGGACTGGAGAGGTGTTTGATGAGGAGCTTTTGAGGTGTACTCAGGTAGAGGAAGAGATGGTAGAGATGCTTCAGGTTGGTATGGTTTGCACGGCGAGATTACCAGAAAAGAGGCCAAACATGATTGAGGTAGTGAGAATGGTGGAAGAGATCAGACCGGAAAAGCTGGCCAGCGGATACAGATCAGAGGTTTCCACAGGCTCAACTCCAATTGGAAGTCTATCAGGATCGCCGTATATACTGTGAACATGACTATTCATATTTCCTTTTATGTAATTGACCATTCATAAAAGAATTATAATATTTCAGTTCAGTCTATGAAAAGTCATAAAGCTACCTAGCTTAATTAAAAAGGGGCGGTTAGTGAATGATGTTATTGATCTGTCACTCTCTAGCAAGACCAGTAGAGTAACTCAAGTTCATACATGAATTTTAGAACAGAAAAAGTGAAACAGAACATAAGAAACAACATACCGCCCTGATCTCAGTTATTAGAAGCCAACAGGAAAGAATACATTCACATCCAGGACGGGCTTGCTCTCTCCAAAGTTTATGTCCAGAGTTTATGAACAGCGAGGAAAACTAAGATATAGTCACTTCCACTTAAATCTGGTCTTGATACCCCCTGAAAAGCAGTAGTAGTGCTTGATGAGCCAAGAAAACAAGCACAAACTTAGATGGTTTCAAAATGTGTTTGCTCAGAAATTTATTCATTCAAACCTTCAGCTTCCTCAAATGAAACTTCCTTTACTAATGAGGCAGAAGCATTGTACTCAAATCTGTGATGAAACCATTATCATCGTAACACACAACATGTAAGAAACAGAGCAGGGTAAGTCTCAACAGAGGGAGAAAAGAAAGTGCGGTCTGGTTACCTGTTAGAGAGAAGCAGTTCAAGTTCATAGTCAGATGTAGTTTTAGTGACATTTACCATGACCTGAACAAGTTCAGTCTTTCGAGTGCTGGCCATGAACAGATCATACTCCGTGGGAATAATGATAGCGAAGAAGTTATCGCTCAGTTTGCTCAAACACATCTTCTCTACTGCGGCCAAAGCTATTCTCCTGGTCATAGCTTCAGTCTCGGGATCAATCAGATAGATAGCAAAGTCTGTGAGGATAAAAATACGCCTTTTCATCTTCCCCGATCCAGTGAACTTCAAAACCTTATCAGCGAATAGAATCGACGTGTCTCCTACATACAATTAACAGTGAGCATCTCTACCACAAAGATCAAGGAACATTGCTATATGTATGCATCGATTGATCGTAGATAAGCAAAATGCTGAATCAGAAATTTCGAAATTCACAACGAAAGAGCTCTAAACTAGATCCGAATATGAAAAAGAAATGCAGCAAGCTAACCTTGTTTCTCCAGAATCTTCATTAACCCAGGACGAGAGGACACGTGAAGATAGTCGCCACGGTGCTCTCTATAACGAGACGCTTTCCTCCTGACTTTACCTCCCGCAAAAGGCTCAGGAGTCCCTCCATCTTCCTCCCCCAACTCATCTCCGCCATCAAAATCAGGTGGCGGAGACTCTTCGCCGTCATAATTCGGCTGCCTTTGATCCTTGAACCGGTCCATGCCTCGGAATCGGTTCGATTTTTCTCAGACTCCGCCTTTCAGAAAAAAATCTCGCAAGTGGGGGCGAGCAGAAGACGTGGCTTCTAATTCGTCTAGTCCCAAAGATAAGATCTTAGCCGTTAGATTATATGACTTGAAATCGACGTCGCTCAAACTCCACCTGATGGTTTTAACTTTTAATTATAAAAACCCAAAAAATGTCAACCAAATCCTGAACTATGTCAACCAAAACCGATAAAATCCCAACCGGGGAGGATATACTCTAAGATCTCACGATCTGGTCTTCCTTGGCTCTATGTTTTCCCTCTGTTTGGGTACCTACTGGTACTACGTCAGGTCTCACTTCTTCTTTTCGACTTTTTACTGGTTTAATTGTTGGGTCTTTTCTAGCCCATGTCCAACTCTCTCTCTTATTAGTATGATATTGTCCACTTTGGGCCGAAGAGAAAGCCCACATGGATTTGTTTTGGTTTCCTTCCCAAAAGGCCTCATACTAATCAGAGTTGGACATTACTTATATATTAGACACTTTTTGTATAAACTTCCGATGTGGGACTTTGTTTGTTAAGCCATCTTATCTCAACCACCTTGTTAGAGATATCTTGGGCTTTAAGCTTATGAAGCTTATCCATATTCTCCCCCATAAGCTTCAACCACATCATGCTCACAATCACCTTCTCGTGATCCAGGACCGAAACCTTGGAGCTCTGATACCAATTGTTGGGCCTTTTCTAGCCCATGTCCAACTCTCTCTCTTATTAGTATGATATTGTCCACTTTGGGCCGAAGAGAAAACCCGCATGGATTTGTTTTGGTTTCCTTTCCAAAAGGCCTCATACTAATCAGAGTTTATATATTAGACACTTTTTGTCTAAACTTCCGATGTGGGACTTTGTTTGTTAAGCCATCTTATCTCAACCACCTTGTTAGAGATATCTTGGGCTACCTTCTCGGTTGGGACTTTATCCAAGTAATGCAATTCAGTGTTAAAAAAAAAAAAATCATGAACTATGTAAAATTAGCAAAAAATACATAAATTATTAAGCTTACCAATAAATATATGACTTTGCTTGATTTTGGATAAAAACATCAGAGTTATAGTTGATATGTTCAATTTAGCACTCCGTTAAGTAATCTAACAGACTAATTAGCTGATGTTAAACTGGTCATTTATTAGTCCGTCAACAAAACGACGTCGTTTTGTCTTAATGTTGTTTAGTCAAATTAATCGAAACGACATCGTTTTGTTTAATTCGAAAAAAAACCTAGCTTTTAACTAGGATCGGGTATGTCATGGATAGAGGTAGATGACCACTGAGTTAATGGTATTTCGTTGCTAATGCTTACAGACAGATCATATTAAATTGTCTTCTTGCCTTATACCCAATAAATCCTCAAATCGATTTCTCCAGTAAAACCCTAAGTTGCAGTACAATCAATCAATTTCACACGAAGAAGAAGAAGAGGTAAGTGAGAGAATTGATGGGGGGTTCAAACACCGAAACCTCTGACTCTATTAATTCAATAGGAATTCATGGATGTCCAAAAAGTGTGCATGTGGCCGGAAAACGTTGATCTTCACTTCCAAATCGAAGCATAACCCCAAGATATTGTTCTTCCATTGTCCAACCCGTTGAAATGTAAGTTTTTCTTTTTATAGTTAATAGAGGTTTAATTCATGCATTTGGTAGGGAATATATGTGTTTTAGGATTATAGTTCCATCGGTAGCAATGAGGTATAAAATGTATGTTCTTGGATCCCTTTTTGGAAGGATCATCTTTTTAAATGGGTAGAGGATGGTATATTCAAGCAGGTGCAAGATGCAATCTCAAAGATTTGAGTATTTTGAATCTGATTTTTGCAAATTCAAAATTGAGATGGAAAGCATGAAGAATTTGATTGAACACTTATAGGAAGAGAACAAAAAAGGGAAATAGAGCTGAAGAGGTGGAAATTGGATATGGTTTTTGGATTTGGGTTTCTCATAGTAGTGTATGGTTGTCAACTGAATCTTGCATTTGTTGTTATATTTGGAGTTTGTTTAATGGTTAATGATGGATTGTGTAACACTGATCTATGCATATTTTTGTGTTAAAGATAAAAACAACAAAAGAACCTCAAATAGTGTTTAAACAACATCAACAAAGATTTGTTCTAACAAGACAAAAGCAAAAAAAGAAACAATAAGTCATGTTCTAACAACACAAAAGAAACAAATATGGGTTTGTCAGTATACATGAGCTTCATATATGGTCATCACGGCCCACTTCATCGATGCTATGTGGAATTTGAAGAAGATTATAATTGGCTTCAAGAATGTCATGAATGATAAGGGTGCCACAATTGCAAAGGTGTTGAAAGACTGCTTGGCTGAGTGGGATATACAGAGAGTTTTCTGTATAACTGTGGACAATGCCACGGCTAACAGCTCAGCTATGAAGAGATTCAAGGAGGAATTCAATGAGGTGGATGATGCCTTCGTGCTCAGAGGCAAGTACATGCACCTGAGGTGTGCAACTCATATTCTGAACTTGATTGTACGAGAGGGGCTCCAGGAGATAGATGAACATGTTACTGCAATTCGCAATGGAGTTCAGTTTGTGAGGTCTTCTACTCTTAGACTTAAGGCGTTTGAGAACCACATAGAGTCAAGAAGGATGCAAAGAGGTAGCCTCCCGTTGGATGTAAAGACGCGATGGAACTCAACATATCTGATGCTGGAACAGGCTTTGAAATTCAAGACGGCGTTTGACAGAATGGAGGCAGAGGACAAACCGTACAACGACTATTTTACTGAAACCGTAGAAGGGAAGAAACGCATTGGACCTCCTGTTAAAGCGGATTGGGAAGCAGTAGACCGATTGGTTCAGTTCCTTATAGTCTTTTATAAGGCTACTTTGGCGCTCTCTACTTCAACTAGGGTATGTTCTCACAAGCTTTACCATGCAATAGTGACTGTTACAAGGAACATAAGTGCCTTGAGTTCATGTCCTGGACCTGATGAGACCTTGCGATTGAAAGCAATCACTATGTTGACAAAGCTTGGGAAGTACTGGGATCCCTTTGGTGAGAAGGTTGAGTTCAACAGGTTGGTGGTAGTGGCAGGAGTGTTAGACCCATGTAAGAAGATGCGGTTTTCTGAGAAGTGTTTTGAGAAGCTATGGGGTAAAGGGAATCAGGAGGTCAGTATTCTGAGTGCTTCGATCCTAGACATACTGAAGAACTTGTATGATGAGTACAACATAGAATAGGTTGCAGCACAAGGAACCAATTCCCATTCACAAGCTGCTTCATCTCAATCACAGTCTCAGACTCAAGAACCTGTGTACGAGGAAGTCTCTCAACGTACAGTTCTAGGTAATGGTCTTACTTATGAATCCATGAATGACATTTACAATGAGCTTGTTCAAGAAACTGAGATTCCTGCGACTGTAAACGAGTTGGAGTTGTATTTAAAAGAAAGTGTGGTGATCCCATTTGTTCTTGAAGGATCAGAGTTTGATGTTCTGTCTTGGTGGAAGTTCAATAGCCCAAGGTTTCCGGTTTTATCTCGAATAGCCAAGGACGTCTTCGCTATGCAAGTTTCTTCAGTGGCGTCTGAGTCTGCTTTTAGCACATCAGGCAGGGTTATGGAACCTTCAAGGAGTTGCTTGACTCCATATATGATAGAAGTCTTGATGTGCACTGAGCAGTGGTTGAAGTGTGAGATCAAGTTAACTGACAAAGGAATCACCAGGAAAGAAGAAATCCTAGCTGAGGTTGAGTTCTTTGACGATCTTATGAGAGGTACATTTGGTTGCTACTTCCTAATTATCACTTGCTATTTAATACTAATCTTGATTCAAAATTTCAAATACTAACATTTTTTTGTTATTTGTTTAGAGTTTGAACCTGATTTCAACTACAAAGGCCATTGAGATTAAGGTAACTTTATTTCTTTGGTGTTTAGCTGTTGAGACTTGAGACATTGAGTTTGAGAGATTTAACTTAACTAATTTGGAATGATGCATGTACTATGTAGGTTTCTGGTCTTATGGGATGGAGCAAACTGGTCCAAGGTTACTTCTTAGCTACCTATTTGATATATCTATTCACGGTTGTGTAAGGCTTAGTAGCCAATTTTCAAATTGCCAACTCTATTTCTAGTCTTTATGTCTCTATGACTCTATCTATTTTGCATCTCGGCTTATTCGGTTTGTAAGGCTTTTATGCCAATTTTCAACTGTGTTTGTACTTGGAAACTTGTCGGATGAAAGGCTTTTATGCCAACGTTTTGAAAGTTTGATTTATATCTCTTTTGAGTCTTTGTTCTTCATGTTAGTCTAGGTATTTATTCAGGTTTTAGGTTAATTTATACCCATTAGAAACCAAAAGAACCGAAAACCCGGACCCGAAAATAACCAAAATATACCTAAAAAACCTATGGAAACCTGAAACCGATATATACCCGTAAAATTTCGGGTCTTCGCATGTATTATAAATATGGAACCGACCCGACCCGGAACCGATAGGAACCGACCCGAAAATCGTCGGGTCCTTATATGGGTCTTCAAATTGTATACCCATTAGAACCGTAACCTGTTTGGACCCGACTCGGACCCGAACCGAATATCCGAACGTCCAGGCCTAATAAAAACCGCCGATCGAATAAGAATCGTTTAAAAGTGAGTCCAGTATTCAAAGAAAGTAACATCCTCACCCTATCTATCGTGGACGCGACCACAGAGAATGATTGCTTCTTCCTCTTTCGTCCACCACCCTTTTCCCCCAAAGTCTTGGTTCTTCTTCTCCTCATAGTTACGAGAAGAAAAAGGCGAAAACCTCGCCAAATCGGCCGTACGCGAAACCAAAGGTATATTTTTGTTTCATGGGTTAAGCTTTGGATCTATAATTTATACGGATTTTTAGGCTCTTTTTAATCCGTTTGGAATCTTTGTTTAGATCGCAGGTTTTGGATATGGCGTCGAAGCGGATCTTGAAGGAACTGAAGGATCTGCAGAAGGATCCACCCACGTCATGTAGCGCAGGTGCTTGCTTTTTTGTTTGTTTGTGATTCAGAGATTTTTATGGATCGGCTTTTTTATATGGCTTCTGATTGTTCTACTGCTTGGATTAGTGAGTTTTGGTTTGGATCTGTAGCTAAGTACTTGTTTTTACTTTCTGAGATCTGATTAACTTCGCTAGCTGGAACAAAATTTGTATGTTTCTCTGGTGTAGATCTTGTTGTTCTAAGTCTCAAAACTCGTTTATTGTGTTACTTTATGCGATCTGGTTCTTTTTGTGAAGTAAAAAGCGGATCTCTTTTGTTGCAAAGACCTCTTGTTTATGCGGTCTGATATTAAGTTTTATCCTCTTGATTTTGTTTTTTCTTACAGGCCCTGTTGCTGAAGACATGTTCCATTGGCAGGCAACGATAATGGGACCTTCAGACAGTCCTTATGCTGGAGGTGTTTTCCTTGTAACCATTCATTTCCCTCCAGATTACCCATTCAAACCTCCCAAGGTGATTCCAATTAGTTTTCAATAATTGCTATTAAAGGTCTGTTTTGCTAAAGCTTGTATGTTTCTTGGCCTGTGGTTGCTTCGTTGTCTCATTGTTTCTTCACATGTTGTGACGAAATCTAGGTGGCCTTTAGGACGAAGGTTTTCCATCCCAACATTAACAGCAATGGAAGCATTTGCCTCGACATCTTGAAGGAGCAATGGAGTCCTGCACTCACCATTTCCAAGGTTCGTTTTTTCTTATTTTTTGGCTAAACATTACGACCTGCTGTATCACACGCACGCATCTACTCATGCCAAACACATGCTTTTGCCTGATTCCCGTTTGAAATGATAACACTGCCTGTCAATCAAAATCATTAAGCTTTGACTCAATTAGGATGAAATTTTCAGTTTTCTGCTTCTCCATTGCTCTTGTTTTAATAACATTAAGTTGTTTCTTAAGTCATTGGCTCATTTAGTATCAAATTCGTTTTCAGTTATCTGCTCTTCTTTTACTCGCTACAAATATTGAGGATTAATAGCCATCTCTTAAGTCATTAAGCTTTAGATGACACACTGAGGATGAAAGATGGTTTGTTTCAATTGCTGACTACAACTTTGCGATGGACAGGTGCTGCTATCGATCTGTTCTTTGTTATGCGATCCAAACCCGGATGATCCTTTGGTGCCTGAGATAGCTCATATGTACAAGACTGACAAGAACAAGTATGAGTCAACTGCACGGAGCTGGACTCAGAAGTATGCCATGGGCTGAAAGGAAGATCCCAAATCTACTAAACGATCCCTCTCTTTTATGGAAAACTCTGCCGTAATTTCTATGTATGATTCAATAGACATCTCTGTGTCTTTTTTAAAAAAAATTTCTGAAGACAGGACCAAATGAAGTGGGTCTTGTTTGTTTAAAACCAAAAAAAAAAACATCATCTTTGTGAAACTAGAAACTGAAAATCTTTCTGGTGTTTGGTTGTATGGTGGAATTATGATTTGATGCTTTTGCTTTGTGATGAGATAGCCCACCAATTCTTTTTTTTTTTGTCCAACTAGATTTGACAGAAGGAAGGAGGGTTACCTAAGGTTTTCATTTGGTTTAGTCAAAAATTTAATAAATTTCTAGGTTTCAAACACAAGCCTGGTTCCATATATCAGTTTTAAGAGTTGTCCATCTGCTTCTTATTTGCCAAGTTAGCCTCCCTAACAAAATGCAAAGGATGAGATCATCTCCACACACACGTAGCAAATTTTTTATTGGCAGACAATTGGTCTCAATTCCCTCTTCAAATTTGAGAAGGAGATGGATGCATATGATTACGCCTGGACTTCTGTGAAATGTGTGTGTGAACAAAAAGATGAATTCTTGAGTCATTAGACTCATTACCCCTGGAAATAAGACTTCACAAGCATATCAAAGTCTTTAAACATATGTTCTATATACTTGAAATCCTATCTAGGGGGCATAAACCTATATATTCATTATGTAGAATTGTGCTTAGCACGTAACTAGGGATGTTTAAACGGGCAACTAGATTTGACAGACGGGAAGGAGGGCCTGTGTTGTAAAATGAGCCCGTTTAGGCAAAAATTATCACATAAATTTAAACGGGTCTAAACACTAACCTGGTTTATTAAACGGGTTTTGATATTTTTAAACGGGTACCCGTTTAGGCCCGTTTAAGTTTTTTTTTTTCAAAATTTTTTTTCCATTTTTTTTCTTAAATTTTTTTCTGTTCAAACGAGTAAATTTTTTTTTAAAATTTTTTTTTCAATTTTTTTTTCAAAAAAAAATTATATAAACGGGCCTAAAGGAGTATGCTAATTTAACGGGACCTAAACGGGCGGACCTAAACGGAATTTAAAGTATAAACGGGCTTACCCCGGATACGGGCCTCACAACGGGTACGGGTCTAAACGGGCCGGGCCTAAACGGGCCGGGCCCGCCCGTTTTAACATCCCTACACGTAACATAATATGAAGGTGTATTACATTACATGGTTATGTAATATTCCAAAACAGTATGCAATTCTTGCATAATTTGCCCCTTTTTCAATCCTAACTTAATAATCTAATTCTGATTTCGTTCCCTTGTGACATTTCTTGTTGTTGAGTCATATGGTCTGAAAGTGAGACAAATAGACACATTCTCCTCCTCAGTTTCCAGCGTCGTCCCCTTCATCAATGGCTGATATTTCACTTTACCATTTTCCCTTATCTCCATGTGAGCCTAAAATATTTACGGGACGCTCAACAATTTATTTGGATAACCAAAAATGTTGATATAGAAATATCTTGAAGCCAGTCCCTTTATTACTCAGTTGACTTAGCTAAACTTGCACTTGCAACTAAAATAGTAAAAAACATTACATGAAAATCTTAGAAATCGAACCAAGAAGTGATAGCATGGTGGTGCGGATTGATTTGGAGAAAGCCTAAAACCACCAATACTGAGTTCGATTTCCGCTGGGAAATAAGTATAATATCTCAAATGAAACCTTCCTAGTCATTTTCACAAACTCCCTTTATATTAGCTAAAAAAAAAACTCATAAACTGAAGGGTTCTCTTGCCATCTATGTAACATTAACTAACTTTTGAAATCTAAATTCTACGTAGAAAGTTAGGTGTATATATTTCTGAATTATGGATTTTTGACTTGTGTAAGCTCTCAAGGGAAAGCCTCCTTCTCCTCTATTTTTAAGATTTATTAGGAATCCGTTGGATATGGGTTTAGCACCCATCAATAAGTTCATTGAAATTTACCATCTTATCAAAAATATTTCGGTCCAAGAAAAGTCCGCGAGAAATCAACAGCCCAACAAAAAATCAGACTGCTTTTACTATAAATAGATCAATCACTGTTCATTTTACACATATTTTAACTTGTGAAGGCTCCGAACTACGCTTATAAAGTAACGAGCCCAAGCAAACTTTAGGGAGCATGTCGATTGACGGACTTCCACCTCGTAATCATGTTCATTGTTCGACTTCGGCCTAATCATTAATACAAAACATTTTCGACCCCTACGTAAATCTATTCTTATCTTGTTAGTTCGGACCCCTTTGATCGTAACCCATACTCTTTCGGACTAGATCGAAATTCCGTAACAATAAATGCGCCGTCTGTGGGGACCTAAGAAACTTTTCTACACTTTAAGACGAAGCCAAAATGACAGAACCATCCTTCACCGGTGACAACCCCGAGCCATCAGAATACATTCCAAACCCGATCCTTTCGATCCCATCATCACCGAGCCGGTGATGCCGACGACACAGAACCCCTACGCTTCGTCCATTGGCAGCCGAGCCAGCCAGACTCAGACAAACAACATGATCATGGGAGGACTCTTGACCTGAAATGATTCGGTCCGATCAATAAAGGAGTATAGATGAAGGGGGACACATACCGACGCCGAAAGCAAAGCAAGAACTACAAATTCAGAAGCGAAGACGGGATAGCGTTCACAGAAAGTGACGAGAGGGGATTGTACATGCCACACAATGATCCACTCGTCGTCGAAGTACGAATACACGACTGCGAGGTAACTAGAGTTTTAATTGACACCAGAAGCACGATCGACCTCATATACAAAGAAACCTTGCAAAGAATGGAACTATACGACTACGAGATAAATCATTCAGAAAGACCTCTGACCTATTTCTCCGGAGGAACGATCACAACCATCAAAACGATCAAACTAACAGTCCGTGTCTGGAAGACAACAATGATAACCAAGTTCGTAATCATCAACCGACCGACCATCTACAACACCATCTTAGGAACGGTATGGATCCATCTTATGAAGGCAGTTCCGTCGACCTATTACCAGTGCGTCAAATTCTCAACTCCAGACGGAACGTTCACACTCTGGGGGAGAAAGGAAGTTCCAAGTACTTTTTTCCTCGTCGAGCATAAACTACGACGGAAATTCCGGGCTTGTTTGGTTGCCGAACCCAAAATAGAGTTGCCGCCGCAGGACGGGCCTCACCGCGACGCGGTCTAGCAATTCAACATCGATATCATCGACCCGGAATGGTGCGTAGGAATAGGTGCAGAACTAAGGAAGGATCTAAGGACCAAATCATTGAGTTCCACCGCCGAAACACTTCAACTTTTTCCTGGTCAACTAGAGACATGACAGGCATCGATCCTATGGTCGCCTGCCACGAACTCCACGTCGACCAATTTTTCAAACCCATCATGCAGAAAAGAAGGAAGCTCGGGCCGGAACGCTCCAAAAAAGTCAGTGACGAAGTATAAATGTTATACAAAGCAGGCTCAATAACCGAAGTAAAATACCCAGATTATTGGCTCGCAATCCTGGTTGTCGTTAAAAAGAATAACATAAAGTGGTGTGTGTGCGTCGACTTTACCACCTCAAAAAAGTGTGTCAGAAGGACAGTTTCCCATTACCTCACATCGACAGACTTGTCGAAGCCACAACGGGCAACGAGCTCCTATCATTTATGGACTCTTTTGCCGGATACAACCAAATAATGATACATCCTGACGACCGCGAAAAGACGTCGTTCATCACCTACCGAGGAACATACTGCTACAAGGTGATACCCTTCGGCCTCAAAAACATTGTATCAACATATCAAAGACTCGTTAATAAGATGTTTGCCGACCAGCTCGAACAAACAATGGAAGTATATATAGACGATATGCTAGTAAAGTCAGCATCAGTTGACGACCACATCTCTCACCTCACTACTTGCTTCGGTAGTCTGAACAAGTACATAATGAAGCTTAACCCAGCCAAGTGTACATTCGGCGTTATTTCGGGAAAATTCCTTGGGTACATATTCACGAAGAGAGGAATATAAGAAAATCCACAAAAGATCGTAGCACTTACCTCCCATCGCTAAGGAATACACGCTAGGTGCAGAGACTCACACGACGAATCGCCGCCTTAAGTCGATTCATCTCTAAATCAACGAAAATGTTCTTGCCGTTCTACCAGCTTCTCCGAGGGAACAAGTAATTCGAGTGGGATTCCAAATGCGAGGATGCGTTTCAAATGTTAAAAGTGTATCTATCAACACCTCCCGTTCTGGCCAAACCATAGGAAGGGGAACTCTATACCTCTACGTATCGGTGTCAAGCTTGGCGGTAAGCGGCGTCCTAGTCAGAGAGGATAGAGGCGACTAGAATCCAGTCTTGTATATCAGCAAAAGCCTCGACGACGCTGAGACCCAATACTCCACTCTAGAAAAACTCGCTTTAGCAGAAGTCACCTCGGCAAGGAAGCTCCGACCATATTTTCAATCGCATTCAGTAAACGTCCTCACCAACCAACCGTTGAGAACCATACTTTACAGCTCAACCCAGTCATGACGGATGTCGAAATGGGTGGTATAATTGAGCGAGTACGACATCGAGTACAAACCACAGATGAGTGCGAAGTCACAAGTCCTGGCAGATTTCCTGATCGAGTTACCACAAGAACTAACCAGTGATGGCGAACATGCAACAGTCGAAAAGTGGACCCTATTCGTCGATGGATCATCCTCTCGCAATGGGTCAGGGATTGGAATCAGATTGACCTCCTCAACAGGATAAATCTTGGAGCAATATTTTCGACTCGCGTTCCCAGCATCAAACAACAAAGCAGAATACAAAACCCTGATAGCGGGACTACAGTTAGCAAAATCAATTGGGGCAAGACACATCGACACATTCTATGATTTGAAACTCGTTGCTAGTCAGTAAGATGGCGAATATAAGGCTAAAAATAATCGGATAAGCGCATATTTACAAATCGTTCAACAATTGGCGGGAGAATTCGACATCTTCACGCTCACCAAAATCATGCGGGGCTACAACTCACCAGCCGACGCGTTAGCAGCTCTTGCTTCCACATCAGACCTCAACCTCCGCCGAGTCATACCAATTGAATACATCGATAAAATGAGCATCGACCAAACCAAAAACTGGTTCGCCATTTCCGAGCTTGAAGATGGAATGGACGACGCCTACGAAACCAATGAGTACGCCATGAAAGAGGCTCCCAAAAAGACAAACGATTGGAGAGACGAAATCAAAGGTTACATCCTAGAAGGAGCAGTCTTGGAAGACAGGTGGGCAGCCCAGCGACTAAAGGCAAGGTGCGCCCACTACGTAGTGAACAATGGGAAACTATTTCAAATAAGCTTATTTAAAGCACTCCTAAGCTGCATCCACGACGAATAAATAAAATGGGTAGTAGAGAGACACACGAAGGCACATGAGTCAACCACTCCAACAGTGGAACGCTTGCCACAAATATTAAGAGATAAGGGCATTTAAGGCCAATGATGGTAGAGAACTGCGAAAAATATGTCGCTCGCTGCGAAAAATGCCAAAGACCTAGGCCGGACATTCATTAACCCGCCGAACTGTTGACCACCTCCGCTGCCCCCTATCCATTCATGAGATGGGCGATGGACATCGTGGGTCCCATACCAGCCTCCAGACAGAAGAGGTTCGTCATCATCATGACGGATTACTTCACCAAATGGGTAGAAGTTGAATGCTACACTAACATCTGTGACCTCGACGTGCAAAAGTTCATATGAAAATACATCATCTGCCGCCATGGCTTACCTTACAAAATCGTGATGGACAACAGTTCGCAATTCATATCAAGCGTCTTTGAATGCTTTTGCGCACAATGAAAGATAAGGCTGAGTAAATCAACACCTCGTTACTCCCAAGGAAACAGGCAAGCTGAGGCGAACAAACAAAATAATTATAGACGGGCTGAAGAAACGACTCGAAATAAAAATAGGAGTTTGGGCCGATGAGCTAGACGGAGTCCTTTCGTTCCATCGAACGACTCCACGCCGAGCAACCGGTCAAACTCCTTTCTCGTTGTCACATGGAATAGAACCAATGGCCCTAGCCGAAGTCTGCATCCCGACCATCTGGCAAAAGCTCGCACTAGAACACGAGGACCTCAACAACAACATGATTCTTGATCACCCCAATCTGGTAGAGGAAAAGCGCGATCAAGCACTCCTTAGAATCCAAAATTATCAACAACAAGTTACACGCTATTACAACAAAAAAAGAGAGTCAAAGGCAGACACTTCAACGAAGGAGACCCCGTCTTAAGGAAAGTATTCGAAAACACACGAGAACATAAAGCACAAAAGCTCGGCGCAAACTGGGAAGGCCCCTAAATCATTTTTAGGGTCGTCAAGCCAAGAGTTGAAGATCTCGTTACCATGCAAGGCAAAGCAATACCAAGATCATGGAACGCGAATACGCTCAAATGATACTACTACTAAACGGGCACCGACCCTTCTCTGAAGCGCCAAAGAAAAAAAAGTGCCAGCTCTCCTCCATGACGTGAGACTGCTCTCTCAATATGTAAAGTGAACTACGGTCGACATGATCCCTCTACGGAGGGTACGTAGGCAGCCCTTTTCAAGGTTCATCTATTTCAATAAAAAATTATAAAAATTCCTCAAAGTACTTATTCGCATTTTACTTCCATCGACACTCTAGCCAAATGATCGATGAGAACAATGTATCGCATAAAATGACCACGCGTGACACGTTGTCAAAATAAATACCAATATTGAGCGACTGGGCCCAGTCCTGCAAAAGTCTTTAATCGAACTGGATAAAATCAGCCGGACATCTCTTCGCACGTCTAGTTCAACCAAGACCTCAACAGGATAAGCCGAGCACGTACTTGCACCAAAAAGCAGTCGATTAATCACTGGATAAGCCTAGCTGAACTCGCCCCTAAATTTTTTTTGAGGATAAGCCGACAACAGTTTCGCACCTCGAAACGAACCACATGATAAGCCGAAGACGCACTCTCTCCTAAGAGTTATTTACAGGATAAGCCGAGTGGAACTCGCCCCTAAAAGTCATTCATAGGATAAGCCGACTAATGCTCCGCACCTCGATACGAACCACAAAATAAGCCAAGCACGTACTCGCCCCTAAGAGTTATTTACAGGATAATCCAGGCGCAGAGCCTACAGAAAAATAGTTTACAAAATAAGCTGAGCACAGTCTCTCACATCTAAGAAACAATTACGGGATAAGCCGCACCAAGATCCGCACCCAGAAAATGAAGTACAATCAAACAAAACAAAAGCTAGGATTTGAAAGAAAGACCAATATACAGTGCAAAAAAAAAAATATCAAACACATAACCAAAAGCGAAACATAAATAAAACAAAAATCTAGGAGCCTCTGGGAGCTCGGGTTTCTAAAAGAGCGACCCCCCCCCCATCACGAAGTCTCGCTACCTCGGCTGCAGAAATAAATCCCTCGTTCGAACCATGCATGTCCCACACGATGCGAACCGTCGAGGAATCTCGTCTATAACTTTGATCACCTAGAGGAGTCATACAAAAATCTTCGTCAAAAAGCTCAGTGTAATCCATCGAATAGAGCTCCTCTCTCAGGATCCTTTCGTCAGCGACCAGTCGGTCGATTTTGGACACCGGAACCTCTAAACCACCGTCAACAAGAGATGGTATGAAACCAGTACGGAAACAACCTGGTTCAACTCCAAAAGTTGCCCCTGAGATCGCGCATCCTCTTCTTTAGCCTTCGTGATCTTCGATAAACGAGCCTTAGAGCTGCCAAAATTTTTGGCCTTTGCTCGTGCGACCTCATCAGCACAGAACACACACATATTATCACACTCAGATCCATGTGCGTTCTGAGCAGCAAGCAAGGCAACTTTAGCCTCCGCAGCAGAATCACGAGCCACAGAGGCACTGACCAAACAACCATCTTGTTCTTGCAACAAGTCAGCCACCTAAACCTCAATGCTCTCAACCTTTTTCCTCTCCCGACAAAAAGCCTCACCACCTTCCCCAAGCTCGCGAATCTTCTCTTGCATCTTAGGAAGCTTCGTCCCTAGTTCCCTTTTCTCGAACCTGAGAATCTTAATTTTATGCTCGTAAGCATCCACTAGGCGATTCTTGTCCGCAAGAGTATGCCACGAAACTAGATGGAAAACCAAAATAGAAACTCAGAAAAAGGGAAGCATAACAAGAAGGACTCGAAACAAAAACTAAAGAAAAAAGTGGAGGGGCGAGAGAGAAACCCTTACTCGGACACGGACACAACCGACTTTCAGATGAAGGTCAGGCCTGAACAAGGCGGAAACCGGGGAATGATTTTTGGGTTGACTCGCCCTGACCGACCGAAGAAGCCAAGCACATGCGTCAGAATCATTGACAATTGCATCGGTACCAGAATACTCAAAACGAAAGGAGAAGTTAACTGCATCAGTCCTACTACACCCATGATTCTCCGGATTAGCGGAATTTCGGACTAATGGCTCGACCGATATCACGACGTCCACATCCTTCGCCTCAGAATCTTGAGATGAGCTCTCCTTACCAGATCTTCTTCTTCTTCTTCTTTTTTGGCACCAAGCCATCATTACTATCCCCATCATCCTTAGCAATAATGAGAATGTTCCCCGACGACTTCTTCCTTTTCTTCTTTTTCTCCTCCATTGAAGGACTAACAATTGCATGGACAGTAACACCTACTTCAGGAATCTTGCTCAAGCCATCTCCCCCCCCCCACAGACATCAACAACAGAGGGGTCCGCGCCAACCGCACGGCCATTAACGCCCTCGACGAGAAGGACACCAGCATCACCTCGCCCAATAACCTCGATATCCAAAGCAGAACGTGCAGAAGGTCTCAAGGAGGATTTCTCCTCTCTCTCCCAAAACCTACTCGACTTAAGCTTCCAAGTAGCCGCCCCGACATCGATGTGAGAATTTTTTTTCCATATCCAGGCCACTTCAAAGGACCAAGCGAAATCAACTTCCTCAAATCCATGGGAAAACTTTTTGGATAAGGAGAACTAAACGTACGGCGATCTAAAAAAAGGGTGGGAGAAGAAGGAAGCATAAGACAACCAAGCCATAGAAAACTCAAAAGAAAGGAAGGAGAAAGTAACGATCATACCATGATCAAGATTCCACAACGACTGATATAACTTATTTTTCATCGGGAACCGACGCTTCATTAATCTTCGCAAAAAGTACCGATTATGCCAATCAGTTATTTTATTCACCGCCCAAGTAACAAGCTTAACTCTATATTGATGATTGGCTGTAACATATTATGTTCCGGAGATCACCTTGTTAGTCGAGATTCTCATCGCTTCTTCAAAAAAATGAAGAGTCATATCAATCCTCCCCTCGACAGCAAGCAATACGGCGTCTACCATATTACGAACCTGATATATCATGGTTTTTAGCAGTTTTAAGCCATGATATGATTATACATTCGAATTTTTTGTAGTGTCTTTCGAGTCTTTTAAGGTGTTTATTAGGATTACACATGTTTGGAGGATTTTGGAAGATTTTTGAGCTTTTTGGGAAAGGATTGGAGCTAAAGCCGTGATGAGAAGATCAAAGTGTCTGGATGACCTGAGCATCGACCGATGCACTCATGCATCGATCGACGCAGCTCCCGAATCCACCATTCGCAGGCGTTTAATCAAGACTTGAAGACTTGCAGAATTGGCCCAGAAGTTTCAGTATTTACAAAAGAGACCCAAGACGTGTTATACATTTTTATTAGGGTTTTGGTGTTTTTTTCTAGATACACTTTTCATACTTTTGGCTAGAGAGAGTTTAGGAGCTTTGGGGCTGATCCGTTCCTTGTAATGCTTTTTGGAGAAGATTTCGAACTCCTTTTATATTCTCTACTCCTTTTTTAATGCAATCTATTCATAATATGTTGTTTACTTCATTCAATATGTCTGAGTAGATTCGTTGTTAGGTTTAGGGATTCTCATAGGGTTTTCATGGCATGTTAGATTGAATTAATCAGTTAAGGATTCATAACCTGTTAGTTCTTCAACCTGAGTTGTGCTTAAAGCTAGTTTCTAACATGATCAACTGGAATCTACATCTAGGGTTTATAAATTGATACGAAAGTGTAATTTTGAATCTGATCTATTTAGGTTGAGCAAATTAGTTATATACAAAGAAATTTGGTTTAACTGATTTGTGAACTAACCGAATATGCACATAATGCTAGTTCAATCTGTTAGGAATTGCAAAGAAATTTGGATTTCTAGGGTTTAGACTTAGTAATTCTCGCAACGATAGTTGGTTAGTTTTACATATGTGTTTGAGTTCTAGAACGGTACTTAATTCGATCCTGGCTGATTTGTTGATCTGCATGACATGATTTCCTGAGAACGCCCTTGACCTAGCGCCTTTAGTATTTGAAAAACACACCGATTTGCTGATCTATTTACTATTTTTTATTTACTGCTTATTGATTGCTTTTGCTTAGCTATTCTCGATACTTTGTAGTCTATCATAAGATTCTTGAGTCTCTGTGGATCGATCCCTATATACTACATTTGCTATTGCACTTTCAGTATAACTTAGGGAAATAAACTCTGAGCATATCAGAACCGCAGCCGGGCAAAGCTGAGAAAGAGCAATTTTACGTTGCTCGCAATAAACAACCATAAGCTTGGGAAGAGGAAACCAGATATGGCAGCTAACGAACCAGCATTCATAATGACAAATCCACCTGTCGAAAACCGACCATGGCCTTTCATCTGCAGTCATAAGTCAAAGAACAAGACCATGACGATGAGCATGGACCTTTTTATATTATCTAAAGTTCCTTAGTTGCACAAAGATTTCTGAACCTCGCGAGCCACCACAATCTTATTTGTTTCCTCTGCTTCGCAAGCTACATTCACGCTCAAACCATCAATCCGATATTTTGGAACGTCAAAACGAAGACGACGACGCACATAGACCGATCCCTCTTCGCAACCTGAGACTTGATCCCTTCATCAACAGATTTCAGAACATATGAATTCTCGCTTGAAGAAGTAGACGAGCTAACATCGTCACTACTACTAGAAGACGACGAATGATTAGACTTAGTACTCATTGCCAAGCCCATGTCAGAAACAAGAAAAATTAAGCAAAAAATAGGAAGAAGAAAGCTTGGCCGAAAAGCTCTTATAACAAAAAAACTTTTAGCAAACACCACGGAACATCATCATTGCTCCCACACGACTCCCAATACTCGACAGTTGCACAATCAATGACGTCACATGAGATACGCAATATTTTTATCCGTACGATCATCGATGCTTTTTTGCCCCCAAGCACATCACGACATGTATCTTCAGGGTACAACAGAATGTTTGAATCATACGAGTTAGATAAGCAGAAAAATTTCTACCCGACTTAAATACTCGATAATTCGCCAACTCCAACCCGAGCCGAAGATTGCCGAACTGGGGGGATTAATTATTGGATATGGGTTTAACACCCATTCATAAGCCCATTGAAATCTGTGACCTCATCAAAAATTTTTCGGCCTAAAGACTAAAGCCCGCGAGGAGTAAACGGTCCAACAAGAAGTCAGACTGTTTTTACTATAAGTAGACCTTTAACTGTTCATTTTACACACATTGTAACTTGCGAAGGCTCCGAACTACGCTTATAATGTGACAAACCAAACAAACTTTAGGGAGCACGTCGGTTGACAGACTCCCACCTTGTAATCATGTTCATAGTTCGGCTTAGCCCTAATCATTAATACATAACAATTTTGACCCTCACTTAAATTAATTCTTATCTTATTAGTTCAGATCCCTTTGTTTGTAACCCAAACTCTTTCGGACTAGATCGAAATTCCCTAACAACAAGATCTCTATCCAATATTTTTGAAGAATTTTTTTAAATTTCTAGATGTTTCTGATAATCCTTGAAAAACTATGATCAACTATGATCTAGGTGAGTGCGAGGCTTTCTATAAGAAAAAAATGATGATCCTTAGAAATGTTCTAATGTCAATATATTTCTTACACGATCTATGTTTATAAAGTCTTTTTTAGTACCATGTAAGTTATAAATCATTGAACTATAATATTTTATGGGACCCGACTCTCTCTCTCTCTGTAGAGAGGGCGATTTCCGGTACACCGGAAATCGTCTCCGATTAGGGGCGATTTTTTTTTCTCCTCTCCTTCGCCCTCCGAGTTTTTTCTGATTCGTCCCTCTTCTCTCTCTCTCATATCTTTCAGAGGTGGCGATTCTTTTTCTCGGTGCTTCCGGTGTCGGTCTTTTGGTTTGGTCTTCGGCGGCGTCGGCTCTGTACAAATTCCGGCCCTCCGATCAAATAATTCCAGGTCGCTTTCTATGGCTGATGTTTATATCCGACTAATTGGACCTCTTCGGGATATCCCGATTTCTCGCTTTGCGAGTATCGATCCTGCTCCTTTTCTCTCTCTTCTGGCGCCGTTCATCTCCTGGGTTTTCTCGGCCGAGTTCTTCTAGTGTTCCTCCGGTTGGTTCGGTTTAACATCGTCGCAGTGTCCCTGCTTTAGAGGACAAGCGTGTGGGAAATCTGAGTAGAAGCTTCTTCTACCGGCGGTGGCGCCTCCGGCTTCAGCGGTTCCTGTGGAGTCTGACGGTTGGTTTTTCAATTGATGCAGGTTGATTTGGGTGGCGCTTTTGGAGTGAATGGATCGGCAAACGGCGTTGGCGGTTTCGGTGAAGTTGGTCCGGCGGTATCGGCGGCGTTTTTCTCCGCGCTGCATGGTGCTTCTCCGGCGGTTCTCCTTTGGTCTACGCGTGTCCCGCATGCTGGCTTCGGCTCGAGCAGCCACGTGGCAGTCTTATCCGCGTGCAGTCTCCTCCGCGTGTGTTCTTTCTCGCGTATTCCTTCTTCATTGTAATTGGGCTCAGTCCATTTGTAACTTTGGCCTCGGCCCATGAATGCACATGTTGACAAAAAAAAAAAAAATAAGAACTATAATATTTTATGAGTCTAGAATCATTTTTTAGATACTCCAATTTAAAAAACTATTCTTATGATTTGACTATGTTTGTAAAGTTAGAAAACATTTTAAAAAGCATGTTTGATTATCTTTTTCATCGGCAGTACTGTGAACAATGAATATCACTAACGGCATTTATCCTTCGAGATACATCAGTCTCTTTTTAATTGATTAATCTCAAAAAATTACGTATCGTTAAAATCTAGTTTAATATACAATAAATTATTCAAATTAAATCATTTAATTAGTCAAACATTATTAAAACATAGATATAAATTATATTAATTCAAAATTTAATTTAAAAACATTTTTGATATTTTACGTAATAAATTAATAAAATAATTAAATTTTAGTAAAATGAAAATATAAATTATAATATTAAAAATAAAATAATATGAAAAATTAATATTTATAAAAATTAGGAGCAAAAAATATTCAAACAAAAATATATATTTAATAAATAATAAAATGATAATTGTTAATAATATAAAGAAAAATGTGATAAAAAGTAGGTGATAATTGTAACGTCCATGTTTTGTTTTGATTTTAGTAAACCGATGACCAACAATCAAACAAGAACATGATCACTGGTTTTCTTTAGTCGGGACCAGAGTTGTCCCATTTTTACCGTGTTTGATTATATCGGTTTGGCTTAACAACTTTCGTTATCAAACTATACCGAGTTATTCAATTACACATTTCCCAAATTTGATTAAGGCTTTGCAACCATAATAAAATTTGGTAGTTATATTAGACCGGACTAATCTAATAACTTTACGAATATAAAACATCATTATTTAATATTACAAAAGAGTGTGGAAATACAAATAGATCTATAGACAACATTTATTTAAATAAATATAAATATTATTACAAACATTACTTTGAAATTATCGTTTGCGAAAGAGACGTCGACACTATACCGGCTGGCCTAACGTCCTGCGATCCGCTAATCCTACGGATTACCTGAAAAGATGGAAAAGAGAGGGGTGAGCGATCTATTATCGACTCAGTAAGTTGAGATCCCCAAACTACCAAATTAACTTTCCGTCTTCCCAACCTACCCCCACACACAAACAATGACGGAAAGTTAAACAAGCAATGAAACAAGCAAATAGCCGAAGCATAATAACTACAAGTAAAATATATGCATGCTAGGGGCTCCGTCAATATCGTCATTCCCTCGGAATATTTATCTTGTCACCACATAATCCCACAATAGTAATTCCCTCGACTCTTACACATAAACACGAAGTACTACAAGTAAGACACCGTTCTCCGTTCATCGATACGCGGTGATTCGGGCTACTCCTAGATAGCCAAAGTTTCCATGCAGTCCGGCCGTAGGACGCGACCCCATATTCTCCTGACTACACACCTACCGGCGTCACCCAATAGGTTAACACATGTTTCCACAACCCAAGAGTACGTGAACTGACCGGTAAGTTCCCGAGGATCCATCGGGTAGGGAAGTCAATATGCCCACTATAACATCATATCACTAACACATCAATTAAACCGTTAATCGTATCACATCACAACAATCAAAACACACAATATATCATCAACCATTTATTCATAAACCAATCATCATTTCATAATTGCTTAATGGTTTTCCATATTTTAGTAATCTGTTCATTACTAGGTTATCAATCAAAAGTGCGCTATAACATAAACAATAATAAATATCACCCAACAATCAACCCGAGTATAATCATAACAACAATGTTTTAATAACAATATAATAATCAAACAGACACTAGTCATAGTCATTCCAATGGATCATAACTTAGTGTCGGGAACCTGCGTAGTAATACATTAGCCAAACAATTAACCCAACTCACCAATACTTTGTCGCGGTTGACCCTGATAGTTGATAGTCTCACCACACAAACCTCCGGACCGAACTTACGCCTACGAACCTTACTAAAACCACCTGCAACAGAAGAGAAAGTCGGTACGTGGGATGAACGTCGAAAATCTCCGCTTAGGAAATATTTATTTGCTCCTCCGTCACCATCCCATCTCTTAATCACTTTCTCTCTCTACTTAAATTTCTCTCTCCTCTCTCTCTCTCTCTCCTTCTTCTTCTTCTTCCTTAAATTTCTCTCTCCTCTCTCTCTCTCTCTCTTCTTCTTCTTCTTCTTCGTTAAATTTCTCTCTCCTCTCTCTCTCTCTTTCTTCTTCTTCTTCTTCGTTTAATCCTTTGAGTTTTTGGTGTGAGGAAAAATGAATGGGGAAGGCCTCTTTTTATAGTAAAATGGAGTGATCTCCACCCTACATTTGTCTCACTTCCCCTCTCCATATTCCTCCACGTTTCGACACAAAAATCAAGCCAAAAACAATGCATTTCACTCCTTACCCTACACTTGTAGCACCCTTCTAGAATCCCCTTGGATGATTGCCACCACAACATTGATTCAATGCATTTAACCTCACAAACAATGTATCTACTTCTTTCAAGAAAGATTTAGAGGCCCATGCTCATTGTTGGGCTTGATTTGAGTTCAAAAACACTTAATACCCTAGCCCAAACCTTCTTTATCTAAGCCCAAGTCCTCATAATTTTAATTTTAATTTTAGCCATTAATTACCCCATAATGGACTAAAACCTATAACTTAATCTAGGGATCAAATCTTGCTAAATAATTTTAACCATATCTCATAAATAATGTAATAGAGGTGTGGTCGTAATTTCATAATTTTTGGTGTACTTTAGAGGGTTTTCCGACTCACCCGATCGTTTAGTTAATTTCTCGGTAAAACTGTTTATTTATGAAAATTCACAAAAATTTCCAAATATAATTTTAATGAATTTATTAGAAAAATAATTCATTTTATTAGAAATAAAATATTATTACATTTAATAATTATATTTTTATCACATTTCGAGATCAGAATACTACATTCTTCCCCTCTTAATAGAATTCGTCTTCGAATTCTTTAGGGTTCAGGAAAAATCCTTTCTACTAATTGATATATCATGGTTTTTACCGGTTTTAGACCATGATATAAGTATGTTTTAGAGTCTTTTGGTGTTTCTTTACAGTCTTTTACAGGTATTATTAGATATATGCACGTTTGAAGCGGATTTGGTGATTATGGAGCTTTTTGGAGCTTTTGGAGTTTTGACCCGAGAGATAGAGTTCACTGTCCAAAACAGAGGACTGCATCGATCGACACACATTGTACATCGATCGACACACATGCGATATGGGCTTATCTTCGGTGGTTTAATGAAGTTTGGATATTGCACTTTGGCCCAGAAGTTTCCAATAATTACAAAGAAGCTCCAGCCGTGATTAGGCCTTTATAATTAGGTTTTTGGTGTTTAATTTTACATACGCTTTTATACTTTGAGCTGAGAGTTTTTAGAGCTTTTTGGGGCTGATCTGAACGTGTATTGCTTCCTGCTTTTGGAGAAGATTTCGAACCCCTTTGTTTCTTACTCTTTTATGCAATCTAATTATTCATTGATTATGTTTTCATTATCTATGTCTGAGTAGATTCATAGTTAGGTTTAGGGATTCTCATTAGGGATTTTATGACTTGCTAGATTTATTTATTTCAGTTAAGGATTCATATCATATTTGTTCTTCAATCTAAATTATGCTTAACACTAGTTTCTAACTTGATCACTTAGAATCTAGACTCTAGGTTGTTAAATTGACACGAAAGTGTGATTTAGAATCTGAACTATTTAGGTTGAGCAATTGAATTACTCGCAAAGAAATTTGGTTTAATTTAATTGTGAACATATCGAACATGAACTTAAGGCTAGTTTAATCTGTTAGGAATTGCAAAGAAATTTGGATTTCTGCTATTAGATTTAGAGAATTATCACAATGAAAGTTGGTTAGTTCTATATCCGTGTTTGAGTTCTAGAACAGTGCTTAATTTGATCATGACTGATTATCTGATCTGCTTGTCTGATTTCCTGAGAACTCCCTAGACTTAGCGCTTTTAGTTAATTGCTTTCAAACCAATCCTGCTACTTGATTTACTTTTCTGCTTGCTTTTAGTTTTCTCATTACTTTCTCCTAGTTTAACTTGACCGTTCTAAAATCTATCGTGACCGAGAGTCTCTGTGGGATTCGATACCTCTTATAATATAATTGCATTAACTGTGCACTTGCAGTAGAATAGGATAAAACTTAGACCCTATCAAGTTTTTGGCGCCGTTGCCGGGGACTCTTTTGAGTCTTCGATAGATTTGAACTTAGGGTTATACTAAGATTTTTATTTTTGTTTTTAGTTACTAATAATTTCTCTGTTTTTTTATGTCGCAGGTCTGATATTCGCTTAGCATCGATCGTTGCATACCTTTGAATCGATCGTTGCAAGGCGACTAGAGTTGAATCGATCGTTGCCTCTAAGCATCGATCGTTGCACTGCGATTACAGACGGTTTATGCAGACGCGTGATACCAGAAGTAATCCGAACTCGAATCTCGTTAATCTCAGACTTGAGGAGCTTGCTAGACTAGAGAGAACTAACAGGAAAATTCAACGAGCAAGGATGGTACGAAAGCGCTTGATTCTGATACCTGATGCTCAAGGTGTCCTAAGGTACCGACAAAACAATCCGTATAATGCTGCTGGGGAAAGGATTGATGCTGAAGGGAATGTGATCCCTGAACCTGAGCCTGAACCGCGACAAGAACAAGGACAAGGCCAAGGACAAGGTCAAAGGCAGATGGTTGTTCATGAGAGGGCCCTTGCTGACTATAACCGTTCGGATGAGTTTCATGCTAACCGGTCAGCACTTGTACCTCCTGGTTTTGAGAGGAATGACTTCGAGATCAAGACCATCTACTACTCTATTCTGAGGCAGAATGCTTTCCATGGGTTTCCGACTGAGCAGCCAATGGATCATATTGATGAGTTTGAGGACATAGTCACTGGGATGAAGTATGATGGAGTGAACTATGACTATCTGTTGCTCAAACTTTTCCCCTACTCTCTCGCTGGAGATGCTACAGCCTGGCTGAAACAACTTCCACCTGGGAAGTTTACTACTTGGAATGCTGTGAAGAGTGAGTTTCTGAGACACTTTTATGATGATGCTTGCTCTGATCAGTCGAGACAGGACATTCTCACTTTCTCCCAAGGTCCTATAGAGCCTCTTAAAGCTGCTTGGATGAGGTTCAAGAAGTACCAACGAGACTGTCCTCATCATGGATTCACTGAAGTGACATTGCTGGGTATTTTCTTTAGAGGTATAGATCTCCCTTACCAGACTGCGTTGGATAATTCAAGCAATGGAAATTTCAACACAAGGACTCCTGAGCAAGCTAAGAAATTGAAAGATAAATTGGTGAGCAGTAATAGCTGCAAGACTGCTGATAGGAGAAGGAAGGAGTCTGGTGGAAAGATAGATAATCTGGAGATAGCTGATATCAAAAGTAAGTTGGATACTGTTTGTAATCTGTTGGCTGGAAAGAAAGCTGTCCATTTTGCTCAGGATGTTGAGGTATTTGGAGCTGAAGAAGACAATCAGGAAGAGGATGTGAACTACATTGGTGGCTCTGGATTCCAAGGAAATAGGTTTGGTAATCAGCAAGGTAATAGGTTCTTCAATGGTGGACAGAAGAGTGCTTTCACAAGCAATCAAAACTCTTCTGGGTTTGGACAGAATGCTGGTTTTCAGAAACCTTTTCAGCAAGGTAATCAGAGGACTTATGGATCTTCCTCATATCAGGCACCTCCTGCTACTAATGCTCATGAGAGCAAGATGGAAGCCATGATGGAGCAGTTGCTGAAAGGTCAGACCAAGAATGCTGTAGACTTCGACAAGAAGTTAGGTGCTGTGTATGAGGACCTGAATGGGAAGTTTGAATCCTTGAGCACACATATGAAGGAGCTTGATGCTAAGGTTGCGAGGACTGCTGGATATGTTCAGAGGCCAGATGGATCTCTTCCGGGACGGACTGATGCTAATCCTAAGTATCAGTGCAATGCAGTGACATTGAGAAGTCGTAAGGAGCTTTCCTGCCCAGAAAAAGCAGTTGAGTGTCGAAGAAATCGTGGAGATTGAAAAAATGGAAGATGAGATCCGTGGAATTCGCAATGCATCGATCGACACACCTCAGCAACGGTCGATGCAAAGCGAAAACAAGGATGATGAGCCCAAGCTCGACGCAGAGGTCGTAACACAGCCCCCCAGCAACGATTGATGCAGCACTAGCAACGATCGACACAAGGCGACTGCAGAGAGCTCAGACGCAGAAAAGCTGAAGAAGTCGAATGAAAGGGTCTACAAGCCTAAGGTACCTTTTCCTAAGAACCCCAGGAAGGCTAAGAACGATAAGCAGTATGCCAAATGCAAGGAGATCATTAAAAAGGTGAAGATTGAAGTGCCTTTGATTGACTCTATGGAGACTACTCCTGTGATGAAGAGATGTCTTAAGGACTTACTTGCTGGTAAATGGTCTGATGAGGAGAGTGTAATGATGATCACAGAGGTATGTAGTGCAGTGATTCATGGCAGAATTCCTGAGAAGTTGAAAGATCCAGGAAGTTTTGTGTTAGATTGTGGTATCTACAGGGAAAGATTTGAAAGATCTAGTGTGAACCTTATGCCCTTCTCTGTTGCTAAGAGACTTGGGATGACTGACTTCCTTCCCACTAGGATCTCACTTGTTTTAGCAGACAAAACAATCAGAATTCCTGAAGGAGTATTGGAAGATGTGCCTATAATGATTGGCCAATGTGTGATTCCTACTGATTTTGTGGTTCTGCAATATGGAGAGGAACCAAAGGATCCACTGATTTTGGGTAAGCCTTTCTTGGCTACTGCGGGTGCGATGATTGACTGCCAGAGAGATAAGATAATTTTGAATGTGGGTGATCTGAAGATTAGCTTTGACATGGACAAACTGGTGAAGAGACCAACCATCGACGGACAGACCTTTTATGTGGACACAATCAGTGATTTGGCTGCAGAATACTTTCATAAGTCACATGCTGAGGATCCACTGGAGAGAGCCTTACTGAGCTCTATAATGGAGCTGGAACACCTGCAAGACGAGCCTGCAATCTGCTATGCGAGGCTGATGGATTCTGATGAGCAAGTGATGCAGTTAGATGTGTCTGACGCGACTTTGCATCGATCGACACAGGTTAAGCATCGATCGTTGCAAGTCGACAGAGACTGGGCAGAGGAAAAAGCTCCAGAAATTGAGCTGAAACAACTTCCATCCGGGCTAAGGTACGCATTTCTTGGACCTAATTCGACATATCCAGTGATTGTTAATGCTAGTTTGAACAACGCAGAGCTCACTTTACTTCTAAGCAAGCTGCGCAAGCATCAAAAAGCTCTTGGCTATTCTCTTGATGACATTTCAGGTATCTCTCCGGAGCTTTGCATGCATCGGATACATCTTGAGGACGAGTCTAAGACGTCTGTTGAGCATCAGAGGAGGCTTAATCCTAACCTTAAGGATGTGGTAAAGAAGGAGATCATGAAGCTCCTGGATGCTGGGAACATCTATCCAATTTCAGACAGCGATTGGATTAGTCCAGTCCATGTAGTGCCTAAGAAAGGTGGAGTTACAGTAGTTAAGAATGAGAAGAACAAGCTGATTCCTACAAGGACTGTGCTGGACACCGGATGTGCATAAATTACAGGAAGCTCAATGCTGCGACAAGGAAGGATCATTTCTCTTTACCTTTCATTGATCAGATGCTGAAGAGGTTAACAATCACCCTTACTATTGCTTCCTCGATGGATATTCAGGTTTCTTCCAGATCCCCATCCATCCAGAGGATCAGGGAGAGACTACTTTTACTTGTCCATATGGCACATTTGCATACCGCAGGATGCCTTTTGGACTTTTGTAATGCACCAGCCACCTTCCAGAGATGCATGATGTCCATATTCACTGATATGATTGAGGACTTTATGGAGGTGTTTATGGATGACTTTTCAGTCTACGGGTCATCTTATAATGAGTGCTTGGATAATCTGTGCAAGGTACTAGCTAGATGCGAGGAAAATCACTTGGTTCTTAATTGGGAGAAGTGCCATTTCATGGTCAGAGATGGCATTGTACTTGGACATAAAGTGTCTGAAGCAGGGATCGAAGTAGACCGCGCTAAGATTGAGGTAATGACCAACCTTCAGGCGCCTGATTCTGTGAAGTCTGTGAGGATCTTTCTCGGACATGCTGGTTTCTATAGACGGTTCATCAAGGACTTCAGTAAGATTGCTAGACCACTAACTGCTTTGATGTGTAAAGATACAAAGTTTGAGTTCAATGCAGATTGTCAGACTGCATTTCAACAGATCAAGCATGCATTAGTGAGTGCTCCTATAGTTCAGCCACCAGATTGGGATCTACCTTTTGAGGTTATGTGTGATGCGAGTGACTACGCTGTGGGAGCTGTTCTGGGGCAGAAGAAGGACAGAAAGCTTCATGCTATCTATTATGCCAGCAGGGCACTAGATGATGCGCAAAGAAACTATGCCACTACAGAGAAGGAGTTGTTGGCTGTTGTCTTTGCATTTGAGAAGCTTTGCCCCTATCTTGTTGGCTCCAAGGTGATTGTACACACTGATCATTCAGCCCTGAAGTATCTGATGCAGAATAAAGATGCTAAGCCAAGATTGTTTAGATGGATTCTGTTGCTTCGGGAGTTTGATATTGAAGTGAGGGACAAGAAGGGAGTTGAGAATGGAGTTGCTGGCCATCTTTCAAGGATGCCGGTTGAGGAAAACGTGCCCATTAATGATTTCTTGCCTGAGGAGAACGTCAATATGATCGGGACAGTATTTCATATGGATTTGGAAGAAACTCGCAAAATTGTCGGATTAATCGCACTGCGTCGATCGATGCCACATCTGTGACGATCGATGCATGTGTCGAGACTGCGACGATCGATGCTACCTTATGCGACGATCGTTGCAGCACGGATACGAGCCCAGAACCTTTCAAGGTTCAAATTGGAGACTACGACTTCGAAGTTGATGCTGTCGCAACCACCGATCGACCCTGGTACGCAGATATAGCTAATTACCTGGCTGCCAAGATTGAACCAGATGATTTAAAGGGGTATGCAAAGAAGAAGTTCTTCAGGGAGCTCAGACGATACTACTGGGATGAGCCTTATCTCTACAAGCACTGTTCGGATGGTCTTTACAGAAGATGCGTTGTTGAATTAGAGGTTCCAGATATCCTATTCCACTGTCATGGATCAGATTATGCTGGACATTTTGCTACTTTCAAGACTGTGTCTAAGGTTCTGCAAGCAGGTTTCTGGTGACCTACGATGTTTGCGGATGCTCTTTCCTTTGTTTCTCAGTGTGATGCCTGTCAGAGGAGAGGGAAAATCAGTAAGAAGCATGAGATGCCTCAGAATTTCATTCTTGAGGTTGAGGTTTTCGATTGCTGGGGCATAGATTTCATGGGTCCTTTTCCCTCATCCTATGGGAATAAGTTTATCTTGGTTGATGTGGACTATGTATCTAAGTGGGTAGAAGCAATAGCTAGTCCAACCAATGATTCTTCTGTGGTTATTAAGCTGTTTAAGACCATCATATTCTCTAGATTTGGAGTACCTCGGATAGTAATTAGTGATGGAGGATCTCATTTCATTAATAAGGTCTTCAAGAAGCTGCTACATAAGCATGGAGTCCATCACCGAGTTGCTACTCCTTATCACCCTCAGACTAGTGGACAAGTCGAGGTCTCTAACAGACAGATCAAAGAGATCTTAGAGAAGACAGTTGGGAAGACAAGGAAGGATTGGGCAGCAAAGCTGGATGATGTCATATGGGCTTACCGGACTGCATTCAAGACACCACTTGGGACTACTCCATTCCATCTGCTGTATGGAAAAGCATGTCATATGCCAGTAGAGCTTGAGCACAAAGCAGCATGGACTGTAAAGCAGATGAACTTCAATCTTAAATCTACAGCAGAGAGGAGATTGGTGCAGCTTAATGAGTTGGATGAGATTGGACATTTTGCTTATGAGAACTCAAAGCTGTACAAGGAGAAGACTAAGGCTTATCATGACAAGAAGATTGTCTCTAGAAAATTTGAGCCTAATGATCAGGTACTTTTGTATAACTCTCGTTTGCAATTGTTTCCAGGTAAGCTGAGATCAAGGTGGTCTGGTCCTTTCACAATCAAGGAGGTACGTCCTTATGGAGCTGTCGTTCTAATCAGCCAGGAAGGTAAGGAATTTACTGTCAATGGACAGAGTGTAAAGCATTATTGGGCTAAGGCCGAGATTCCAGGAGGTCAGATTTTGCCTCTGGATGTTGCACACTCTGTCTGATTGAGCTAAAACGTCAAGCTATTGATGCTAAAAGAGCGCTGAGTGGGAGGCAACCCACTGTTTCGTTTTTGCATATTCATTTTTGGTGTTTTTGTTAGGTTTTTACGTTTGTTTTTGGTTTTGGTGAGTTTTTTCTGCAGGGCTCGACAATCGCAATGCAACGATCGACACGGTCCTGTGTGTCGATCGTCACAACACGGAAATCGCATTGCAGCGATCGTTGCGGACCTGAGCAACGATCGACTCATATAGCAATCGCCTTGCAACGATTGTCGCATTTATGCGTAACGATCGATGCATGAGCGAGACAGGTAAAAATCAGACAGAACTTAACTCATCCCTTAACATTTTTAGTTTCTTTTACCGATCTTAGCTTGACACTACTGGGGACAGTGTGTTTCAAGTGTGGGGGAGGTGGTACTGACTTTTATCTTTCTGTTTTCTTAGAGTCAGTCCTATTTTTCAAAAAAAATTGTTTTATTGAGTCAAAACGGTTTAAGTAAGAAACAATGAATTTTTGAGAAGTTAACAGCACTTGCAGGAACTTAAGTGACCATTGGGATGAAGTTGCAGGATCAATCTATGACTATTAGAAAACCCAACACAGATCAGCCTACTGAGAACACCCACATCACTTCAGGTATCAGAGGATCCTTTACTGACTTCACCCTTAATTTGACTTAATTTTCTCACCTAAGGGCTTGGTATACCTTGAGTCGGACTCCTCTGTTAGTTCTGACACAGCTTGTAAACCTGTCCGAGTAAGGTTCCCTTCTCCCCTTCTCTTAAAGTAAAAAAAAAAAAGAATAATAAACTGAGGATGAGCTAGTAGCTCCGAAGTGGTCACGGGAGTGGTAGCAAACACTATTACCTCCTGTGCATTCATGGAATGTGTCCAAAGTACACCTCATAACGAGAAGAGCACTGATAAAAAAAATATAATGATACCCAATGGGGAAAAATCAGATTGCTAAGGAAGGGAAAAGAGAAGAAAGGAACCAGAAAAAGATAGCATGGTGGTCTAGAGCTAACAGAGTAAGAATCCATGTGCCCTTTGATCGATAATCCTTAGGTGAGACCGCACTTAATAGCTTATAGAAGTCAGTAGGGTAAATTTGAATGCTTGAATGTGATTGTGGAGTTTACTTGGGACAGTTGCTAAGTGTGGGGAAGTATATGTTGGTCTTGATGTCTTGCAGGTAATTCTTTCAGTGGTTTACTAAGGAGAATCTGAGTGTTGTTGCTTCTAGGATGAAAAGAGTTTCTGAAAGTTTTCAAACCTCTTCACCATGTTTTAGTTCTCTGTTTTGCTTGAGGGCAAGCAAAGGCTAAGTGTAGGGGAGTTAATATATCATGGTTTTTACCGATTTTAGACCATGATATAAGTATGTTTTAGAGTCTTTTGGTGTTTCTTTAGAGTCTTTTACATGTATTATTAGATATATGCACGTTTGGAGCGGATTTGGTGATTATGGAGATTTTTGGAGCATTTTGGAGTTTTGACCCGAGAGATAGAGTTCACTGTCCAAAACAGAGGATTGCATCGATCGACACACATTGTGCATCGATCGACACACATGTGAGATGGGCTTATCTTCGGCGGTTTAATTAAGTTTGGATATTGCACTTTGGCCCAGAAGTTTCCAATAATTAAAAGAAGCCCCAGCCGTGATTAGGCCTTTATAATTAGGTTTTTGGTGTTTAATTTTACATACGCTTTCATACTTTGAGCTGAGAGTTTTAGAGCTTTTTGGGGCTGATCTGAACCTGTATTGCTTCCTGCTTTTGGAGAAGATTTCGAACCCCTTTGTTTCTTACTCTTTTATGCAATCTAATTATTCATTGATTATGTTTTCATTATCTATGTCTGAGTAGATTCATAGTTTGGTTTAGGGATTCTCATTAGGGATTTCATGACTTGCTAGATTTATTTATTTCAGTTAAGGATTCATATCATATTTGTTCTTCAATCTAAATTATGCTTAACACTAGTTTCTAACTTGATCACTTAGAATCTAGACTCTAGGTTGTTAAATTGACACGAAAGTGTGATTTAGAATCTGAACTATTTAGGTTGAGCAATTGAATTACTCGCAAAGAAATTTGGTTTAATTGAATTGTGAACATATCGAACCTGAACTTAAGGCTAGTTTAATCTGTTAGGAATTGCAAAGAAATTTGGATTTCTGCTATTAGACTTAGAGAATTCTCACAACGAAAGTTGGTTAGTTCTATATCCGTGTTTGAGTTCTAGAACAGTGCTTAATTTGATCCTGACTGATTATCTGATTTGCTTGTCTGATTTCCTGAGAACTCCCTAGACTTAGCGCTTTTAGTTAATTGCTTTCAAACCAATCCTGCTACTTGATTTACTTTTCTGCTTGCTTTTAGTTTTCTCATTACTTTCTCCTAGTTTAACTTGATCGTTCTAAAATCTATCGTGACCAAGAGTCTCTGTGGGATTCGATACCTCTTATACTATAATTGCATTAACTGTGCACTTGCAGTAGAATAGGATAAAACTTAGACCCTATCACTGATCACCAACGAAAAACTCTGGATACGATGCTTTAAATCTTAATTCATCATTCCAATTGACAGTCATGCGATTCTGCTTTCCCCAGATGCGGGATCTCTTGATTCTTGAGTTTCCGAATACGTCTCTCTCCGATGCGAATGGGTCCTTCGGTGTAGGTAAGGTTCTACTGAAGATCTTCTATTTTCTCCGTTTCCACATCCCTTGGATCATGGATGAATTTCTGTAGCATAGACACATGGAACACTGGGTGAATCCGCATGTCTGAAGGTAAATCCAATTTGTACGCCACTTCTCCAACCTTACCAATTACTTGGTATGGTCCGATGTAGCGAACTGCTAAATTCCCAACCTTGCTGAACCGTTCCCATCTTCTTTCCGATGAAACCTTCAAATAAACCCAATCTTCGACTTCGAAGTTAACCTCTCGCCTTGCTTGATCTGCAAATTTCTTCTGCCGGTCTTGAGCTTTCTTCATATTGGCTCGAATCATTTGCAGTTTGTTGTACGTCTCATCAACGATCTTGGGTCCAAACACTTCTCGCTCTCCGATCTCGGTCCAACGTAGTGGAGTTTTACACGTTCGTCCATATAAGGATTCATATGGAGACATTCCAGTATTTGAATGGTAACTGTTGTTAGACGAGAACTCCACTAACAGTAAGTGCTTTTCCCAATTTCCGGCCCAATCGAGTGCACACATTCGCAACATGTCCTCAATGGTCTGGATAGTCCTTTCGATTTGGTCGTCCGTTTCTGGATGGTAAGCAGTACTGATACGCAACTCTGTTTCCAACGCTTATTGTACTGCCCTCCAAAAGATGGAGGTAAATAGTGAATCCCGATCTGACATGATATCCACTGGAACTCCATGAAGGCGAATGATTTGGTCGATATACAGCTCAGCCAAAGCTTCCACCTTTTTGTATCCTTTATCGGAATCAGATGCGCCACCTTAGTCAGGCGATCAACAATTACCCAAATTGCATTGTTTGTTGTTCCTTTTGCTGTCGGCGTTCCTGTGATAAAATCCATTGATATGGAATCCCATTTCCACTGAGGAATAGGTAGATTTTGTATTAAACAATAGGGTACTTAATGTTCCACTTTTATCTGCTGACAAATAGGGCATTGCGCTATCCATCGAGCTACAAACTTCTTCATTCCCGGCCAATATCATCACGTCTTTATACATCTTTGAACTCCCAGGGTTGATGCTAAGCAAAGAATGATGCGCTTCTTCCAAGATCTCTTCTCACAAACCCTGACCTGCAGGTACAATAATTCTTCTCCTGAGCAGTAATGTACCATTGTTGGCCAGATGATAACCACTATGGTTTGTCCATCTCGGTTTCTGACTTCTTCAATGAGCTTTGAGATCTTCTCATCTCTTTGTTGTTCTTCTCGGATTCGAAGAACCAAATCCGCTTGCCTTATAACTTGTAAGCCTAACGGCTCATTTTCTTCCCCGTCCATCGCAGCTAAATTCACCATCTTGAGTTCTTCGGTTAAGGTTTCAAGTTCCTTTTTGATGATAGTCTTGGTTTTCCGCCGGCTAAGTGCATCCGCGACAACATTAGCTTTTCCAGGATGATACTTGATCTTGAGATCATAATCTGCGATGAATTCCATCCACCTCCGCTGCTGTATGTTAAGATCTGGTTGTGTGAACAAGTATTTAAGACTTTGATGGTCCGTAAATACTTCTATGCTTTCGCTATAAAGATAGGATCTTCAAATCCGTAATGCGAACACAACCGCTGCCATTTCTAAGTCGTGCGTCTGATAGTTCTCCTCGTGATTCCTTAAATGACGAGATGCATAAGCAATGACCTTACCTTCTTGCATCATCCCAAACCAACTCGCGACGCATCGGTATACACCATATAAGGTTTCCCGGGTTCTGGCAATGCCAAAACTGGTGCTGACGTCAAAGATGTCTTCAATTTAGCAAAAGCATCTTCTGCGTCCTTACTCCAAAAAGGGAACTATTTTCCCTGGTAGCTTCTTCAAAGGCTTTGCGATTGATGAAAATCCACGAACAAACTTTAGAAAACTCCGAACTTCCGTCACAGAGGTAGGCCGAGACCATTCTTGGATGGCTTTAACTTTTCGGAATCGGCTGATACTCCTTGCTCGGATATGCGCTGACCCAGAAATCCAATTTTCCTCTGCCAAAAAAACATTTGCTAAACTTAGCAAACAATTTCAACTTTCGCAATCTCTCGAGAACTAACATCAAATGCTTCCTATGCTTTTCCTCGGTTTTTGAGTAAACCAGAATATCGTCGATAAATATGATAACAAATTTATCGAGATAATCGTGGAAAACTTCATTCATTAACCGCACGAAGGCCGCTGGTGCGTTGGTAAGCCCAAAAGGCATTAACACGAATTCAAACTGCCTATATCTGGTTCGAAACGCCGTCTTCATGATATCATCTTCAGCGATAAGAATTTGGTGATATCCAGATACCAAATCTATTTTCGGAAACCAGCTTGATCCCTTAAGTTGATCCAAAAGTTCGTCGATTCAAGGCAACAGATATTTATCCTTGATGGTGATGTTGTTGATGCCGCGATAGGCAATGCACAACCTCATACTCACATCCTTCTTCCTTATGAATAACACTGGAGCTCCACGCGGTGATGAGATTTGTCGAATAAAGTCTTTCCCGATTAACTCTTCAAGCTTCTTCCTAAGTTCCGCCAACTCTACTGGTGCCATTCCGTAAGGAGCCTATGCGATAGGCTTTGCTTCTGGTTCCAAATTAATGGTGAAAGGATTACTCCGAGGTGAAGACAATTCCTTTAATGCCGGGAATACGTCCTAGAACTCCTAAACCACCGCAATGTCCTCGATCTTAACATCTCCATTGACGGTTCCTTCGCCAGTAGTGATGGTCACCAAAAACGCCTCTCCTTTCTTGATCAAGTCTTGAACTCGAAAAGCCACCACTATAGATACTGATTTACTAGGGTTAATCCCGTAGTAGACTAACTCCTCCATTCCGTTCCCATGAAATGTAACTCTTCCTCTACCGCAGTCTAATTGGGCCTGATAACTAGACAACTAGTCCGTTCCGAGAATGACTCCGTACCGCGTCAAGGGAGCGACTAGCAGATTCACCAAAAACTTCTTTGCCTCGATTTCTAGCGGTATATTCTGAACATACTTATCTACTCGTAGGGTTTGTTTTCCGGCGGTCAACACAACGACATTAACTCTTTCCATTTTATAACTCACTACAAATTCAGCGACTACTTCAGGAGTCACAAAACTATGTGTGGCTCCCGAATCGAACAATACATGTGTGGGACGACCCGCGACATGTACGATTCCTTCCACATTAATATTTAAACTTAAGATAGAAATACTTTATTTATTTATTTTAAAAAAATTCAAGAACATAGTAGATACTAGAAATACACAAAGATTAGGATTCAAGCACATGCGTACCTGTGATAGGACCCTGAACGGGCTCTGGGGCCTCATTATTATCTACGTCTAAGGCATAAACCATACCATCTAAGGCTTGACGTTTACGGGCGGGTTCAATCGTAGGGCGAACTGGCGGAGGCTAAATGGTGAGTGGGGTGAATAGGATCGGGTTCAAAAATTCTCGAGAAAAATGGCCCATCTGACCACATTACAGGTAAGATCGGGCGATGCGTGATGTGCTGCATTCCTTGGAAAATACTTGGAGATGTGTCCGGGCTGACCACAATTATAGCACACTAACGCTCCTTTGAATGATTCAGATGATCCTTGGGGTCATTTTCCATTGTCTTTAAAGCGACGATTTTATCCAGAATGTCGACTCTGATGGTTATATGATCTTCTGCCTTGGTTTGAGTTGAATTTTCCCCGCACTGCTCATTCTGCAGCTAACCTAATTTCCACACTTACGGCTTTTTCCACCAAATTCGTGAGTCTCGCGAAGTTTACCATTGTAGACGATGCTTTGACTCCGGGGTAAAGTATTTGCACTCCAACTCCTCCTTGAACGTTGGCCAGGTCTTTACCATGTGTCCTACTTGGGCTTCCCTACTTTCCCACCAATCTGCTGCATCTCGGTCCAGGTAGTAAGCTCCCACACTTAGCTTGTAGTCCTTCGGGCATCTTGTAGCTTTGAAGTTCTTCTCCATCATTCGGATCCATCGGTATGCTACTAATGGGTCAGTTCCACCGGAAAAGTGCGTAGTTCTCATCTTCTTCATTGAAGAGATCAAGGATAAGAACCGTGGGCGAGTCATCACGTCGAGTGTTGTCTGTGGTGATTGCATGGCTCGCGTCATTACTTCGTGAAGCATCTTCAAAGTGTGTTCTGCCTCCAATAAAACATCTTGGCCTCCCACCGCATTCTGGTATTCCTTGGCATCTATTCAGGACGATTATTCTGATGACCTTGGTTGCTAGAACCACTATCTTTGATGTCTTTTGATTAGTGGATTTTTCGGATCTTGAATTATCAATCCCTCAAAATACTATGTTGTTGTAGCATAAGAGGTTATCAATCCAAATGGGTTAAGTTTAGCAACATCAAGAATACATACAACTCAATGATCTAAGCCAATTAAAAGAGTTTTTAAAGAAGCAATCTAGGTGAATGAGAAGCAAAGGCAAACAAAGAATAATAGCAATAAGAAAATAAGATAAAGAGAGTCCTAAAGATGAGGTCAATGAGTTAAATCTATCAAGGGATGATCTTATCTAGGTGTTTATCAATCAATCAAGCAAATAAGGAAGGTTTAATGATCTATCAAATAGCTAGTCACACTCTCATGTAACCAACCCTATACTAATCAAGCATTAATCCATTTCTCAATATCAAATCCAAGATAGCATGCATTCAATCTCAGTCATTAAACCATTCAAGCAAGCTTTAATTCTTAGTCTAAAACTCAAATCATTAGACCAATCTTATTTCTAAGCAAAGATCCTTTTAATCAACTCCTAATCAAGATCAATTTATCAATTGTAATTAAGAACTAATTAAGCATGCAAAACAAGTTCATTCGACTATTAAACACCTTAGACATCAATTCTCATTGGCTAAGCATGTAAAATCTCTAATTGGGTTCTATCAAGCATTTCATCAAACACCTTGTGGGCATGAAAAATGCTTATGATCTGAATCCACAATTTCTTGTAATAAAGCATAGAGAACAACCTAATAGAGAAGGATGAACATAAATAAAGCCCTAAACACCTTAGATCATCCTTAATCAAGTCGTAATCTACCTCATCTCAAAGACCCAAAGTGACTACTCACTAATCACCATTTTCCTAACTAAACCTATAAAGTTAAGTGAGAAAACATGATTAGAGAGATTAAATTAAAGAGATAAAAATACTTGATTGAGACTTAAAATAAAATTTTACAAATTGTTTAAGATTCAAAAGAGGCAAAAAAATTCATAAGATAGGAAATGTCCCCCAAAAATTAGATCCAAATACAAATATATATGTTTTCTGTTATAATGGCAATTTGGTAATTAAAGTGCTCCAAAAATGGGTTGTATCGGACCATTTTGGTCGATATTCTCTTGGCTGATGGAAAACATCCCTAGCGTGAAATGTTATATCGGCTGCAACTCCTCGATATGACCCAGCCGATAGAATTTCTGTGTAAAAGTTGGTCTTTAGCGTGGACTTATATCGGCTTGGATAGCTCGATATTATAAGTCGATGGAATCTCTGGAGCATGACTTCTTCGGACGGCTATGGGAAGGCTATTTCGTCTCGTAGTGCTATTTTATCTGGTATCCTTGCTGGGCTTGGGCCTGGTCTCACGTGAATTTGCATGCATGGCAACATACGAACTAGTCTTTACTTGTTTCACGTGAGGAAGCATGGAAAATGGGCGGCAGCAGAAGGTAGGCTTCGTCTTTGATGGTTTGGGGCTGAGCACGTGCATGTGCATGGAGACATATATATAGATGTTGATGGCCTTAATCCAATGCTCCATCTCCATTCTCTCTTGCTCCAAAAAAAGAATCCTAAAACTTCCAAATCATCCAAGCCACAACTCTAACATCTAAAAGTGAACAAATGCAAATATATACACACATAACTAAGTCTAAATGCAAAATTTATAACTAAAACATGTTAAAAATAAGATGTTAAAAACCTAAAATGAAATATATCAATTCCCCCAAACTTGTCTTTTGCTTGTCCACAAGCAAACAATCAAATATAATTCGAGAGAAAAGTTTGAAAGTGAGAGGTCAAAGCTTCCAAAAACAATTGTTAAGCAAAGTGGAAACAATGTCAAGACAAGCAATTAAGAGCTACAATCAAGTTTGCTCTACTTTAAAGGAGTTAACCATTCACATCAACACAAGTATCAAGTTCAAGTCTCAACCTACACATGAAATCCTATCATCATCCCCTTTAACATTCATTAAGCAATTGTGGATCATGAATGTGCAAATCAAATGAATATATTTGGCTATAAGGGATTAAAATCTTGAGATAAAAATGATCTCAAATGAAGTGTGGGTTTCAAAAACAAAGGATCTCTCAAGAAAGGAATGAATTATAGCAAAATGCTAAGAGTAAGAAACAACATGCATACAAGGATATATTCTCATTCTACCCAAATCCCTATACTGATCTTAACTCTTCTTCTAAACCCAAAGTTCCCTTCCTAAGCTACCTTTTCCATAAGGCTTTTTGCCTTCTTATCCCAACTTTGATCACTTCTTTCTTTATTTAAACACTTAGAGGATCTTTTTCTTTGCTTAGCTCTTTCTTTTCTTTTCACTAGCCTCTTTTTTTCTTCTTTTAATGCTTGAGCCAACTTTGGCTTCTTTTCTTTCTTTAACACTTGAGACTTATCTTTCAAAAACACTTAGAGCTATCAACTTTTCTTTTTCTTTTCCAATCCCCTCTTTCTTCTATCAATCTTTTCCTCATTCCCTTTTTCCTTATCTTTCCAATTCCCCCAAACTTCTTTCTTATCCTATGCATAGCCCAATGATGAAAGGCTAGCTCTACAATGGAAAAATATTCTTGTCGTTCCAAACTCAACACTTTTTGCCTAGTTGATTCAAGAAAAAGGCCTCTCATCTTTCACTAGAGTGTTTAGGCTTGAAGGAAAGCTTGGTTCAAGGTGGGGAAATCTACTTGGACTAACAAAAGAGTGGTAGAAAGGGAGAAGATAGTCTAAGTATGTATCAAGTATCCATGAGTTCACCTTTCATTGTACAACATGATAGGGAATGATTCAAATCACAACATGTTTCAGTCAAGAAGTGAACAATGATGCATGAGATCCAAGATTCTTCCTTAATTCAAGTTCACAAGATGCATCCAATAACCACATGCTTAAACAATCTTTTTTTATAAGGAACATAAGCTTTAGCTCTCAAACATTAATGAATGCAATCCTAAATGACTTCTAGACTCAATCATAAGCATTCCAATGCAACTATATGCTTTCTTTTTGTGAAAACCTTTCAGAAAATTTCAAAATTTTATGGTTTTCTATGCCTTAGATGTATGAATGAGACTCAAGATGCAAGAAAAAAAGATAAGAACACAAAACACAACATTAGCAACTAGTCTCCTCCCCAAACTTAAATCACACAATCCCTTGTGTGAAGGAAGCAAGGGAAAGAGACCAAAAAGAAAGGTAAAAATGAAAAATGAAACAAAGATATGAAAAAGAGATTGGAGTTGTTTACTTGGAGATGGAGTGAGAGTGTAGTGGGATGGAGGACTGGGAGGAGGAGACTAGAAAGGTCCCCCAAACTTGGATGATATCCCAATCCATCATTAGTTTCGCCATGACCTTTCCTCTTTCTTTCTCCCAATGCCAAGACCTATATTGCCTAAAACATGTGGAGACCTAATAGAGAGATCAACATTGACTAGAAAAATTAAATTTAAAGAAATATATACAAGAGATAGACATGAAACTTCCTCCCAAGTGAGCTTGTTTTAAGTCACTAAGCTTGACTACCTTCTCTTTTAATGGAGAGGAGGAGGAGTCTTGACCTTTTGGGTGATGGTCAAGAACTTAGTGAGATGCTCTTGTAGCCTGATAGGGTCTCCTTGTAGTTCATGGCTTAGTATTGTCTTGGCACTTGAGAAAGGCTTGAATCTTCCTTTGCATTTGACTTTATACTCAATCACTCCATCGTCATATTTCCAAGGTGTGAGAGTCATGGTATGTGCCACACCATACTTGTGTGGTTCATTGGCCTTAGTGCCTCTACTTTTCTTGTCTCCCTTGATACTCCTACTCACTTGCTCAATTGGGGTTGAGAAAAGAGCTTCTAAAGAAATGTCATCCAAAGCTAAAGGTTCTTCAACATTACCATAACCCAAATCTTCCTCCTTATGAGACTTCTTCTTTCTTTCACAAGCTTTTGGGGGTGAAGACTTATCCACTATCTCATAACTGCCCACATACTTCACTTCCTTAGCATGATATCCATCATTCTCATCAAGCAAATTGACCTCTTTTGAAAAGATTGCACTACAATACTCCTTGGGACTTGATTCAACCTCACCCTCTATTTCATCCATGGGTGTTCTAATGAGATCACTCTCTAGAGAAACTTGATTCTCTAAGTGGTTTAGCCTAGAAGATAAGCTTTCAAGTCTTTTGTAGAGATCATGTTGAGAAGATATCACCTTAGTGTGAATGTTGTCAAATTGTGTGTTCATCTCAATGACCTCACAAGCTTGCCCCTCTAATTGTTGTTGGAGTATCCTTTCCATGTCCAAATTATGACTTGTAGTTGTGTCACCATGAATTGTTGGTTCAAACCCTTGTTGGAGGATGTTGTATCTTTTACTTTCATCCCTTACAATGGTAGATGACTCTTGGGTAGCTTGTAAGACTTCATCTAAATGATCATTAAGAGCTTCCAACTCCTTATTCATTTTATCCTCAATGTATCTATTTCCCATTGGAACTTTCTCAAACCCACCAACATAGTTCTCCTCACTTTGGGCTAGATTCTCAACAAGTAGCTCCCCTTGATCAATTGTGAGGTTCAAAAACCTTCCTTTGCTAGCTGCATCTAAATTCCATTGTGCTCTTTAATCACTCCATTATAGAAGGTGCTAAGGATAACTTCTTTGGTGAACCCATGGTGGGGACAATCATAAGTGTAGCCATTGAGTCTCTCCCATGCTTCATGAAAAGTTTCATGGTAGTCTTGTTTGAAGCTCAAGATGTCTTTTCTAGCTTGGGATGTTCTTTGTGGAGGGTAGAACTTTAGGAGGAAGATCCTCTTGCAATCATCCCAAGAATTCACCAAGTGAGATGGCAATGATCTCTCCCATTGGCTAGCTTTATCTCCAAGTGATAATGAGAACAAAATGAGCTTGACACTATCCTCATCCACATCTTCAATCCTAAATATGTTGAACAACCTCTCAAAGTAGTACAAGTGATTATAGGGATTCTCCACTCTTGTCCCTAGGAACCTTAAGTCTTGAATCAATCCAATCAAGTTTGGCTCGATCGGTTAAGCATTGGCTTTGATAGGAGGAGGATGGATCTCATAGCTCATAAGACATTGATGAGTGTCAAAACTTCCAATTGTTGGCCTTTTCGCTTGGGTTGGAGTGGGTATAAATGGGAGTATCAAAGAAGCTTCTTGAGGTTGAGGTTGTGGTGAAGATGCTTGAGGTTGTGGAGCTTTAGTGATGCTTCTTTGATTGTCAATCTCCAACACCTCAAGTGAACTTGGTTTGTCATGTCTCTTCCTTTTGGTGGGGTACCTTTGAAAGCACAAGAGAATCAAGGAAACCAAGTTAGTAACAACAAATGAAAGGAAGTTCATCATCTTAACTTGAGATTAATGAACCAAAGCAAAGAAAAAGAAAAGCTTAGTCTCAAAAAGAAGTAAAATCATAATGACTAAAGCTAAACCCAATTTGCAACGGCGCCAAATTGATAAGTGGATTTTTCGGATATTGAATTATCAGTCCCTAAAAATACTATGTTATTGTAGCATAAGAGGTTATCAATCCAAATGGTTTAAGTTTAGCAACATCAAGAATACATACAACTCATTGATCTAAGCCAATTAAAAGAGTTTTTAAAGAAGCAATCTAGGTGAATGAGAAGCAAAAGCAAACAAAGAATAATAGAAATAAGAAAATAAGATAAAGAGAGTCCTAGAGATGAGGTTAATGAGTTAAAGCTATCAAGGGATGATCTTATCTAGGTGTTTATCAATCAATCAAGCAAACAAGGAAGGTTTAATGATCTATCAAATAGCTAATCACACTCTCATTTAACTAACCCTATACTAATCAAGCATTAATCCATTTCTCAATATCAAATCCAAGATAGCATGCATTCAATCTCAGTCATTAAACCATTCAAGCAAGCTTTAATTCTTAGTCTAGAACTCAAATCATTAGACCAATTTTATTTCTAAGCAAAGATCCCTTTAATCAACTCTTAATCAAGATCAGTTTATCAATTGTGATTAAGAACTAATTAAGCATGAAAAACAAGTTCATTTGACTATTAAACACCTTAGACATCAATTCTCATTGGCTAAGCATGTAAAATCTCTAATTGGGTTCTATCAAGTCAAGCATTTCATCAAACACCTTGTGGGCATGAAAAATGCTTATAATCTGAATCCACAATTTCTTGTAATAAAGCATAGAGAACAACCTAATAGGGAAGGATTAACATAAATAAAGTCCTAAACACCTTAGATCATCCCTAATCAAGCTTTAATCTACCTCATCTCAAAGACCCAAAGTGACTACTCACTAATCACCATTTTTCTAATTAAACCTATAAAGATTAAGTGAGAAAACATGATTAGAGAGATTAAATTAAAGAGATAAAAATACTTGATTGAAACTTAAAATAAAATTTTACAAATTGTTTAAAATTCAAAAGAGGCAAAAGAAATTCATAAGATAGGAGATGTCCCCCAAAAATTAGATCCAAATACAAATATATATGTTTTTTTGTTATAGTGGCTATTTGGTAATTAAAGTGCTCCAAAAATGGGTTGTATTGGACCATTTTGATCGATATTCTCTTGGCCGATGGAAAACGTCCCTAGCGTGAAATGTTGTATCGGCTGCAACTCCTCGATATGAGCCAGCCGATAGAATTTCTGTGTAAAAGTTGGTCTTCAGCATGGACTTATATCGGCTTGGATAGCTCGATATAATAGGCCGATGGAATCTCTGGAGCATGACTTCTTCGGACGGCTATGGGAAGGCTATTTCGTCTCATAGTGCTATTTTGTTTGGTAGCCTTGCTGGGCTTGGGCCTGGTCTCACGTGAAGTTGCATGCATGGCAACATACAAAATAATCTTGACTTGTTTCACGTGAGGAAGCATGGAAAATGGGCTGCAGCAGAAGGTATGTTGGATGGGTAAAGGACCAAACAAATATAGAGTGTTGAGATAGAGATTAAGAGGTGAGATTTTGAAGTGAGAGGTCAGAGATCTAGGAGAGTTTAAATACATCAGGTAGCACAAAAGAACGAGAACGCGGCCTGACCTAATGCTCCCAGGCATGGTTCCCGAGGGTCCCTTCCCCCAAGCTTTCCTGCAGATCTGAAGATCTCCTCTGAAGAAGAGAAGCTGCTCAGCTGAAGATCTCCGCCTCCTCCTCCGAAGCTGCTCCCATGCCATGGCGTTGGTAGCTGTAACAGTTTCTCCTCCTCTGCCTGCTAAGCCTACGGACTCGAGCCGCGTGTCCCCTCCGCCGCCAGACCCTCCTCCCCCTCCTGTCCCGCAGGATCCGCCGCCGTAGCTTCCCCTACGTTCGTCTCTCGCTCTCGTTCATGTCTCTGCATCTTCCATCTTCACCTCTTTTGCTGAAGAGGACGATTTCCATGGTGTTAAGTTAAGCTCCATTTCTTGGTTATTGCTCGTACGCCGGTCAGGCTCTTCCCAGATTCGCCTCCTACACTTTCCTCCTTATCCGCCTTGTTGCCAGCCGTGTCTAATCTCCAGCTTCTGACGCCTCTTCCCGACTCCGACATGGAGATCTCGCAGGATCTCTCTCGAACTGCAGTTGGAGCCTCCACTGACCTCTCTCCAGATTTCTGGTATGAAAGGTTTAATCTCAGATTTACTCTGGGTTATGATTGAATCTACCGTCAGTTTAAGAATCTGTATCCTTAGCTTAAGATCTCTCATTGTCCAAGTACCTCTTTTGAGGCTTTTGAGTTGATACCAAGCGTTAAATATCTTGTTCTTGGGCTGGTAGATTTTGATTTTGATGTTCGGAAACCACTACCCCTTTATGAGGACCTTTTACCTCATTGTGAGGATCACTTGCCTCTTCATGAGGATCTCTTGCCTCTTTATGAGGATTCATTACCTCTTTATGAGGACTCTTTGCCTCTTTATGAGGATCTTGTTACATTACCTCTTTATGAGGATCATATGGTCTTGCCTCTGTATGAGGATCTTGATACATTACCTCTTTATGAGGAATTTGGCTCTTTTATGGAGTTCATTACTCCTTTGAGTGCATCATTGTTTTAAATGGTTGTGTTTCAAGGGGTGTCATCAAAGGCTCATCTGTAGCCATTCTAGAGATAGGAAATTGTGCACTTGTTGCTGTTCCAGTCTCGGGTGTTCGATTCAATACCAAAGGTTTCATTTTACTTAACAACTCCATTGTCAAAGAGATTCGAGGACTTCTCCAAGACTTTTGTTTGTTTAAGTGCTATGTCGCCATTATCTTTCTATGTTTTTCTGCTTATTCTGCTGTAATTTATGCGTTTTATGCCTTAATGGCGATGTTGTTTGAGAACATTTACTCCTTTTACGGAGATTGAGCTTTATATAAAAAGCATTTGACCAAAAAAAAAAAAAGAGGTTAGAGATCTCTGTTTTATAAAATGAGTTCGACGAGTGGTCAAGTTGGGGGAGGATTCGATGTCCTTCTTCTCAATCTGATCCGAATATTTATAGGAGATTACATAGACAAATAGATATTTGTTTTGTAATGATGATTTGATGTCGGCAGCGATGACTCCGGTCTATAGGATGAGACGTTATCGTGTACGTGGCGACCTTTCCCTTCTTTCGACGGCAGCTTAGGTCGGCAGAAATGATGGCTGAGCTGTGAGATGGGACGTGGCGACCTTTCCCTTCTTTCGACGGCATCTCCGGTCGGCATAAATGATGATTTAGCTGTGGGATGGGACGTTGGCGACTTTTCCCTTCCTTCGATGGCATCTTCGGTCGGCAGTAATAATGACTTAGCTGTGGGATGGGACAATTGATGACTGCGAGCTCGAGACTTTCTAGATTGTGTAGTTTGTGGCCTGCCAGGTCATAGACGTCTAGGTCGTGGACCGCTAGGTCGTAGACGTCCAGCTCGTAGACGTCCAGGTTGTGGACGTCCAGGTTGTGGACGTCCAGGTCATAGACGTCCAAGTCGTGGACTTTCAGATCATGGATGTCCAGGTCGTGGACGTCCAGATCATGGACTTTCAGGTCGTAGACGTCCAGTTCGTCCAGCTCGTAGACGTCCAGCTCGTCCAGCTCGTGGACGTTCAGGTCGTGAACTTCTTGGTCGTGGACGTCCAGATCGTGGTCTGTCAGGTCGTAGACGTCCAGGTCGTCCAGCTTGTTGACGTACAGTTCGTCCAGCTCGTCCAACTTGAAGAAGTTCAGCTCGTTCAGCTCGTAGACGCACAACTCGTCCAGCTCGTAGACGTCCAGTTCGTCAAGCTCATCCAGCTCGTAGACATCCAGCTCGTCCAGCTTGTAGACGTCCAGCTCGTTCAGCTCGTCCAGCTCATAGACGTCCAGCTCGTAGACGTCCAGTTCGTCCAGCTCGTCCAGCTCGTAGACGTCCAGTTCGTCCAGCTCGTCCAGCTCGTAGACTTCCACGTCTGGAGGCTGAATGTTTTTATGGGTCGAGTAAATAACAAAGGGTGTCAAACCTCCACTAACAATAAGCCCCCCCCCCCAATTCGATGTATGGAGTTTTAGACTATTGCATCGAACTTTATTTCTGAAGAGTTATTTAGCTCAGTGAAAAAGATATCATACCAGTGCGGAGAGAGAGAGAGAGAGAGAGAGAGAGAGAGAGAGAGAGAGAGAGAGAGAGAGAGAGAGAGAGAGAGAGAGAGAGAGAGAGAGAGAGAGAGAGAGAGAGAGAGAGAGAGAGAGAGAGAGAGAGAGAGAGAGAGAAAGAGCTGTGTAGAAACATTCCAGTTCATGGAGTATGAATCAGTAATGTGATTTTCCCAGCTTAGGTGAAAGGAGGAGATTCCGCTTTGAGGAGCTTGTGGAGCTTCGGTTCGGGGAACTCGTAAATCTTTCATCTCGGAGAGCTCGTAGATCGAGTGTTTTGTAGAGATATCAGGGAGAGGCCAGCTCGTGGCCAAGAAGAACTAGGCGAGCTCAGAACCGACCAACTCAGGTACTATGAGGAAGCAGTTCGAGGTCTAAGGGATGTCAGCTTTGCGAGTCCAGAATTGATGATGCGCTCGAGGAGCTTTCAACTTTAAAGGAGCTCGCAGGATTTTCAGATTTGGAAAATCAGGAAAGAAATTCACCTTGGGGAGCTCAGAGAGTCTTTAGCTCGTGGTCATGGATAACCCAGCTCGGCTCTTTCTAGAGTCGGTTCGTGAATACCTCGTAATTCTCGTGCAGTTTTAGAAACGGACGTATCGTTAAACCATTTAGCGAAAGATTCGGGAACGCAAGGTTGCTTAGCTCAGGATCGTTGGGAGACGTTAGCTCGGAGTATTCGAAAGCGGTGGAACTTTAATTCGCGCGAACTGGGAAAGACTAAGGATGCTCCAACTCGGAGCCACGAGGCGGCTGCAGCTCGGGAAATTTGGAAGGTCCTTAGGACTTTCAACGCTCACCAAGCGATGCTTCAGCTCGGGCAGTTCGGGATTAGAGGCCCATCTCAGCATCTCGGACAGGTTCAGGTCGGGATCTTCAGCTCGGCCTATGGAATCGTCAGCTCGGTGCCGTGGACGTGGAAGTATTAACTCGGACGACCTGCAGAGATCTTCAGCCCGGCATCTCGGACAGGCTCAAGTCAGGATCTTCAGCTCGGCCTATGGAAACGTCAGCTTGGTATCGCGGACGTGGGTGTATTAACTCGGACGTAGAGGAGCTGTTCGGTCCACGGTGGTCGTCACTCGGGTTATGGAAGAGGATTCAGTTCGGGGTTTGTCTTGGAGAGCTCGGGGAAACGCTGATCTGAATGTCTCCAAGCTCGCGAAATTCTACAGCTCGGGATGACGTGGGCCACGCGCGAGCGAGGAGATGCTGCATCTCTAGACTCGGAGAGATAGATCCAGCTCGGGATGACGTAGGCCACGCGCGGGCGAGGAGAAGCTGCAGCTCGGGACCACGCGCGGGACGAGGATGTTGCAGCTCGGGATTGCGCGAGCCAGCTTGGGCATGCAGAGATAGCTCTAGCTCGTCAGCTCGGCATGGCGGAGAGGTTTCCAGCTCGGCCCGTGGAGAAACCAGCTCGGTGTGGTGGAGTCAGCTCGGGCGCGTGCGGAGAAGGTAGTTTGGTGGAGAAGCTCAGGTCGGGTGTATGAAGAAGCTTAGGTCGGGGGTGTGAAGAAGCTCAGGTCGGGCATGGAGAAGCGCAGGTTGGGCATGGAGGAGCGCAGGTCGGGACATGAAGAAGATGCCAATTTTTGGCGGGAAAGTACTTTAGGCTGGAATCTTTTTCTTTTCTTTTTTTCTAAAGCTTCTTTTCTGTTTTTTTTTTCCTTTTGTTTTGTTGTTGTTTTTTTATTTTTATTTTTATTTTATTTTTGTGTTAAGAATGTTGCATGATCGAGCTTGGCGTTGTAAAACTTTGGTTTTTTGGATTTTGGCTTAGTTTTCTAATGCGAGGCGATAGCTCGGCTTTGACACTTAGTGAAAGTGTATGTTTGGTGCGAGTAGCGAGCTCGGTTTAAACACTTATTGTATGTGTGCTTTCGTGGTGCAAGTCGGAACTCGGCTTTTACTCCCTTGTTCGTAAAAGCTTTTTAGGCTCTTTCGATTTAAGGAGTTTGCACTCAATGGAGTGCGTTTAAACACTTATCTCCTTGTGTGTTTTATGGATCACGGCTCGTGCAAAGCTAGGCAACACTCGATTTTCTGGATTTGAAAAACTAAGTCCAGCTCGTGTTATTCCAGCTAGGGACAAACTGAGTCCATCTCGTGTTTTTCCAGCTAGGGAAAACTGAGTCCAGCTCGTATTTTCCAGTTAGGGAAAACTGATTCCAACTCGTGTTTTTCCAGTTAGGGAAAACTGAGTCCAGCTCGTATTTTTCCAGCTAGGGAAAACTGAGTCCAGCTCGTGTTTTTCCAGCTCGGGAAAACAGAGTCCAACTCATGTTTATCCAGCTAGGAAAAACTGAGTCCAGCTCATGTTTTTCCAGCTAGGGAAAACTGAGTCCAGCTCGTGGTTTCCCAAGTGGGGAAAACTGATTCCGCTCGTGTTTTCCAGGTGGGGAAAACTGAGTCCAGCTCGTGTTTTATAGGTGGGGAAAACTGAGTCCAACTCGTGGAGCTTTTTTTTTTTAAGAATGAAAAATTTATTAGATTATAGATGTGCCATCGTGAGAGGCTGTCTACGTACCCTCTTAGTAGAGGGATCAAGCCAATCGTAGTTCATTATTAGAAATACAAAAGTAGATCGGGCCGCTAGTAGTAGTAGCGCTTGAGGCTCATTGAATTCCAGGAACATGGATAGCTTAACCACTCATTTTTGTCAGCTCGTACACTCCTGGTTTTACAACCTTCGAGATTATATAAGGACCCTCCCAGTTGGCGCCTAGCTTACCCGCTCCGGGTTCTTTGGTGTTTTTGAATACCTTGCGTAGTACGAGATCGCCTTCGGTAAAGTGGCGCCCTTTAACCTTTTTATTGTAGTATCGAGCAGCGAGTTATTGATAGTTTTGGATTTTGAGTAGAGCATGGTCTCGTTGCTCCTCTATTTGGTCCAGTTGATTTATAATCATCGTATCGTTTAGCTCATGGTTGGACGGCTGGACTGTTCTGCGGAGGCTGGGTAATCCGACTTCCGAGGGTGCCATACCCATTCCGTGTAATAGTGAGAATGGTGTGCGTTTTGTGGAGCTGTGCGGTGTAGTTCGGTGAGACCATAGAACTCCATCGAGTTTGTCCGCCCGTAGCCCCTTCTTCTCTTCAAGACGTTTTTTCAGACCATCAAGAATGGTTTTATTAGTGGCTTCGGCCTGACCGTTGCCTTGGGGATACCTCGGCGTGGACTATTCTGAGTCTTATCTTCCACTTTGCGCAGAAATCTTCGAAGACTACCGATGTGAACTGTGAACCATTGTCGGTTACGATCTCGTAAGGTAACCCATGGTGACAAATGATGAATTTCCAGACGAACTTCATGACATCTTTGGAGTGAATTTGTGGGTATGACTCAGCCTCCACCCACTTTGTGAAGTAGTCGGTCATTACTAGGAGAAAGCGTTGCTGTCGAGATTGGGGAAGAGGACAATTATGTCCATGGCCCAACGCATGAAAGGATACGGGGCGGTTGCCATCGTGAGGAGTTCGGTGGGAATGTGTATCATAGGACCGTGTCGTTGGCACTTCTCGCATCGGGATGCATACTTCTCGCAATCTTGAGTCATGGTCGGCCAAAAGTGGCCGTGATTTTTTATTTTTAAGGACAAAGCCCGACCTCCAGAATGGTTCCCTCCAGCTCCTTCATGTATTTCCATCATGACATTGATTGTTTCGTCTCCGTGCAGACAACTTAGGAGAGATCCCGACATGCTCCAACGAAAAAGCGATTCGTCGAGAATGGTGTAATGAGCAGCTTTCCTTTTTAATCGCCGAGCTGCCCATTTATTTGGTGGCAGCTCTCTGTTGGTGATGTATGTCTTGATCTCATCCCTCCAATCCACGTCGGCAGGTATATGTTCGAGTTCGGCAATGATTTCGTCCGGTGAGTCTTCCGATCCAGCTTCGGTTGTGGTAGTATGGTGTTGTCCAGGTCTGAACTCATCGTACCCTAACTCGGTTATAACGCATACTCCCTTTGGCATATCGATGCTTGGCATGTTGATGCTTTCGACTGGTATTATTCGACGTTGAGTAGGATCAAACGTCGAGGCTAAAGCTGCGAGTGCATCAGCGGACGTGTTATCTCCTCGAGGGATCTTAGTTAGACTGAACTCATCGAATCCTCCCCCAACTTGACCACTCGTCGAACTCATTTTATAAAACAGAGATCTCCGATCTCTCACTTCACAATCTCACCTCTTAATCTCTATCTCAACACTCTATATTTGTTTAGTCTTTTACATATCCAACAAGGTAAGCTTTGTCTTTGATGGTTTGGGGCTGAGCATGTGCATGTGCATGGAGACATATACATAGATGTTTATGGCCTTAATCCAATGCTTCATCTCCATTCTTTTTTGCTCCAAAAAAAGAATCCTAAAACTTCCAAATCATCCAAACCACAACTCTAACATCTAAAAGTGAACAAATGCAAATATATACACACATGACTAAGTCTAAATGCAAAAATATAACTAAAACATGTTAAAAATAAAATGTTGAAACACCTAAAATGAAGTATATCATCTTTCTTCGCCGCCGTCGGAGCCTGATCTGCATGTCTTTCATGGTTACCTGAATTTTCCGGTGACTTAGATTTTCGGCTAGTTCCTCATAACCCAATCCTCTGTGTTCAGAAACCCGGTCCGACCCCATAGCCATACCATGCCCGCCACTAGTGATTGCTCCGTCCTCCATCTTCATCATAAATGGGTAAGTGACTAAGTCCTAACTAAACATGACGTAACTGGTTTCCTAATGTCTCTTTCACGACTCAATTTTTACTCGATAAATCTGAAAACACATGTTGTATGAGCATGATCGGAACCATGCTCTGATAACACCTTTTGTAACGCCCATGTTCCGCTTTGACCTTAGTCAACCGATGACCAATAATCAAACAAGAACATGATCACCGGTTTTCCTTAGTCGTCAGGACCAGAGCTGTCATATTTTTACCGTGTTTGATTAAATCGGCTTGGCTTAACAACTTCCGTTATCAAACTAAACCTAGTTTTCCAATTACATGTTTCCCAAATTTTGATTAAGGCTTTGCAACCATAATAAAATTTGGTTGTTATATTAGACCGGACTAATCTAATATAAACAACATGTTTTACGAATATAAAACATTATTATTTAATATTACGAAAAGTGCGAAAATACAAATAGGTCCATGAACAACATGTATTTAAATAAATATAAATATTAGTACAAATATTACTTTGAAATTATTGTTTGCGAAAGAGACGTCGACACTATACCGGCTGGCTTAACGTCCTACGATCCGCTACTCATACAGATTACCTGAAAATATGGAAAAGAGAAGAGTGAACGATCTATTATCGACCGAGTGAGTTGAGATTCCCAAACTGGTAATATTATGATTTGGACGTATAAAAATGTATAAATAATGTATGGAAATATTAATATTAAAAATATGTAAAACATATTATTTATAATATAAATTAAAATAATACATATTATTTATTATTATTATAAAAATAAATTTGAAAATTAAAAAATATATGAAAAATATTGATGATAAAAAAATATTAAATATTTATAAATAAAAATAAAATCTTAGCGCTAGTGCGGATTCTCGGTTTATAAAAAATTGAAAATGGGCCTCTTATGGACCTCAGACCCATAATTCCTTCCTCAAAGCTTTAAAGTCACCGTCCTTAACCATTTTCTTTACAATTCCTTAAGGTAGCAGAAAATACATTCAATAACACTATTAGCCTTATTTGATTATTTAATAGTAACTAGATTTTGACCCGCACTTAGAAAGTGCGGATTTAATTTTCTTTACAAATTTTACTTTTTACTCATTTTGTTAAAGTAGTTTAGATTTTTAATTATGTAATCTAGTTTTGATTATAATTGTTTAACCAGCATTATAAGCAATTTTTTTTAAAAGAATTATGTGTTATTTGGAGGAGATATATCGTAAGGATTAAGAGATTAAAATAGCGATTTCGCATTATATGTTTTAATCTGTGTTGTATCGTAAGATCATGGTTTGGAATATATATATATATATATATATATATATATATATGAAAACAACTATTGTAAAAGTTATGTGGTATAGGTTTAATTGTTATTATATTTATCTAAAATATTATTTTATAAAACACATGTTGTAGTCGTATATATAATTTGCAAATTTGATGGAACAACCCGTTAAAAACTTCATTCAAACATAAAGCATAATTTGACGCTTCAAATATTTGAATAATATAAATATGAAATCATTTTAATATTTTTATTAAGTTTAAAATATATCAACTGAAATTATTTACTATATGTATATATATGTATATATATTTTAAACTCATGCGAAATTTTTTTAGAAAATTTATAATCAAAATTAGCTAATTAATTTTTTAACCCGTTTAATTATTTAAATATTTTTCAGTTTGATGAAAACACCTGCTAAAAAGTACAATCGTAAAAACATCAATCGTAATATGTATATATATATATATATATTTGAAACAAAAAAAAAGATATTAAAATATATTATAAATATATTTTGGATTAAATCATAAATTAGAGAATATTAATTTATATATATAATAGTTGATGTATAAATTATTAATTATATTTATCAATTAATTTATTTTGATTTTAATTAATTAGGAAACTGGAACCCATTATATTTTGGTTGTTTGGCTACATGTTTAATAATTGTCTTGTTTGGAAACATGGATTGTAGAGATAATGTTATATTTTCTAATTACCCTTAATGAAATTTAATTAAATCATTAATATGTAATGGCATAAATTGTAATAAACACATGAACTAAATGTTAGTTTTCTTTTGACTCTAATTTTTTAATAGTATAGATTATTTAAATATTTTTCAGTTTGATGAAAACACCTGCTAAAAAGTACAATCGTAAAAACATCAATCGTAATATGTATATATATATATATTTGAAACAAAAAAAAGATATTAAAATATATTATAAATATATTTTGGATTAAATCATAAATTAGAGAATATTAATTTATATATATAATAGTTGATGTATAAATTATTAATTATATTTATCAATTAATTTGTTTTGATTTTAATTAATTAGGAAAGTGGAACCCATTATATTTTGGTTGTTTGGCTACATGTTTAATAATTGTCTTGTTTGGAAACATGGATTGTAGAGATAATGTTATATTTCCTAATTACCCTTAATGAAATTTAATTAAATCATTAATATGTAATGGCATAAATTGTAATAAACACATGAACTAAAGGTTAGTTTTCTTTTGACTCTAATTTTTTAATAGTATAGATTTTATTTTGCTATTTATAAGGTAACTATAACTTTTCAAAAAATTAAGTTACACCAAAACATCGACTGATGTATCAAAATATATCTACCGCTCCTTTATACTATCTTATGTAGAATTATCGGTTTGATTTGAGATATCCCTGAGCTGACACTCCAAGAGATTCAAACCCGAATTTTAAAAATTGGTGACGTTACAACTCGGTGTTCCATGTTCCAAAATTGTTAAATAGTAATCGTAATAATAAACTAATAGGTGCACGGTTAAAGAGACATTATAAAATTAACGATTCGTCGTCAAAAATATCGGCTGCATTAACTTCCTACTTGGTTTCTCCTTTCCTAAAACTAGTAAGCCGTAATTCATTTAATTCCTTCAACAAAATCAAACTTAATTCGAATATATTATGCATGTTCGAGGTCAATTCCGAATGGTTTTATTGTTTCCACTACTCAAGCACTATCACTAAACATTTATATAAAATTGTTGAAACTTGCTTATAAATTTTTTTTTTAAACTGATTCTTATTGACGTATGATGGACCACTAACCACATGGAAATAGCAGCACCACATATGGTCTTTCTTTCTTTTTTTTGATAAAAGGTTTTCATTAAGTAAAGATTATGAACAGTACAAGGAAAACAAAACAGGAAGACAACAAAAGTAAAGAGAAGAGAAAAAGAAGCAGACACACAATCGTGTCTCAGTACAAGCTCTAAGTGCATCCTTGAAAGATACCAAAAGTGATCAAACATTGGACCAGATCTCGAGTAGAGAAAGACCCAAAACAGAATTAGAGCTAATTAAAGCCTGAGACTTGTTTTTTACAGTCTGCATAACCTGTGAAAATACTTGAGGAGGCGACAGTGTAGTTCCTCTGTGGACACGCCTATTTCTTTCACGCCATATCTCATATACACATCCTTGCCAACCCTGTAGGAGAGCTAAATGCTTTGAGCGAGAAGAAGAAGCCGAAGGTATCCATTGCAGAATTGAAGCCCACAACATCGGCACTTGTTGAAAGCGTAAAACCTGGGTCATGCTGCTCCAGATTACTCTCGAATAAGAGCAAGTAAAGAACAAATGATCTCGAGTTTCAGGGACATCACCGCAAAGCAGGCAGGTTGATTCCACATCTAAACCCCAAGAAGCAAGACGAAACAGAGTAGGGTTGCGGTTGAGAATAAATAGCCAGGTCGTCAGCGAATGTTTTGGAATTCTTGCCTTGTGCCAAACGAGATTGGACCAGCTAACAATCGGCCTCACTGGTCTGATAACTTGCCAAATATCATTGGCAACAAATTTCGGCTGTACTTTCTCCTTAACCAGCCATACTGCAGAATCTGAAGCAGAAGATAATGACAAGGTAGAGATAAAAGCAAGAACCTGCAACTCTTTATCACTTCTGGCTGCATTGAAAGTCCATCCAAACTCCGTCCGCACCTCCGACACCAGCGCCGTAGAGGGGATTCCAAGTGCCGCAGGAGCATGGGGGCCGAGAAAATAAGCCAATGGACCAAAGGGTGTCCATGGATCCCACCAGAAGTACGTTTCATCCCCTCGACCAATATTGATACGAAGAAAGGTCAAAGCCAGTGTTCTAAGCTTTAACAACTTACGAATCATCCAAGAAAGAGTGTTATTGTTCTCATTAAGTGCCCAAAAACATGAGCGGGAGAAGTAATGATTTCGCATCCACGCCACCCAAAGTGATCCCGCACGAAAGTATAACATCCAGATTAGTTTTAGAGCACAGGTAACATTCCAGCTCTCAATAGATCTCAAACCTAAACCTCATTTTGATTTAGGTTGAGAGACATTGGCCCAAGCCACCTTGGTTCCAGTAGAAATCCCATCTTTGCCATGCCAGAGAAAGGAGCTGCAAATGGAGTTGATCATTCTGATAACCTTCTTAGGTAAGAAGAAGGCCGAAGTCCAGAAAGAAATAATCCCAGAGATAACGCTGGATAAAAGTTGCAATCGTCCTGCAAAGCTTAAGTGACGAGTGGACCAGCCATTGCATTTTGCTCTGATTTTTTGTAGCAGAGCGTCACAGTCCCTGATTGATAACCGTCGAGATCATAAAGGTAAGCCCAAATATCGTATAGGAAGAGCGCTAGTACCCAAAGAAAATCTATGCCGCAGATGAGCCAGAACGTCCACGTCAACACCTGACTGGTAAAGAGAAGTTTTGGTGACATTAACAGCCAGCCCTGAAATCTTCTCAAACTGTGATAGCACCGAGAATACTCCAGCAACCGATTCAAAAGAGCCTTCAACGAAGATCAACAAATCATCAGCGAATACCAAATGAGTCAACTGTAGCGCTTCACAACCCGGATGATAACGAAAAATCCCATCTCTAGCTCCATTATTTAACATGATTGACAGAATATTCATCGCAAGGACAAAGAGAAAAGGTGATAAAGGATCGCCCTGGCGTAAACCCGTACATCCCCGAAAATAGCCAGAAGTCTGGCCATTAATGCAAAGAGAGTAAGACGGGAAGCAAACACATGCCTTTATCCAATCAATAAATTGCTGAGGAAATCCATAAGCAAGCAAAGAAGAAAGGATGAAGTCCCATCTCATTGAATCAAAAGCTTTCGCTATGTCTATCTTCAAAGTGATACGAGGAGTGAGCGACGCAAGATGATAACCCTGGACTAATTCGGATGCTAACAGGACGTTTTCCAACAATAGACGATCCTTTACAAATGCCGTCTGGTTTGGTAAGATCAACAAAGGCAGAACAGTCTTTAACCGGACGGATATAAGACTAGAAATCAGCTTGTAGATCGTATTAAGACACGAGATGGGTCTGAATTCCGTAATGTTTTCTGCTCCTCGTCGTTTTGGGATCAGAATCAAAGAGGTGGCGGAGAGGGCAGATGGCATAAAACCAGAGACAAAAAAGTTCTGAACCACCGTGATAATCTCGCTACCAAGTATCGACCAAGTTGCCTTGAAAAATTCCATGGGAAATCCATCCGGACCAGGAGTTTTATGCAAGGGCATCGAGAATAGAGAACGCTGAATCAAATCACACGAAAACGGGAGGAGTAACCCGGGGAGCTCTGTCGCTGGACATTTGACTATGATAATACAGTGCAAAAACAGAGAAAGATGGGTACAAAAAGATCCTCTTGCACGACAATAAAGGTCTGCAAAATAAGCTTGTGCCAGCAAGTGTACCTCCTCAATAGACTCTGTAATGGAACCATCACCTCGTCTCAAGTATTTTATCGTATTGGAGGCATTCCTATACTTCATAACCAGGAAAAAGAAACGAGTACAAGAATCCCCATCTAAAAGTCATCGTATCCGTGAACGTTGTCTAAAAAACTGCTCTTCAGCCAAACGCAAATAGGACCAAGTCCGCCTCGCTTCCCGTTCACTATAAACATTAATTTCGGTAGGATCACACAGAGTTTGATATTGCCAATACTGTAAATCATCAAAAGCCTCTACAACTCTGCGCTCAATCCCACTGTAATTAACTTTGCTTAAATGTCTCAAAGATGGTTTCAAACTCTTAAGTTTAAAGCAAAAATCCTTCAATGAAGTTGCTAGAGGACCAGCCTCCTCCCATGCAGTCTGAACCGTACCCAGAAAGGCTGGGTTAACAGTCAAGAAAGTGAAGAATTTAAAAGCACGAGTACCATACTCTGATGAGGAGGTGAGCATCCGTATGTGGCCAGGCGTGTGGTCTGAAAACTCTGGTGATCCAAAGAAACAGAAAGCCGAAGGAAAGAGCTGCAACCAGCGATGATTAACCAGACTTCGATCTAACTTCTTGGCTATAGGAGCTGAAGGACAATGATTAGACCAACTGAAAGGAGGCCCTTTATGAGGAAGATCAAATAGCTCCAATGCCGAGAGGCAATCACAGAACTCACGCATTGGCAAGGTGGAAGAGATGATTGAAGGATTAGAAGTTTCCAACGGGGATATAATCTCATTAAAATCCCCAACCACAAGCCAAGGGTGATCCGACAAACCAAAAGAAGAGTGAGTATCACGTAAAGATGTCCACAAATTTTTCCTTTCTTCCACTATCGTAGATGCATAAACCGCTGTATAAACAAATGAAGTACCAGCTTCTAAGGTAACTTCACATGTGATGGATTGTAAATCCTGAAAAAGGAGTCTTACTGAAATTGGATCTCGATAAATAATCCACACCTTCCCGAGATCCGAGAACTGATAATTGGCAAGAAGATGCCAGTCATTCCCTATAGCCGATAAAATAGAGTCAATATTTACTTCTTTAACATGCGTTTCCAGAAGCGCCCCAAACAAAATGGACCTACAACCAATCCAATATCTAAGAGGGCGATGCTTCAATGGGTCATTCAATCCTCGCACGTTCCAAAAAAACGTATCACACATAGAGATGATTAAAGAGTGGGTGAGTCTCCCCTTATAAGGGGAAAACCTTCACGTAAAGGAGGAGGATCAGGAGGACTAGCTTTACGTTTCTTATCTGGAGGAGCCGCAGTAGTCACTGCAGAAGGCGCTGACTTGATAACCAGAGCTAAAGCCAAGTTCTCGGTTGAGAGAGCGTCGAAGGAGTTGGACACCGCTATGTTTGGCTCAGAAGAGTGAGCAGTGGCCTTATGCAGGGAAGACTTAGTAGAAACACGAGTGAAAGGTTCTTTAACAGGACCCAAAACAGAAGTGTTATGCCCAGATGGGGAGGGAAGAATGCCCTTGGATTTGTCGCATTCCATATCTGACCGAAAAACTGGCTGCTTAGAAGCGGGTTGTTTTGGAGGTTTAGATGCCTCCTGCCAGGTTTGTTTTGGATGCAAGACTTTCCCCTGAACCTGAGACGCTTCCACCTTGCTCGGAGCTGCAGGACAGAAGGATTGCTTATGTCCATACTCGTGACAGAGAGAGCACTGCGAGGGCAACCACGGATAAGTGACCTTAAGAGATAAAATAGACCCGTTCTCGCATTCAAGCTCAACATTTGAAGGAAGCGGTTTGGTTAAGTCGACAACAACCTTTACTTCTGCTGAAGAGACACTAGTAAAAGGTTTATAGTCAACCGCACTACCCAACGGACGACAAATGATACTCAATCCTTCTGGAGTAAGAAGATCGAAGGGAATATGCTGGATGGTCGTCCAGACAGGAGTCTTATCTAACGCAGGGGGGTGGAGATTATATTCTGATTTCCATTCAGTAACAAAAAAAGGGCTATCACCAACTCTCCATAATTCCTGCTCTAAAACTTTCCTTCGCATTCTTGGTAAGATGATTAATAGTAACTCGGCGATCTTTACCCCACAAGTAATTCAGAACTGCCCAAATTTTTCCATAAGAGGGAGCTTTTCCATAGAAAATACCTACAATATAGTCCTTATGGAGTTTGGCCCCTTGCTCAAAGACCGAATTTGGAACACGAACTCTCGGACAACCTTCGGATGAGAAGGAAATCGGGACAGAGGAGGGCGGAATTTTCCCAGCAGAGGCAAGATTCTGAGCCCAAGTGTAACCAGGTTTGGAAGATGTCGGATGCGTCGAATCAGAAGAAGGGATCGACGGGCAGAACACCGGAGAAGAAGAAGATCCGGGATCAGAAACAGAAGCAGCGGGCAACTGAGGTGAGGAATCGATGACCATATCAACATCCGAGCTTCCCCTAGCAGACGCAGGGATGATCGGCGGCGGATCCGGGGACGGAGATGGCTGAGAAGCCATCGGAGGTACCACACAGTGACAAAGGCGGTGAGAAAACACAATCGCTAAATATTCGCAGGAGAGAGAAAGTTTATGTCGGCAGGGGGTTCTACAATATTTGTCTTTCACACATTTTTTTCTCCATATGGTCTTTCTTTCCCTTAGGGTTTCATTAGAGTTTGCATTTAATATTTTGTCTTCAGTTAATAAGTCTTCATTTGTAATAGTAACAACTATGTTGCATTGCATTATTATAAAATAATACTCCCTATTACGTTTTAAAATTCGCGCGCAGTATCATTAAGCAAAAAGAAGTCATCTTGTTATATATATTTTGTACTGTTAAATCCCACTAATGATTAGTTTAATACGGAAATGAAATTTCATTTTGTCATGAAGGATTTTATATTAATTTTCAACCCACGCCGTAAGTTTTCTTTCGTGTAGCAAAATACGGAAAATGTTTTTAAATTAATTAACCAAAAAAATCAGCTTTTAAGAAAAAGGCAAAAATGAAAAATCGAGTCTCTTACACGGCCACTTCGAAGATGAACCGCTTTGAAATTAAAAAAAAAAACAAATACTCTGTTTAAAGAATCTAACCATTTTTTTTTTACTTTTCTTAATGACAATCGAATTTTGTTATAATTATTTAATTGTTCCGAACATGCAAAACCTTTATTTGAAAGTTGAAAAACATATAAAGTAATGTATATGAATTCCAACTACACGTGTCAGAGATTGGACTAATGATAAATCTGTGTCCAGAGTCTCCATAACTTAGATGATATACTATTTTCTTATGTTAAGAGATAGAGATCGTGCCCAGAAGAGCATGGTCCTCAAAATCAGGTTCATTAAAATAACTATGTTAAACTTAGGTTTAATAATTATAATTAAATCTGAAAGAAAGAACATATACAGCCTGAGATTAAGACAGTCTTCTAACACTAATCTCCTTTTTTGTTTCTAGTGAAACACAGAATCGTAAGCTTGGTGTCCTCCACTAATTAATGACATTAATGATGGTTAATTAATGTTAACTATTGTTAATAGTTAAGTTACTTGTTGAAAAGGTTAATATAGAAACAAAGGACCGTTAGCTTGTTTCTAAAAGGAACTGTTTAAAAAATTATAGTTACTTATATTTTTTATTCGTTAACATCTCACTTTTTTTGTTCAAAGCTAAAATCGTTGAAGAAATCAGCACACATACTATAAGATTCTGTAAAAAATGATGTTCTAAAATAAGATTAATACTTTTGTATCTTTTGAAAGAACATAATTGACATGTAGTTGATTTTGTGATGATAATTTCATTAATTGAAAATCATGGGCTTTTCTAATTATAACTTTCATCAAATTTTCTAAAGAATATCAAATTAGTATTGTCATTATGCCATTCACAATGTATAAATCGGGAAAAGGCGCAACTTTTTAGCCTAATTTCGCGTTAAAGATTAAAATGGTCTCCCTGAAAAAAGTAGTCTTCAAATATTATTTATTATGTTGGCTTGCATTTTAGAAGGCAAACAAAAGAAAAAGTCCCAATAATTCAACCATTATTAGGGCTTTTCATATCAGAGAGAATACAAATTCAATAAACTGATTCACCAAATTCCGTAATGATCTAAAAGTTGCCACAAAAAAACTAAAAATCTAGCTGCTGACAAAAATAAATTGTTAACTTTTCTTGTTTTAAAACTTTTGAGATTCAAATGTTATTAGTTTATGATTTTATAATTTTACTCAAATTGTTTTGTTATTCAAATAACGATTTTTTCTCTTTTATTTTAAAAGAAGTTTTAGTTCCTGCCACGTATGAAGTTTCGATTCATAAAAGAAGAAAAAAGTTATGCCAAGTAATTAAATAAGTAAATAATAGTATTTGATTTGAAGTAGAAATAGTATAACTTAAATTTAGCCATGTATTTATGAGGTCATAAACAAAGTTTATACCAAGAATTAGAGACAAGTTAAAATTGCTAATTAATGACTGGTTCATGAATCATGTACCCCAGTCTTGTCTTAGATCATTATAGATTTTTGTGATCCGACCCCTGGTATAAGTGAATGACCACGAATGCATATATTATGAATTATGATCAACCACGGCTCTCTGCTCTGTCAGATGATCACAACGTGGCAGAATCGAAACCGTTAATGGAAAGAGTTGCGAAGTTGTCGCACGTGTGACTGTCTAGTATGGAGGACTCAAAATTGTTTGTGTAACTCTTCAGTTCTATTTAGAGATAATTATTAGAATAATTTTGGAAACTTGACAAATTACTAAAATGATGTTCTGAAGAAATATATTGATAAATTAATGTATTTTGTATGAAATATCTTTTGATCTTATAATTTTCTTTTACTAATTTTTTTTTTTTTAACATAAGGGTTTCTTTTTACTAAATTAACTAAATCTTCCTTCTGTTTATTTTTTTGTTTGCTTAATGCCAATTTAGACTTTCCAAAATATAATAAGAAAACAGACATGTAGAATAATTATGTTTAGTCTCCACTCAAGATAATTATATTTTCGATTTACGTTCACATGGTTTAATCAAATATTATCTCTGTTTTCAAATTGTTAGATGCCTTCAGATTCTTTTTAATGGGTGCACTGTGTTTTTTTGTTTTTTAAGGCAAAACTACTATTGCATAGAAGATATATCAGTGTTTACAAATTTTTGTAAAAAATGGGGACATGAGTGATAAATACATCCCTGAGAAATTTTTGGGTGCACTGTGTTTTTGGGTGCAATTATGTTTTTTTCTTCTTCTTATTTTACCTAAATTTTCTTTTTAATTAAAAGAAGAAACTAAAACCTAGTTCAAAAAAAATTAAAAGAAGAAACTCTGGTCACGCTTAATACAAGAAAGAATACTAATCATTGTAAATAAAATTTAAATACGTGAAAAAAATACTCAAAGCATATAATAGTTTAAAGAGCAGAAGTTTAAACAATAAAATAATAAAATATTGAATTCAGTGTAATAAAAGTCCAATTAAAATTTAGACATTAAAGATTGATAGTTTTAATTGTTGATGTTATAACTTGAAGATCGTAATAATAATTAACGAAAAATATAAATATTTTTCCATACCAAATAACGTCTATTTCAATTATCATAACTTTGTAGCTAACATCATTTTATCTAATTCTTTTCACAGTGTCACCTGAAAAGAAAATTAAATGATTGTATAACTATCAAGATAAATTAAGATAATCAAATTATATATATATATATATATATATATATGTAGCGTGGACATATGATATAGATGCTTTATTATGTTGAGATAATAAGTAAGTTAACAGTCATAATAAGACTTTGACAAAAAAAAAACAGTCATAATAAGACCAACATCGCTTGCTTCTAAACCAAGACTGCTTGAGTGCTACTTTACTAAGTACTAACCATCATCTTACTTCTCCTGCAAGAAAGTATGTTTACACACATTCTCTAATTTAACTTTGAAAAACTCGAGACTGACGTATTTTTAATATTTTTCTTTCACTAAACCAAGACTGTATTTTTAATATGTTTGGGTTCTTTATGTTACAAAAAAAATTACCGAAAAAAAGAAAACTACTGTACTTTGATGAAATCACCTCAATACCCCAATTATTTATATATTAGTATTTTTAATTAATTCTTTCAGTAATATATATATATATAAAGCTTCATTGTCCACTAATATTTTTACTGATAGTACTGGAAAAGGATTTGAATTCATACACATGAAATGCCTCTACAGTAGAGTGGAGTCTATCTTAGTCAATATAGTAAAGTATTAGTATCTTTGTCAAAATAGATCTATAGAAGAGAGAGAACCGTTAAGATTAAGGTGTTTGTTTTAGATTGATAATAAAGTTATACAACGATATATACACACTCACGTAAATACCTAATAATCTAAATATGTGGTGAGAATATTCACAAAGTTATGTATAGCAAGATATAGAAACAGTTTCCATTAATGTCGAGAGACATCACAATATAAACTCCCAACTTTTTATGAAATCGAACAAACTCTTTGCATCCAAGAGATTTTGTAAATGTTTCCGCCAATTGGTGTTTAGTGTGGACATACATAATATTGATCATGCCGTTGATGATCTCATCTCAAAAAATGGATGTCAATTTCAATATGCTTCATATGCTTGTGTTGAATTGAGTTTTGCACTAAGATGAATGATTGGTTTGCAGTAAGACTCCAAGTTTTATTTTCTTCAAGAGCAGAACTTTTAGATTTCATGGCTGGCCTCCAAGTTTCATTGTGGCATGCGTGCTTGTAGAACTACGGTTCCAGAATGTTTGAATGCAGTCAAATAAGCAGTATGTCGTTCAGTAAATCGAAAGCATGAGACATAATAAGGAGGATACCGAGCTATCAATAAGTTCGATAGAGGGGACGATGTAGTAAACCTGTTGGTGAAATATTCTTTGAGCTTGGCGGGCAGTTTCTTTTGACGATGATCGCGACCAAACTGATCAATCACTGGTGCCACAAGCGAATTGCTAGGTGGTGTTGGAGTAACCAGAGCTGGAGAACCAGAACCAGCCTGAGATATTGAAGGAGAGTCAGAGGCAAATATTGAAGTCGCCTCATGCATGGAAGAAACAAGGGTAGTTTTAGCCAAATCTGTAGGTGTTGAATCAGGAGATACAATCTCTTGCGTGGGAACTAGAGTCAAAACTTCAACTGAAATATCTGCAGGAAGTTTATCTATATGTAGATTGTCGACCTCATAATTAAACCCAAATATTGTAGCAGATAGAGTCATTATGTTGCAAGACATGAGTGTTAACTGTAGTAGACGGAAAGTTGTTTTCAAAGAATCTATGAGAGACAAAGAACTCCTCGTGCTCGAGACTGTATAGACGCCATCCCTTTTGCGTGTGTGGATATCCAACAAAAACGCATTTACGAGTGCGTGAAAATAATTGGTCTCCTCCATGGTGCCGATTGTGAGCATAACAAAGCGAACCAAGGACTTAAATGTGGATGTAATTCGGAGGTTTCGTATAAATGAGTTCGTGTGGCGAGAGACCATTCAAGACCTTGCTGGTTGTGCGGTTAATCAGGTAAGCATGTGTGAGAACGCACTCACCCCAAAACGCGATCAGCAAATGAGACTGAAAGCGCAAATCTCGAGCCACATTCATAATGTATTGATGCTTCCTCTTGACATGGTCGTTTTGTTGTGGTGTACTGATGCATGAAGTCTCATGGAAAATTCCATTTTCAAGAAAGTAAGAACATGTACATCAATGGAATCCCTTTTGGGGTTCTTAAAACATTTTATAATATTTTTTTTTTTGGAAAGTTTGAAAAAAAAAAACGAAAAGTTAAAAAAAAAAAGGGACGAATGAGTGTGTGACACATACGCATGAATAGTTAAGATACATGTTCTTAATTAGGGATTTTAGGACCCGTATCTTAACTATTCATGTGGGTCCCACGATTATTTTAATATTTTTACCTTAAGAACCCCTACTTAAATCCATTGATGTGGGTGCTCTAATATCGCAAGTACAAAAACTCATTGCCATAATCGCTTTGTATCGTCTTAAGTGTAGCATCAAACTAACGACGAACGAGTGCGATAAAATTTTACAAGTGTGTTTGTCTCTCCTTCTTTTCAACCATAATAAAAACCCATACACCATGAAAGTAATCATCCACAAGAGTGAGGCAAGTAGCGAGCACCCGAGTGAGCTTGTATTTGATAAGACCCCCAAATATCATAATAAACCATTTCAAAAATAGCACTTATAATTTTATTATCACTAATCATAAAAGTATGTTGAGTTTTTTTGCATGAAGACAAATGAAACAAGTATTTTGAATCAAAGCACTACAATAATTATCAAAATCCGGAAGAAATCTCAAAGCTTGAAAAGATAGATGTCTCATACTGTTACGCCATAAATCCATTGTTTCTAATTTAGCAGCAAGAGCTTCCACATACTTCATGCCTCTAAAAAGAAACTCTCCATTTTCTCGTCTACTAACACTACAAGAAAACTGGGTCATAGCTACGGATTATTTCGTAGCTATGGCCCAAAATCCGTAGCTAAATTCTCATTAGCTACGGATAGCTACGAACGCTATCCCCGCCTAAACGCTCGTAGCAAATGAGAATCCGTAGCTATCCGCAGCAAGCTTGCTGCGGAATAGCTACAAACAGTTCCGTAGCTATTGGCTACGGATAGCTACGAAGACACGGCGTAGCTATAGTAGCTAGGAATAGCTACGAAGTACGTCGTAGCTATATCGCGACGAATTGCTATGAAACAGTTCGTAACCGTAGCTGTGAATAGCTACAAAGAAAGTCGTAGCTCTGTATCTACGAATTGCTACGAATTAGTTCGCAGTAGCAGTTGCGAATAGCTCTGATATATGTCGCATCTATTCGTAGCCAACTGGCTATGACGAGCTACGTATATATTCGTAGCTATTGCTACGAATAGCTACGAATGATTTCGTAGTGAATTGCTACGAATGGCTACGTACTTGTCGTAGCAAAAGATGTTGATAGCCACGGTGGAATCCGTAGCTAACCGCAGCTACAAAGTATTAAAACCTAATACGAATGTTCCCATTAATTTTCATTTGTAATGTCAATTTTAATCATAATTACCATTTTAATGCTGAAAAGATTTAATACAAAATAAACATGCATTTATAAACTGAAAAGAGTTTTACAAAACAAAAAAAAGAGATATTACATAAAGTAGCTAAGCATACAAAAAAACAAGTTCAATTATACAACAACACACTACTCATGGAGTAGTGTTGTCTGAGATCTGGTTGGGCTGCTTGCTTGACTCGGATTGTGGACTTGGATGAATTGAAGCACCACTCTCACGGGGAAGTTGTGGCTGGTATGTCTTAGGGTCCACTCCATTGATCTGAAGCAGAATTTGTATGCCTTGCTGAAGCTCAGACACCACTGACATTCCTTGTTGTAGCCCAGCCACTGTCGTCTTCAACTCTCTCACATCCTCCTCTACTGCAGCTTTCTTGATCAGTGAACTGGATGCTGACTCATTTGGATGAGGATCCAAGTACTGAATTGCTCCAAGTCCATAAATACGCCCCTTAGCGTTTGTAGCTTTCTGCAAAAGAAAGAACAAAACTAAAAATCAACAACCAAAAAGAAACTAATACTCAATGAATACACATTTTATTACCTAAGAACTAAGTAAACCAGAGAATAACTTACTTCTACATAGGCTGCAGTAAGCTGAAGAGTAGAGGGAGATCAATCAATTAGGTCAGATCCTTGTGATCTCTCCAAAGCCAGGGACTCAGCTGTTGCTACAAGTGCCTCGGCTCTTTTGTCTATAAAGGTCCCATCCTTGCGAGCATGAGTCTTGCGCACTACAGCAGTTGCAGCCGGTTTAGCTCCCAGCTCAACCTCCTATCATTCAAAACAAAAGAGCAATTACTATACAATGAAGAAATCATACAAACATATATGCATCAGAATAAAAGAGCAATTACCATGTCATATCGGATTCTGATGTGGGATCTTGACCCTGAAGTATGAACATGCTTACCATGGCCGTCGGGATTTGAGTTGGCATTCTCTGAATTTTGTTTGCTCTTCTTCACATTTTCATCCTCCTCCCACAGGTCCAGCATTGTGTTCCAGTCAGGCAGTCCTATGAAATCGGGTTTAGTACCAGATCTCTTCCTCTTGCTTACTGTGTTTCCAATCGATCTCATCAGAACTAATCTCCAACAGTCTACCACCATATTATGGTGCTCCTCTTCCCAGAAATACTTTTGCTGCAACAAAGTCAGACAAATAAAAATCACTAGCTATTTAGATATTGGTTAACAAAATGTAAAAATAAAGACTAGTACAGATGCATCATACCACGAATGCGATCCACCATTCATCTTTCTTCGTCTGTGGAACCATAGTGAAGTTCCACCAAGGGCCCCAGAAGTTGGACTGGTAGATTGCCACTATGTCCTTGCGTATACAATCGTCTATGCCAAACCTGCATGGAAAAGAGCAGAAGTCATAGTAACAACTACAAAACTTAAACATTTCCATTTAGTGTCAGACAATAGCCGAGACACATTAGATCAAAGACACACAAAAAAACCAGACACATACTCAGATAACTTAGTAAATAAACTATCAGACAATACCAAAATGAGCCAATACCAACTCTCAGACAATACCAACATTAGCCAATACCAACTCGCAGACAATACCAACATTAATCAGGCACAGAGACAATACCAACATAAATCAAATAGCCGAGACACATTAGATCACAGACACACAAAAAAACCAGACACATACTCAGATAACTTAGTAAATAAACTAAAAGACAATACCAAAATGAGCCAATACCAACTCTCACACAATAACAACATTAGCCAATATTAACTTTCAGACAATACCAACATTTGCCAAAACCAACTCGCAGACAATACCAACATTAATCAGGCACACAGACAATACCAACATAAATCAAATAGCCGAGACACATTAGATCACAGACACACACAAAAAAACCAACATTTTTAGTATCATAGACAATACCAAACCGAAGCAAATCACAGACAATTCCCATACTCATTCAGTATCACAGACAATACCAACATTAATCGCAGACAATACCAACATTCTATGTATCATAGACAATACCAAAATCGAATCAAACCACAGACAGTACAAAAGCGAATCTAAGTATCACAGACAATACCAAAGCGCCTTACCATAGCGCGTCGTTGATTTTATCCGGATGGAGGTGAGGCATATTCCGTCGCTCCGTCGAACTGTGTACTGCTTCTAAGCTGGGCAATGGGTGGCGAGAGCCGGAGGAACTGGAGGCCCTCAACGCTCCAGGAGGAATCTGGGTTTGAGGAATCTGGGTTTGCGTCAGACGCCTCGGGGGACGCCTTCCTCTTGGAGCCGCCCCATTAATGTTCTGCTGCTTGCAAAACAGAAGAAAACAGGGTTAGTTACTGAAGACATAAAGAGATAGAGCTAAATAGTTACATGCATGGACAAATCGAAACCCTAAATCGAGATTGAAGAGACTAGAGGAAGAGAGAAGAGAGAAGTGACAAATCGAAACATGCATGAGCTGAAACGACAATAAAGGGAGATAGAGAGGATGAAGAGACTCACCGATTGAGACATGGTGTAGCGGTGGTTGATGATCCGTCGGTTAGGGTTTCAGAGATCGTAAGGGGGATCGAGAGAGACTCGCGATTTCAAGAGAAGAGAGGAAGAGAGAAGAGAGAAGAGCGACGAGAGAAGAGAGAAGAGCGACGAGAGAAGAGAGAATAGAGGAAGAGAAGGAGATAGAGAGATCGATTATGGAAGATCGGAGGAGATTCCGACTTTCTCGCTAGAGAGAGTTCGAGAGAGAAAATGAAAGCGGCTAGGGAAAAATGAGAGAGATCGAGAGAGTTCTAGGGTATTAGGGCATCTGGGTAACCGAAATTAATTCGCGGTTAATAGTCGAAAACCAAACAATTTGGCGGTTTAACCGCGAATCCAAATCAATTTGGCGGGGTAATGAAAATGATTTCGCGGTTCGACGCGCGAATTTTTTTTTTAATTTATTAAGCTACGGAAAGGGTCGTAGCTGTCCGTAGCAAAAGTAAAATCAAACCGGAACCAACCAGATTTAAACCACATAATTAGGCGGTTGACCCAAATTTTCTTAGATATGGATATAGCCATAGCTAGTCGTAGCTATAGGAAATTTAAAAAAATGTGTTTTAAGTGATTAGATTCATTTTTAAAAATTATAATAAATTTAAAAATATATAATTTGTGAATGTGAAAATATAATTATATTAAATTCTTAGTTAAAATAAAATTATAATTTCATAAAATAATTAGAAACACATTAATTTATTAAACATAGGTAATTATTTAAACATACAAACATATTATTCGAATTAAACAAACACATTATGCTTCTGAATCGTCGGAATCGGAATACTCGGCATATTCATCGTCGAGGTTATCTTCAGAAGTATATTCGTCATCCGGGTTAACCATTGGAGTTGGCTCATACCCCGAAACATCTTCAACGGCATGTGCCTCGACTCGCACAATACCAGTGGATGGAATAACATGATCAACTGTGTCGTTTTGTATCGTTGTAAGCGAAACTTCTTGTGTTTCAGAAAGTCCTCTCGGCATAATCTTCGTTGTTGCCCACCATTCTTCCCTAGTTGGCCGTAATCTTGGATAAGGAACATAAGTAACTTGATCACATTGCTCCGGTAATATGAAAGGATCGTACTTGTCATAGTGCATCTGCGGGCAAATATCAACAATACCGGAAGGATGTCTTCGTATTCCCCATCCGGTGTTGAACCAGTGGCATTTGAATATCATTAGTTTTAGTTTGACAGCTCCTGGATACTCTATCATGAATATCTCTTCGATCAATCCGAAATACTCTGTCTCAGCGGTTCCCGGAACGCAAACACCATAATTCATCGTCTTCTTATTTTGTCCATGACTTTCTGTATGGTAGTGATATCCCCTAGAATAAAACATTGGCCACGAGGTGATTTTATGGTTTGGACCTTGTGCAAATTCTAGCATCACAACGGAAATTCAAAGGACTTACTTGCGGTGTTAATCTGCACATATAAAATCTTAAAATGAGATTAGACTAGTTTTAGTAAATATATGACAAGTGTGTTTTATTTTAAAAACTAACGTATTGAAGGAATGTTTAGGTGAATCCTGATTCAATTCTCTGATTCAGATTATCCTAAACATGCGGATCTAGGTTCTCTTGATTAGAAACAATTGTTGATCTCACCTTATACCTGTTTATGCAGCGGAAAGGGATGGTATGGTCAGAGATCAGAGAGCCACCGAGGGATAACTCCTCCAGAGGTTCACACACGCACGCAAAGGAATCTGGCTGCTAGACCACGAGGAGGGAGGCGACAGAGAGAGAGAGAGAGGCGCAGACTTAGAGAGAATTGGAGAGCTAGGTCAGGTCTTATTCATTTAAAACCTGTCTTAGTTCTCATGGGCTTTCGGGCCCAATTCTCGGTCTTATTATTTCCTAGGCGTTCACGCACTGTGTCGATCGACACACCTTGTGTATCGATCGACACACGATTGCTGAACCCTTTAATCTCTAAGTACAGTAAATGCCTAGCACTTTTACCGTACTTCTGTCAATCCGTTCCTACACATTTTCCTGTAAGCTTAGGCGTGTGACCCATATGGGATCATATAATAAAGGTAATAAGTCCAAGACTTATAGATCATGAGCGGACTCTAGCAAGCCATCATGACCCCCAGTATTATATGACTTATGTCTGATCATTGACATACTCTTACTTTCTAGAGACAGTGCCGAGATTACTGGACACAATTCCAACAATCTCCCACTTGTACTGGAATCTCTGTATTCATAATCCTTTTGTCACAATATCTCGATTAGTCATAAGGCAAGATTGGTGTCATCCTTATAAAGCCTAATCTTGTTCATCGGACTCTGATTCGATACTGACAATCCAAACGACTCGGGACAGTCCGTTTGAGCATGGCCATGCATTTTCAGTATTCAAATCTCCGATTGGCCTAGAGATATTCACTCCATTTATATTGGAGGGACAAATTCCGTCTTATTCCATCACTGTAAATTACTCATTTCATAATGTACCCAAACAAGGTCCTTATAACTATCGCAGAACGATAGCGTTAGACAATGATCAAAGTGCATCAGTCCATGTGCAGTCACATGCATGCGAACTCAGGTCTAAGGACTATACTCTATAGTCGTAGTGAGAATCTCTTATGACACAAATATAAATATCCTGAAGAGTTCTCATAATCGGGTCTTGTCCGGTCGTATGTTCCCAACATACACCTATGTATTGACTTTGATGCCGCGCATCTATGACACACTGAGACTTTGTCATAAGTCACATACCAATCCAGTCTCTCACGGTTGTTGGTGTTCCAACTTTCAACAACCTTCGACTAGGGACAGGATGATATAATCCATCTATCAAATATAGGGTCTCATGATTAAGCTAAATGACTTTGATGACTCAAGATCAAGTCACTTACTTCGATGACCTATAAAATGGTTTATATCACTTTGGAACGATTATTTCATCACAGTTAAAATAATCTTGAAATAATAATTTCATTAAACATAAGAATGTTTTACAAGAACATATCAAATAACTAAATAAAAGCCCTCAAACTCCCACTCAAATTTAGATTACATTTCAATGTCTCTAATGCCTACAGCTTCAGTCAGAAACTCGAGCTTAGGCCTTGGGAGTGGCTTTGTCAACGGATCAGCGACGTTATCATCTGTCTGAACTCGGCTGATCTTGACTTCCTTTCTATTAATGATGTCACGTATCAAGTGAAATCTTCTTAGAACATGCTTGGATTTCTGGTGTGATCTTGGTTCCTTTGCCTGAGCAATAGCACCATTGTTATCACAAAATAGTGCCAGAGGCTCAGCCGCATCTGGTATCACACCTAGTTCAATAATGAACTTTCGTATCCAAACAGCTTCCTTCGCAGCTTCTGAGGCGGCGATATATTCAGCTTCTGTAGTGGAATCAGCAACGGTGTCTTGCTTGGAGCTTCTCCAACTGATTGCACCGCCATTCAGACAAAAGATATAACCGGACTGTGACCGGAAATCATCTTGGTCTGTCTGGAAACTTGCGTCCGTGAATCCACTGACTTTAAGCACATCACTTCCACCGTATACCAAGAACTTGTCCTTAGTATGTCTTAGATACTTCAGGATGTTCTTGACGGCAATCCAATGGTTTTCACCTGGATTTGACTGGTATCTACTCGTCATGCTCAATGCATAAGCAACATCAGGACGAGTACAGATCATGGCATACATGATTGATCCTATTGCAGATGCATAAGGAATATTCTTCATGCGCTCAAGCTCAGCAGCCGTCGTAGGGCTCTGCTTCTTGCTTAGCGTTGTGCCATGTACCATTGGCGTGAAGCCCTTCTTGGAATCCTTCATGCTGAATCTTTGCAGGACTTTGTCAATGTATGAATCTTGACACAAGCCTATCAGCCTTCTAGATCTATCCCGGTAGATCCTGATTCCAAGAACGTATGCGGCTTCACCCATGTCTTTCATGGAAAAACAACTTCCAAGCCAGTCCTTTACGGACTTCAGCATTGGAATGTCGTTTCCGAGAAGCAGTATGTCATCGACATACAGAATAAGAAATACTATCTTGCTCCCACTAGTTTTCTTATACACGCATTGTTCTTCTTCGTTTCTGATGAAGTCAAATTGCTTGATCGCTTCATCAAAACGAAGATTCCAGCTCCTCGATGCTTGCTTCAATCCATAAATGGATTTATGAAGCTTGCATACTTTCCCAGCATTCTTTGGATCTATGTAACCGTCAGGTTGTGTCATATACACATCCTCTTCCAGAATACCATTCAGGAAGGCGGTTTTCACGTCCATCTGCCAAATTTCATAATCATGAAAAGCTGCAGTTGCTAGTAGAATCCGAATAGATTTCATCATAGCCACTGGTGAATAGGTTTCATCGTAATCCACACCGTGAACTTGTCTGAAACCTTTTGCCACCAACCTGGCTTTATAAATCTGGACATTTCCATCCACGTCAATCTTCTTCTTGAAGATCCATTTGCACTCGATGGCTTTTACACCAGCGGGTAAGTCAACCAACGAAAACACTTGGTTGACCGACATGGAGTCCATTTCGGAATCAGTGGCCTTGCGCCACTTAGAGGAATCTGGGCCCATCATGGCTTGATTGAAGTTCGATGGTTCATCACCATCAATGATCAGAAGATCATGACAGTCAGTCACGAGGAATCCTTGATATCTCTCGGGTTCGTGACGGATCCTCCCGGATCTTCGAACTTCAGGTACTACAGGTTCAGGCTCTACAATTTCTTGTAGATCCTCCTGCTGCTCTTCCTCATTAGGTTGAGCAGTATCCTGTTCATCTTGAATTTCTTCAAGCAGTACCTTACTCCCACTTACTTTCTTAGAGAGAAACTCTCTCTCAAGAAAGTTACAATCCCGGGCAACAAAGATCTTGTTCTCGGAACGTAGATAGAAGTAATAAGCCTTGGTTTCCTTCGGATAACCAATGAAGTAACATTTATCAGACTTTGGTGTAAGCTTGTCTGAGATCAATCTCTTGACATAGGCTTCACAACCCCAAATTCTAAGATAAGACAGCACTGGAGCCACTCCAGTCCATAATTCATATGGTGTCTTTGCTACTGCTTTCGATGGCGCTCTATTTAGAGTGAACACTGCTGTTAGCAGAGCATATCCCCAAAGGGATATTGGAAGGTCTGTGTGACTCATCATAGACCGAACCATATCCAATAAAGTCCGATTTCTCCTCTCAGACACACCATTCCATTGAGGTGTTCCGGGAGGAGTGAGTTGGGATACGATCCCACACTCTCTTAGATGATCACTGAATTCTTGGCTTAAGTATTCTCCTCCTCGGTCGGACCGAAGAGCCTTAATGCTTTTACCAAGTTGGTTCTGTACTTCATTTTGGAATTCTCTGAACTTCTCAAAAGATTCAGACTTATGTTTCATTAAATAAACATATCCATACCTACTGAAATCATCAGTGAAGGTAATGAAGTACTGATAGTTTCCTCTTGTATTTGTGGACATTGGGCCACACACGTCAGTATGTATCAGGCCCAATAAGTCACTGGCCCTCTCGTTAGGTTTATTAAAGGGGGCCCGTGTCATTTTGCCCATCATGCAGGATTCGCATTTCTCACATGACTCAAAGTCAAATGAGCCAAGAAGTCCATTCGAATGGAGCCTCTTGATGCGTTTCTCGCTGATGTGCCCTAAACGACAATGCCATAGAAACGTTCGGTTCTCCTCATTAGGTTTGAACCGTTTGGTATTAATGTTATAAACTGGCGCGGATTGATCGAGTATGTAAAGCCCATTCGTAAGAGGGGCAGAACCATAGAACAAATTGTTGCGATTGAAGGAACATAATTTATTCTTAACTGAAAAATCATAACCTTCCAAATCCAACAAAGAAATTGAAATAATATTCCTGCTTATAGCAGGTACAAAATAACAATTATTGAGTTCTAAAATCAATCCCGAAGGTAAAGACAACAAGTATGTGCCTACAGCTAGTGCTGGAACTTTCGCTCCATTCCCAACTCGTAGCTCCACTTGTCCTTGCTTCAGCCTTCTACTGTTGCTGAGTGCCTGCATATTAGTACAAATATGAGCCCCACAACCAGTATCCATAACCCATGAGGTATTATCAGAAGTAGTTGTATTAACTTCTATAACAAAAATACCTGTCGAAGAAGTCTCGAGAGTCTTCTTCTTCAATTCCTTTAGACCTTCTTGGAATTTCTTACATTCTCTCCTCCAATGCCCTGGTTCTTTACAGAACCTGCATATGTCAGTTGGCCCAGCCTTGGACTTGGGCTTGGGCTTTGGCGTGTCCTTGTCCGCGACTTGGACAGCCTTGGCCTTTCCCTTATCCTTAGCAGAGGATTTCTTAAACCCCTTGCCCTTTTGCACCATAAGCACATTGGGGTCCTTGGCGGTTTTCCTCAAGTTGGGCTCTGCAGTCTTGAGCATTCCGTGAAGCTCAGGCAATGTCTTACTCAAGCCATGCATGTTAAAGTTCAGAATGAACTGATCATAGCTTGCAGGTAATGACTGCAGAATGATGTCGCAGGCAAGTTCTTGGCTGATAGGACAGTCGAGTTTCTGAAGATGATCGAGATAACCCATCATCTTCAAGACATGAGGACTCACTGCCGCATTCGCAGCCAACTTACAGTCTAAGAGGTTCTTAACAGTCTGAAACCTCTCAGTCCTTGCTTGCTCCTGAAAAAGCGATTTCAGGCTTGCCATTATCTCAATTGGTGACAACACACTCTCGAACTGCATTTGCAGCTCACCAGTCATTGTCGCCAACATAAGGCAACACACATCATTTTCATCTGACGAATGCTTTTCCCAAGCATTATGCAGAGTCCTGGCGGCATTGTTAGCAGGCCTCTCGGGGAGAGGATCACGAAGGACATAATCCTTCTTCTCCTGCTTGAGGACCAGCCTCAAGTTCCTTGACCACGTCAGGAAGTTCGTTCCAGTCAGCTTCTCCTTCTCGAGAACAGACCGGATTGAGAATGTGTTTTGTGTGCTTGTAGTAGTCATAGCTGAAATATATAAGATAAAAAGGTTATTAGTTATTATGTTCAATATGATTAATCTCGTATTATATTTAATATGATTAATCACGCATTATATTCAATAACATAAGTTACCCTCAATAGAATATAATGATTCCAAGATCCACATATAACTAAGATTAAAGTGGGCCACTGGCCGTCACCAAACCTCAGCTTATATCGGTAAGCCCTATGTCGGCTAATTATATCCGTGATATAACTCTTGGTTGTGAATCTGGACCCGATGCCCAATCCACTCTGATGTCTCAAGGCCCGGGACTCCCGATGGCCTAGTCAAGAAAACCAGACTATACAGTCATGTAATCATTAATGTCTGGGACTCCCAATGACATTTATGAATCACAAACCGTCTTATCCACGCAAAAGTAGACACCCTCACACTGTAAGGCCATGAATACAATTGAATGGGCTTCGATAGCTGACATAGACTGGGCAAGACATCCAACGCTTGATATTATTTGAGGTTCGTAGGTTTATTAAAATTTCATTCCCAAAATAGAAGATTACTATTTCGGGAAACTTTCTATTTTTGGAAACTTACTATTTTAGGAAACTTTCTAAAATTGGAAACTTTCTAAAACCGGAAACTTTCTAACTTTAGAAATTTCTTTAAAATCCAAAACCCGCAAATCTAGAAACTTCTATTTTTGGAAACTTTCTAATTTCAAAATTTCGGAAACTTTAATTTAAAATCGACTTTATAATTTTATAAAATAAATTTTAAATTAATCTGAAGAAAGACTCAAATAATTGGCCCAATTGTTTTAACTTCTTGGCCCGAGGCCCAAGAATTGGTCCATGTCCAAGACATGACCCAATTGTCCAATTAAATGACATAACCGGTCTGGTTCATTAAAATTGGTCTAACCAAATTTTAATTACTACGATGACCACAATTGTCAACCGGTTATTTACTAAACCGGATTTTCTCAAATTATTTGGTCCAACCAAATCAAATTAGAAAATCCTGGTTTAGGCACAAAATCCAATTTTCGACTTTGGATTTCTTATCCCGGTTTAACCAGAACTTAATAAATTTATTAAGTCTGTTTATTAAACCGTGACGTTTTTAAGTTTTAATTAAATTAAACCGAGCCAAAACCCTAACCGCATCGATCGACGCTCTCAGCATCGATCCTGCATCGATCGTGCATCGATCCTGCATCGATCGATGCTCTCACGCGTGCACGGACGGTTAACAGATTTGGCCGAGAGATTCTCGCGAGATCCATGCGATCGTTTGATTGATCCATGCGATCGTGGTCAATCTCTCGCGGTTGCAACGATCGATCCATGCATTGCATCGATCGATGCAATGCGATCTCAGTCGATGCAAAAATCAGTTTAGGTCGCATACCAAATCAATATAGCTTGGTCATGCGATTTTTCAACTGTTTGTTTAGGATTCAATTCTTGTTTCTTAAGTGTTTTAATCTTATCAGTAGATTGATTCAAAAACACCTCTTTAAACAATCCTAAACATGAATCTAAACAAGAAAAACCAGAACCAATAGCTCTGATACCACTGAAGGAATGTTTAGGTGAATCCTGATTCAATTCTCTGATTCAGATTATCCTAAACATGCGGATCTAGGTTCTCTTGATTAGAAACAATTGTTGATCTCACCTTATACCTGTTTATGCAGCAGAAAGGGATGGTATGGTCAGAGATCAGAGAGCCACCGAGGGATAACTCCTCCAGAGGTTCACACACGCACGCAAAGGAATCTGGCTGCTAGACCACGAGGAGGGAGGCGACAGAGAGAGAGAGAGAGGCGCAGACTTAGAGAGAATTGGAGAGCTAGGTCAGGTCTTATTCATTTAAAACCTGTCTTAGTTCTCATGGGCTTTCGGGCCCAATTCTCGGTCTTATTATTTCCTAGGCGTTCACGCACTGTGTCGATCGACACACCTTGTGTATCGATCGACACACGATTGCTGAACCCTTTAATCTCTAAGTACAGTAAATGCCTAGCACTTTTACCGTACTTCTGTCAATCCGTTCCTACACATTTTCCTGTAAGCTTAGGCGTGTGACCCATATGGGATCATATAATAAAGGTAATAAGTCCAAGACTTATAGATCATGAGCGGACTCTAGCAAGCCATCATGACCCCCAGTATTATATGACTTATGTCTGATCATTGACATACTCTTACTTTCTAGAGACAGTGCCGAGATTACTGGACACAATTCCAACACGTATTCCTGACACCACGTCGCAAATCCAGCATCTTTTGCTTTTGTCATTTCGTCTGAAGTAATGTTTGGTACATCATACGTCATTTTCTCTTCAAACATCCTGTACATATAATATGTTATAGTATTCGACAATAAATAAAAATTGTATGAATACAATTAAATATAACTAACCTTTCGTACGGTTCAAATTCTTCGCATTTAGCAGTAGAAATGTTCGAAGCACGTTGTAATCCTCATCAGTTAACCATGTTGTTGCTGATTTGCCACTGATTCTTCCTACTTGTTGGAACATAGTCGGGACATCAGGAAAATTGTAGGTGAACCGAATTTCCTTCACGTCGTCTTCTGGATCCGCAACTGGTTGAGGTGTGATGTAATTGGCTGTCACGTAGGAAATTTCTTCGGTAACACACTGAGCTACTATGGATCCTCCAATTCGGGCTTTGTTTTTAACCTTCTTTTTCAAGTGATACATGTACCTTTCAAAAGGATACATCCACCTATACTGGACCGGTCCACCTAGTGCAGCTTCATCGGGTAGATGCACTGGAAGATGTTCCATAACATCAAAAAAAGCCGGAGGAAAGATTTTTTGCAAATTGCAAAGCCTCATAGCGATATTTTCTTTCAACGTATCCACATCCTCGATTCTTAACATTTTGGTCGATATATCTCTAAAAAAGAGAGCAATATCTACATAAATTAAAATAAGAGATGATTAGTTCATATAATTAAATCAAATTAATATGTAAAAAACACTTAAATAAATTATATAATAATTATTACCTGAAATGGCCACATGAACAGCTTTCGGAAGAAGTTCTGAAAATGCAATTGGAAGTAGTCGTTGCATGATGACATGACAGTCATGACTTTTTAGACCTGATATTTTTCCATTCTCAACGTTAACGCAACGTGAAAACTTAGATACATACCCGTCTGGAAATCTAACATCGGTCTTCAACCATGTTAAAAACTTTTCTTTGCCTTCTCTTGACAATCTGAAGATTGGAATAGGCACTCTTCCATCTTGGGTAACCTCTAAATCAGGTCTTTTGCAAAACGAAGGGAGATCTTGCCTGGATTTTATGCTATCTTTTGTCTTCCCCGGAACGTTAAGCACTGTGTTGATGAGATTATCAAAGAATTTTTTCTCGATATGCATAAAATCCAGGTTGTGCCGAAGAAGTAGATTCTCCCAGTACGGCAACTCCCAGAAGATACTTTTTTCACCCAGTTATGAGCAACACCATATTCGCCTATGGTTCGAGATTGTCGTGTCATTTGCCTCCGCATTCCACTGTTTTGCGTAGCCCGACTATATTATTTATCCTTTCGTGCAATACTTCTTCTCCGGTCAGCCAAGGTGGAGGATCGTCGTGCACCATCTTGTTCTTCAAGAAAGATTTAACATTCCGCCTGTAAGGATGTCCTCTAGCCAAAAAGCTCCTGTGACAATCAAACCAACTGTGCTTCCTTCCATGAGGCAACCAAAATGATTTGGTCTCATCCATACAGTAGGGACAAGCCAACCTCCCATGCGTCATCCATCCTGATAGCATGCCGTAGGCTGGAAAATCGCTTATCGTCCACATCAGAGCAGCTCGCATCGTGAAAATTTCTTGACGGGACACATCGTAAGTCTCTACACCGTCACTCCATAAGTTTTGTAGCTCTTCAATCAACGGTTGCAAGAAAATATCCAAGCTTTTTTGGGATGGTTCGGCCCTGGCACTAATATAGAGAGGAAGAAGTATTCTCTTTTCATGCACATTCCCGGAGGCAAATTGTATGGCGTCACAATGACGGGCCAAACAGAGTATGATTGTCCATTCATACCAATTGGGTTAAATCCATCTGTTGATAAACCAAGATAAACATTGCGACTCTCAGAAGCAAAAGTAGGATATACCTCTTTAAAATGCTTCCATGCTCTTCCGTCTGAGGGGTGATGCATTTCTCCTTCCGGTGACACATGTTCAGCATGCCACCTCATATGTGATGTAGTAGTCTTTGATTGGTACAGTCGCTTTAGTCGATCACCAAGTGGTAGATAAAACATCCTTTGTTTTGGTATCTTCTTCCCCGATCGACCCAAATTTGGTTCATACCGATCCAATCCAAAAAACCGACAATGTGACAACTCACGATCAGCTCCCTTCCAAAATAACATACAGTTCTGCTCGCACACATCGATCTTATGACAGGGCAACCCAAGAGACCTCGTTATCTTCTTCGTCTCATAATATGATGATGGAGCTGTATTAGGCGACGGAAGAACATAACTAAATGTCTGCGCGATATCGTCTAGACATTCCTCCGGGATATTGAAATTGGTCTTCCAATTCATCATTTTTGATGTCAGGTACAATTGACTTCTTCCATCAGTGCACCCGTCATACAAAGGTTGATTTGCGGCTTCTAGAGCCTGGTAAACGGGATCATAGTAGATTGGTTCTTGAATATTTTCAGCATCGGCATGTAACATGTTGAAATCTTCATTGGGATCACGAAACTCTTCCATCGGAACTTGTATAGGATATGCGGTCCCTGTTTCATCTCCGGCCACGTGATGACTTGTGGAAGCTTGGCCGCCATAATGACTTGTAGATGCTTCGCCGCCATAATAACCTTGTTCTCCGTGGTGCGTCCACACAAAATAGTTCTCAATAAAGTCGTTTAACAGAAGATGGGTCGTCACAGTATCAGCATCATGTTGCTTATGATTTTTGCACCTCTTACACGGACACCACAACACCTCCTGTGCAAGATAATAATCTTGATTACACGCAAACGAAATAAAATAATTTACCCCCTCTTCGAATTTCTTAGACAAAGAACGATCAAACCGACTCAAGCGTTTATACATCCATTCTCTCGATGAATAAAAATCACTCATTTTATAAAAAGATAGAAAACGAAATCAGATTTTTTTTTGGTAACTCGTTTGTGTGTTTATCACATTTTGAGTTTGAACCAAATGAGGGCTCGTTCATTTATAATATGATTTTAGCTACGGCTATAGCTACGGCTAGCTGCGACCAGAGCCGTAACTATGAAGATATTTTAATACATGAAGGTAGTTGGAATAGTATCTGAAACGTGATATAACCCTTTAGCTACGGATGGCTACGACTCTGGCCGCAACTAAGGGAATATATTCTCTGCACGCTGCAGAGTGATAGACTGAGTGATAGATTGAGTGATGTATTTGAATGACCATACATACAGTCGACCCGTGACTGAATTATTGTATTACATAGTTGCGGATAGCTACGGCATAAGTCGTAGCAACAGCTACGGAATCCATAGCTACGACCACGTTCACAGCTAACCATATAGCTACGAATTGATACGGATTGTTGGCGTAGCTAAGTAGCTACGGATAGGAGACGTAGCTAAGCGTAACTAGCAATTGCTACGGATTTACCGTAGCTATCCGTAGCTATATAGCTACGGATAGCTACGACTAATTTCCATAGCTATATAGCTACGGATAGCTACGGATGGCTTCGGACTAGTTACGATTTTAATCCGTAGCTAGTCCGTAGCAATCCGTAGCTGAAAATTTTGCTACGGCCAAAGCCGTAGCTAATCCGTAGCTATACGGCAGAATTCTTGTAGTGTAATTTGAATCACCATCCTTGTATTGCGGTCCTGGAGAACAAGAAAACGATCAACAAGTTGTGCCACACATTGATTTTTGTACATCAACTGCACAACTATATCAAATCTGATTTCATTCCCTCAACAAAGAATACCAATTTCATTACCAATCCCAAACCAAAATCAATTGTTCTTTCTTTTTTCGTGTTTCTTTTTCTACCATCCTCTAAGACAATCAAAGCTAGTGAAATACTACGAATGTCATGTAATATACCCAATTTTCAGTCATATGGTGAGTCGCACCTGTATCCAAGATCCAAGAGGGAGAAAGAGTTGTAAGAGTTCATACCGGTCAAAATCTCAAAATGTCCAGGAGCATGTGGTCATTCGAGCATTGATGAGCGCAATCGCTGTCCTCCATTATTCGTCTGTTAATTTAGCCACTTCCTCTTTCGCGATCAGTAATAATATGATTTGTGTGATGCACAAATCAAGAGACTTGTGATGCCACTGCATTTACTCGAGACGTCCCATGAAAACCCCATGTCCAGATCCTTAATAATTGTTGTAATTCCCTCTCCCTCGTATTTGATCGAGGACGTTCCCTCCACTAATATGGATAACCAAACACAACAAAGAAGTTATCATATTTGTGTCCAATATGGTCGCAAGGTTTGCATATAGTATTTTTGTCATCATCAGACCTCCATTTATTTCGAGAATATTCATAGCGAGTACGAGTTTGAACAGAGAAAGCTCTGATTTCACGAGCTTTGTTATTTCACTGCATATATTCTTTTGACGGGCCATATTTTAAGCTTCTTCCAAGCATGAGAAAGGGACCCATAGTGTGAGATTAGATTGAACTGATCCAAACTGAATGTCTTCCAGACCAAAGATGAATTATTGCACTTTATCTTCTCTACGTCCTTCTCTTGTTTTGTGGCCAAGTCGCAAGTGCATCCTACACGAGTCCAGACTCGTAAGGTTCGATAGCTAGAAACTCTATCCAAAATCTTCTCCAACTTTTCGTAATATGATTCAACTGAAAAGCTCCCTTGTTTGTAGTTCATGAGATCTGCCTTGTTTTTTTTTTTTTAGGACCACTACTAACTGCATATATCTTCTGGATATGCTCCCAAAGATCACACGCCACATGTCAATGAGATAGATTCGAGCGAATTTCAGGATCAATGCGCATCTTTACCCAAGAGACCAATAGAGCATTGACTGGAGTCCAATCTTCAAAGACTGGTAAATCCGGTGCGGATTTGGCGAATGTGCCATCGATAAATCCAAACTTCTTCCTTGAAAAGAGGTTTTGAAGCAACAAGACCATTCATCATAATTGCGGCCGTTGAGAAGTGAATATGATATAATCACACCAGGATTATCTGCAGAAGTCAAATCTTAAAGTAAAATCCTCCTTTTTGTTCGGTACGATTCACTGTAGGTCGTGAATTTTCGGTTAAAGCAGTAGGATTTTTCATTCCTAACTTGTTTCAAACAGGACTTAGAAAGAAATTTCAATAAAAAGGATGAAATACAAACTCTAATATCATGTCAAATAGAATAATAGAACAAAGAGTTGTTTAGGTTAAGTTGTTCCTCTTAGATTGATAATAAAGTTACACAACTATATATATACACTTATGGAAATACCTAATCACTTAAACATATGGTGAGAATATTCACAAAGGTATAGTAAGATATGAAAACAAACCCCGTTAATGTTAAGAGATATATCGCAACAATCTTAATAACCAATGACCATTCCTGATATTACAAACAATGTTGTTAAATGCCCATATATTTTAGAAGAAAATATATATCCACATCGAGTTGTCATGTGTAATAATATGATATATAGAAGTGAAATAAAAAATTAAATTAATATGTATTGCAATATTATCATAAACAATACAAGAAAACATGCCTCTAACAACAACATACTTCATCACTATTTCGTCGCTAATAGGCCTTAACATCGAACTTGAGACGAAGTACAAATCATCGCTAATTGTTCGTCGTTAATCAAATTTTATCGTTAATTCGCCGCAACGTAACGATTGTTCATATTCGTCGTTAATCCGTCGTTAATTTGTAGCAAAATAAGCAACAAAATACGAGGATCGCAAGGCGTCATTAATTCGTAGCTCAATTAGCAATGAATTAATATCAAATAAATGACGAAGACAAAAATATATAATTAATAAATAAAAGTTGTTAAATCATCGTTAAAGGATTCGTCGTTATTTCGCCGTAAAGATATTCATCGTTAATTCATCATTAAAGGATTTGTCGTTACATCGTCGTAAAGATATTCTTTCAGTGTTATTCTATTTCGTCGCTATTACATCGTAAAGATATTCGTTGTTCGTTCGTCGTTAACCTACGTCGATTTAACGATGAATTATATATATATATATATATTAATTATAAATTATAAATATATTTATATTTATATATAATTAATTTCTGAAAATTAGATTAAATTTAATTATAAAACAAACAAAAAATATTTTACAAACCGTAATACAAAAAAAAATTGTAACTAAACTATCCTACTAGTTCAGCTCCAAATCAGTATTGGCCAAAACGTTGCGGCCTCGGTCAAGTCTCGGGTCTTTGGTACGAACGTCCCTGGTGCGGACGTAGACGTCTGAGACGGTCCTCTTGTTGATGCCGCCCGGTTGCTCCTCATCTCCTCCAAACCCGTGCAAACCAAGGGTTATCGTCGGATAGAAGATCGTACAAGTTATCCTGAGTTCGAATAGACTCATCGTAAGCAGCCGTCTTCTCCTCCAAAGCGTCCTTCTTTGTCTTCAACTCCGCAATGACGATATTCGCGGAATGAAGCTCCTTCCTTAATACAGCCGCTTCCTCGTTAACACATCTCTGGTGTAACGTAGAAGCGACCGTAACATCCTGGACGGATCCGAATTCTACGATCCGTCCCTTCTTCCTAGGAGCGACCTACAAATAAAAGCGATAACAAATATGTAAATATCCAAAATAATTTGAAATATATTTAAACTAAATAAAAGGAAACAAATATTTACCTTATTGAAAATCTCATCGATCTTCTTGGTCGTCAACCTATCGCGGATTGGAGTATTGCCCATCGAGAGCTCATGTGATAGCTGTATCTCTAGTTGTGTGACTCGAGACGTCACTTTGTTGAAGAATGTCTTGGCAGAAGGACTCACAAAAAGATCATTCTTCTTTTTTAAGTTGTTGCGTAGAGGTAAGGTAGCGATGGAAGTTCCCTGTATGGGGCGTCAGTGACTGGCCATCCAACCTCGGGTCAACTGACATGAGGAGCATTTCGCGGACTTGTTCACTGAGTGCCCATCGACCCAAAGGCACTTCAAGCCATCCCAGACGGCTTTTGGCAAGTAACTCGGCTTCGCTTTGTCGCCTTTCACCTTCCATCTCTTGTTCTTCCAGTCAAAGATGGTGTCGTTGAGGCGAAACATCGCCTTCTTCTCGAATTGCGCCTTGACAAGCTCGTGGTGTGCATTATAATCCTAAAGCCACTTTGGTTGAAATTTTTTAAAATATATGTTATTAGAAAATAAAGATTATAAACTAAAAATGATTAAAATCTATATGAAAAAAAGAACAAGAGAGATTACTGCAAAACACTTGAACCAGGAGTCTCGGGTATAGATTTCGGTCTAACTACAATTCGCGTGAGGCTCTTTGAAATAACCTTTAATTGTATCGGCGATATTTCGACCGATACAATTATCGATCAGAAACCTGGAATTTAATAAATAATATTAACATTTATAATTATAAAGTAAATAAAATTTATCAAAAAGTAATTTATTTTATTACCAAAAAGTCCCGTCTGGACAATCGGGATGTAGGATTGGTAGAGAGTCTCGGCCCGACTGTGCAAGAAACTGTTCCACCGTCATATGCGCATATGGAACAAGTGCATCATCGGGATATGGACCGACCGGCTCTACGAGAGATGGCGGTAGAGGCAAAGGTACGGGAGGAAGCACATGTGTAATAGCGCATACGGAGTAGGTGGTGTCCGAGATATGGACTATGTCACTGAGGACGACTACCCTCGACTCGATCCCGGAGATGGATCGTGAGTCTCCATAAAATTAATGTAATGACACATATTACTACTCGCTATCTATAAAAAATTGATTAAGTTTAATAATTAACATTCTAAAATTTTAAAATTAGTTAACATTTTAAATAAATTTTAACCTAACATTTTAATTAACAGTCTAATTAACTAACAACCTAAAAAGTTAACATCTAATTAACAAACAGCCTAACAATTAATTTAAAATAAATATTACTATATAACATATATAAACTTATAAATATAACATATATACTATACTTATATATAACATATACTTATATATAACATATACTTATATATATAATTAACTCACCGGAGGAGAGAGGAGGCGGGAGTAAGCATCGACGGAGGAAGTTTCGCCGGGAGAGGATTCGCCAGAAGAGGAGTCGCCGGAGGAGAAGGTGGCGTTAAGATTAAGCGCCGGAGGAAGACTCGCCGGAATAGGAGGTCGCGGAAGAGTCGTGGACACCGCGAGAGAGAGAGAGAGAGAGAGAGAGAGAGAGAGAGAGAGAGAGAGAGAGAGAGAGAGAGAGAGAGAGAGAGAGAGAGAGAGAGAGAGAGAGAGAGAGAGAGAGAGAGAGAGAGAGAGAGAGAGAGAGAGAGAGAGAGAGAGAGAGAGAGAGAGAGAGAGAGAGAGAGAGAGAGAGAGAGAGAGAGAGAGAGAGAGAGAGAGAGAGAGAGAGAGATTCTCCGGAAAGGCCGAGAGAGAGAGGAAGAGTCGCTGGTATCTTCGACAGAGAGAGAGGGAGAGAGATTCAATAGGATCTGGGAATAAAATTAGGAAGAAGAAGAGTTTTTTCATTTAATAATGTATTAGGATATATCGCTGATCCGTTGTTAAGTAGTGATGGATTAGCGACGAATCGTAGTTAAATCATGGTTTAATCGTGGCCTCCAAATTAGAAAAGTTTCAGATTTCCCCCGCGTGGAAAATAAATTTTCATTATGTGACGAATTAATGACAAATCCACCATTACTTCGTCGCTTAATAACAAGGAATGTTTTATTTTCATCGTACACATGTACGTCTAAAGAATATATATTGCAATATATTTGATATTATTAAGCAATGAATTAATGATGAATCCGTTGTTAATTCGCCGCTTAATTAAAAAATTATCAATGTTCATTTGAGGCATATGGTTTAGAGTTTGTTATTTGAACATTATTAATTTTGTATTAAGGGACGGAGTAACGAGGATTCCTTATGTATATGAATTTGAGATTTATGATTGTTGGAATATAATCTGGAGGTATAATCTGATCAAATATACAAAAACAAATTATGTCATTTAGGAGTCTTGATGAGTAAGAGTAAAAGATAAGAACCTTATACTTAAATTTTGAACTTGAAGATTAAGTCTTAGAGTAATTTTGCAATTTAGTATTTTTAAGACCCTCACATTGATATATCAAATATATATCATCTTTGCAAGTATAAATCTATATCAAATCTATATCACTATTGTTCTTCTTATGCTAACACGGATAATCATATGTTTGGACATTGTTACAAATTAACGACATATCTTAAATATCGTCGTAAATATGTCAGTAAAGCCTCGATTTAACGAAGAATTCTGCTTTTCCTTCGCAGATTTGTCGTTACATAGCTTTGAATTTATGACAGATAATATATATATATATAAGAGCATACAATTGCCACACATACTAGAAGAAAATATTGGTATAAGATTATATTATATATATAAAACATATAAATTATTCGTCCTCAGACTTTTCACTGTGATCAGTTTCTTTTCCATAATTATACCAAACATAATAATTTGATGTAAATCTTCGGTTTAGTAAATGACGCCAAACCTTCTCAACTGGAATGAATTTCCTATTCTTGTATTTTTTACAAGGACATAATATCTTACCGCTTTCTATAGTTATCATTGTCTGGCCTGCTTGATACATGAATATTTGAAGCCCATCTCGAAACTCCTTTGTCACTGCTCCATCCGCATCCATATGTCGATACATCCAACTCTGTAATTCATATTTAGACATCTTTGAAATATTTTGAGTTTTTTAGATTTTTTCAGTTGTGTTTTTCATTTTGAATTAGGGGGTATTTATAGTATTTTGTTAAGGGTTTGCGACGAATTAATGACGATACCTTAAATTTGTCGTTAATTCATCGCTAATAGCGTGGATTTAAAAACGAATTATCATAATAATATTTTTTTTTAAAGATTCAATTTCACACATGCTATCAAAAAACTTTTCTAATCAAACTTAATTATAATAGAAAAAGATACAAATTATTTGTCCGAGTTACTTGAGGCATTATCGGATTCTTCATCGTCATTAGATTCATCAACTTTTTCAGACTCAAGTTTTTCTTCTGTGTCGTCAGGGAGATACTCAAATTGTCGATTGTGAGGATCAATAAATAGAACCTCTTATGTCGTCTCGGTAGGATAAAATTGCAACTATCTTCTTGCATTAGCGTATCTTTTACTCCAACTATACGACCTCGTGGATGAACCCCGGTAACAGACAACCAACGGATCCAGGATGTCATGACTCACGGGTATGGTATGAAGGGAACATGTTGTGCTTGTGAAGCTAGTATAGAAGGCTCAAATTTGTTATACCGTCTTGCGGCATTCACGTCCAAGACTTCAAAATTGTTTACTCGGACACCACGACCAACCACTGTATAAAACCAATCACACTTAAATAACACTATTTTCAGATTCAACAATCTCGGATATTCAATCTCGATAATTTCTTGCAACACCCCCAAAAAATCTGTTTCACCCCTCACACATACACCATAGTTTGTAACCTCTTTGTGTTGACCATACTTGTATGTGTGAAATATGTATCAGCGAGTGCAATACATGGGTGCGGTTGTTATTCTAGCGAATAGGAGCAACTCAAGAAACCATAAAGGATAACGAGTATTACCAGGATCCACATGCATACAAGTGTATTGATTAAGCCCCAAAGCATAGGAATTTCTAAATTATTATATTGAAATATAATTAACTTAAGCATACTTGGTCTTTTATCCATATTGCGAAATGTTGGTCTTTCTGTCTGTTGATCTCATTGTCGGAAACCCCCTCGAACGCTTCCCGAACTTGAGTCTAAAAAATGCTGCAACACCGAACATTTAGATATAATAACATAGTTAAATAAAAGTACTTGATTGTTAATGTACCATTATGTATATATACTTTTCAAAAGGACGAGCATTATCAAAGTTTAGAAGGATGTACATATGTCTAGTATGGTTGTCTTTCGCACTACTCCACCATACTGATTTTAATCAACCGCTTAGACGACCAACATATGAAAATATGCCAGGAACATCATCAACGGGATAGCGAAATAGTATTATGTAAAGTAAGATGTTTCTTATGTTAGATTTCCAACAAAAATATTTCCTAGTACTATGGATGAATTTTTTGCCTTCCCCTTCAGATGTTTCATGAAACACTCGAACGGATACATCCACCGAAATTGAACATGTATTTTTTAAGTTGTGATTTTCTTTATAGAAAATTTTCAAGAGTTAGCAATGAATTAGCAACGAAATATTAACAACGATTTCACAAAGGATTGAGATAACAACGATTTTTGGCCGAAATAAAAATGGATACACACGTTGTAACAAAACTGGCATAAATTATTAAAATGTGTTTATCTACCAAATAACTACATTACATTTCAATGTTAATTCGTCGTTTTGTACTATGAAATGTTTCATCGCTTAATCGTAGCAATTATATGACAAATTAACGACGAAATATAACGACTTTAAGAATTCGTTGTTAATTCTTCGTAATTTACTATGATTAGCGACAAAAATATTTCGTCGTTACGCCACAATACAATTACTAATTAGCGACATAAAATTTTCGTCACTAAATTTCGTTGCAAAAAAATTGTTTTCTTGTAGTGAAATATTGTTTGTTTTTATTTTATCTAGTATTTCATTTTATTTTTAAGTAAAATTACTTTATGTGAGTTCTCAAAAATCTAAGAAATTCGTTTTAAAATAAAATAAAATTGTAAAGATGAAATCTATATAAAATACGATCATTTATATTTTGAATTACAAAATATCGATTTTCTACTTATCAAATCTATGACCAGAAGTAGTTTTTTTATTTCTACCATTAACACTTTTTATTGTTAAACTAATTTATTTTAAAAGAAGTGAACTAATACACCAATAAAACTATAAACATTGATCAAATTAAGATGTCGTTAACTCGACTGAAATAATACCAAAGACAAAAAATCGTAGGATTATATAACATGTTCTGGTTCTAAATCTGTGATAAAATACAGATTTTGGTCCTAAACCTCTTAATCTTTATTAAGTAATTAGAATGTAGTTATATGCATAATTACTGTTAGATAGACAATGGTTTAGGGATCCGTATAAAATTATTTGTAATTCAATTTGGTTTGATGCAATTTCAGTTTGTTTACCGGTTGTGTAACACCCGTCTCCCGGCGAATCGGAGACGCGGCATTAGGACGCCCGCTGAACTGGATTCGGTCCAACCGGGACGCCTTCTCAACTTGTCTCAGGACCCGGCGCTTCCTTCGTATTCAAATCCACCAATAATGTCACTCGATCGGTCAATCCTTCATCCGGACCTGCGAGGGAAAAAGAAGGGAAAAGGAAAAGGAGGCCTGAGTAATTGTTTCAAACACAATCACCCAGTGAGAACGGACTTAGGGAGTCCGCTATCCCGCTTACACCACACAAATACGAATCACAAGTCCTAAGCTAATATCACCTTGCAAACAGGCCCGAAGGCTTTCACCACGCAAACTACATCCACTCGCGATTTCGCACTCGTGAACCCCTCTCTAGCCCGAAGGCTCACACAATCGGCCCACCCGTTATCACTTCCACGTCGGCCCGAAGGCACGGTAAACTTGGGGAGGCTCGCCAAGACCTCCCTTCCGACGATACAAGGGTCGCGTACCAAAACTCGTTATACGCGAGCCGCCAAGAAACACCCTTTCGGGGGACCTATCACAGTTCTATACAATCATATCCATCACGCACAATCAACGTTTTCAGGCTCAGCGATAACTTAGCATTCTACGTTCTTTCAATCAATCACCGGTATCTCTATCCTAGACTACCTAGGAAAGACGACATTAACAAGGGACTATCGTCCGGAATTGAGATAGAGCAAGGGAGATAACCAACGGTCCTCACCTTAGCCAAATAAGAGGGCAAAACGGTAATTTAGGAGCTTCCTCAGCCCGAACGTACACCAGATCTGGAAAGAGGACGAGAAATCGAGTGAGATAGGCTTTTGATTCGCTTAGATCGGGCTTAGGATGAGCTAGATATGATCGATTGAAAATACCCAGCTCAAACCAGCTTGACCGACCTAAACCAGAAATTGAAATTGAAATTGGGAATTGAAATTGGGAATTGAACCGGTTAACCTAAACCGGACCGGTCAACGGTCAACGGTCAACCCAACCCGGTCAACGGACCCGACCCGGTCAACCGAGTTGACTCGGTCGCCGACCGAGTTGACTCGGCGGCGGTCCGGCGGTGGCACCGGTGGTCGGCGGCGGCGGAGCTCCGGCGACGGGCGGCGGCTCCGGCGACGGTGGCGCGTGGGCGGCGCGTGGAGAATCGGCCGATCTTCCTTTGGCGATTGCGGGCGCGTCCGGATGGCTATGGAGGTGCGGTGTGCGGCTACGGCTTCGTCTCGATGAGAGGAACGCGATGGTGGTCTTGGATTTCCCAGATTCCTCACGGTCAGAAAGATATGGCCATTTTAGATCTCGGGTTGAAAGGAAACAGATCTGAAAAATGGCTTACCGGATTTCCTTCAATACCAAATGATGGAGGAGCTACAGATCTGGGCTTGGAAGGTGATGGCACGACGGAATAGGTGCAGCGCTTCGCCGAGAGTCTTTTCTTCTGCTTTTCTCAAGGGTGGAGGCTCTTTAAATAGGAAAAAAGTGGAAGGAACCCTAGGGTTTTTGAAGACTAATGGGCCTGGGCTGAGCTTTTCTTCTTTTCAATCAAAAATTTTAAATGGGCCAGTATGGGTATGTTACAATTCTCCCCCCCTTAAAAAGAATTCGTCCCGAATTCCGTGGCGGGAATTCTCCTTTGCAACTCTTTACCAACCACACCCCGCAGACTTTGCTGACCCAAAACTGACTTGATTGCTTACTTGCTTGAAAGGGACTTGGCCTTGAATCCTGCAGACTGCTTCTCCCCCCCTTATTTCCAACCACGCTCTGAAGCGTCCTTCTCCTTAGTACCAATCCATTAGCAGCTCCCTGAATGCAACGCAAACGCCTTATGCTACTGCCCATGTCCATTAGGGTCGGTCTCCAACGTTTAGAAACAACACTCATCCCTCGAGTGGTTCTAAGTCTTGAATGCGATGCTCCGCTTCCAATCTCATTCTCCTCAACGGTTTCCATTACCGTGCCACAGTGCATCATCCACTTCCAAATGGATTCTCTATGACGGTTTTCCATTACCGTGCACTATGGCGTTGACTGTCGCCCAAGCAGACATCCATTATGGCTATCTGGCTGGTGGGGAACGACCCACTTAACTCCTGATATGCTCCAATGCCACGCTTCCGCTGCACACTCTGATATCCAAACCAGCTTCCAATCTGACCTTCAGGTCAAGGTGTCCTACCTTGTGATCCGGTTGTGGTGCTTTCCAAACACCATCCTTTTGGTTTCCTTCCCCATTAGACTTGCGCTCCTTTGCTATTCCTTGCAGCTCCTTGCCAATCCTCCAAAGTGTTTTCCTAACACTCTTCCGTTGGGTTTCCATTTCCAATATCCTGCTTTGTCCATTTGAACTTGCAATTACAGACGTCCAGCTTGTCGGGCAATTCCAAATGCCACAACGCCACTTCCCAAAACGCTTCTGCGATCTTCTTTCCATCTTGCGGAACTCCATTAGCTGCTCCAGTAATCCACAAAGAACTCCAGGGCAGACCGTGTCCTTTCCGGTCCCACCGTTGAATCTCGAGCCTGTCGTACCACGAAGATCTTCTCCAGCTTCCAGCTTGGTCAATCTTCAACGAGCCCCATAACTCATTGAAGTTGACGTCACAAACCGATTCCAAGATTCCCTACTTGGAACAGATTTGGATAGCCTCCTGCTGCTCCTTGTGATCCAAACAACTCAAGCAACTCCTGACGCTTAATCCAGTTGAAACACCGCCACTTCCAAATGGCCTCCTTGCAATCTGGTCTTTCCATCGACCTCTTGCAGCTCATGTAGCAATCCTTGCAATCCGGTCTTTCCATCGACCTCTTGAAGCTCCTGTAGCACTCCTTGCAACCCGGTCTTTCCATCGACCTCTTGTAGCTCCTGTAGCACTCCTTGCAATCCGGTCTTTCCATCGACCTCTTGCAGCTCCTGTAGCACTCCTCGCAATCCGGTCTTTCCATCGACCTCTTGCAGCTCCTGTAGCACTCCTTGTAGCTACTCCAACGTCTCTCGGAACTCTTCTAGCACTTCCTGCAACTCTTGTAACTCCCTGCTACACTCCCGTTGTAGTCTCTCCGGTGAATGCCTCCACATCCTAATCGCTCTCGCACGCTTGGTTGAACAATACTCTGAACCCATGTTGACCCCAACACCACCTCACTAGTACCGACTGCCCTGTAGGCGCACACCACAACACACATCCCAACATACACCTCAACGGCACACATCACGACATACGTCTCGGCACACATCTAGCGGGCAGTAGCACAACCGAGGTTTGAAGACACTGACGCCAACCTGCACGGATAAATTCTATCTAGACTAGGACCGGCGTGGAGAACAATCTATGATATATTTGGTGTTTGAAAAATCCTTTCGCAAAGTAACCATTTTTATAAACTTTCGCAAACGCTTTTGAAAAAGATTTGAAAACTGGGATTTTGGAAAACAACGAAAGCTGATCTCCCAGGGCAGGACTGGGAGACCTTAACCTAGGCTCTGATACCAAATTGTAACACCCGTCTCCCAGCGAACCGGAGACGCGGCATTAGGACGCCCGCTGAACCGGATTCGGTCCAACCGGGACGCCTTCTCAACTTGTCCCAGGACCCGGCGCTTCCTTCGTATTCAAATCCACCAATAACGTCACTCGATCGGTCAATCCTTCATCCGGACCTGCGAGGGAAAAAGAAGGGAAAAGGAAAAGGAGGCCTGAGTAATTGTTTCAAACACAATCACCCAGTGAGGACGGACTTAGGGAGTCCGCTATCCCGCTTACACCACACAACTACGAATCACAAGTCCTAAGCTAATATCACCTTGCAAACAGGCCCGAAGGCTTTCACCACGCAAACTACATCCACTCGCGCTTTCGCACTCGTGAACCCCTCTCTAGCCCGAAGGCTCACACAACCGGCCCACCCGGTATCACTTCCACGTCGGCCCGAAGGCACGGTAAACTTGGGGAGGCTCGCCAAGACCTCCCTTCCGACCATACAAGGGCCGCGTACCAAAAATCGTTATACGCGAGCCGCCAAGAAACACCCTTTCGGGGGACCTATCACAGTTCTATACAATCATATCAATCACGCACAATCAACGTTTTCAGGCTCAGCGATAACCTAGCATTCTACGTTCTTTCAATCAATCACCGGTATCTCTATCCTAGACTACCTAGGAAAGACGACATTAACAAGGGACTATCGTCCGGAATTGAGATAGAGCAAGGGAGAAAACCAATGGTCCTCACCTTAGCCAAATAAGAGGGCAAAACGATAATTTAGGAGCTTCCTCAGCCCGAACGGACATCAGATCTGGAAAGAGGACGAGAAATCAAGTGAGATAGGCTTTTGATTCGCTTAGATCGGGCTTAGGATGAGCTAGATATGATCGATTGAAAATACCCAGCTCAAACCAGCTTGACCGACCTAAACCGGAAATTGAAATTGAAATTGGGAATTGAAATTGGGAATTGAACCGGTTAACCTAAACCGGACCGGTCAACGGTCAACGGTCAACCCGACCCGGTCAACGGACCCGACCCGGTCAACCGAGTTGACTCGGCGGCGATCCGGCGGTGGCACCGGTGGTCGGCGGCGGCGGAGCTCCAGCGACGGGCGGCGGCTCCGGACGGCGGCGGCTCCCGGCGGAAGGCGGCGGCGCGTGGCTCCGGCGACGGTGGCGCGTGGGTGGCGCGTGGAAAATCGGCTGATCTTTCTTTGGCGATTGTGGGCGCGTCCGGACGGCTATGGAGGTGCGGTTTGCGGCTACGGTTCGTCTCGACGAGAGGAACGCGATGGTGGTCTCGGATTTCCCAGATTCCTCACGGTCAGAAAGATATGGCCATTTTAGATCTCGGGTTGAAAGGAAATAGATCTGAAAAATGGCTTACCGGATTTCCTTCAATACCAAATGATGGAGGAGCTACAGATCTGGGCTTGGAAGGTGATGGCACGATGGAATAGGTGCAGCGCTTCGCCGAGAGTCTCTTCTTCTGCTTTTCTCAAGGGTGGAGGCTCTTTAAATAGGAAAAAGGTGGAAGGAACGCTAGGGTTTTTAAAGACTAATGGGCCTGGGCTGGGCTTTTCTTCTTTTCATTCAAAATTTTTAAATGGGCCAGTATAAATATGTTACAGGTTGGTTATGGAAAAAGTTGTGAACAGACAAGGAGATATTTGACAATTTTACGAATATTTTTTGGGTACGAAATTTGACGAATATTAAAATCTAGTGATGACAAATAACAAGGTGTGTCTTTCTCTAGTCTTTTTATTTGCCATGAAAATTCGAGCTTATGCTTTTGATTACGTTCTACACAAATACCAACGTACATGTATCGATTTCACATAATTTTAATCACATAACTAATGGTGATAAAGCTTCTGTGTTTTGAGACTTGGCCCTTCTTTCTAGAATGGATCTTTGTCACTAATTTTATCGTTGTTTTCTTATAATATCTCCATTGCATTTTATACTTCAATACCTCTCTTTTTAACTCATACTAAGTTTTTTGTTGTTGTTGATGAACTCATAATTAAGTTTTTCACTCCACATATGTAAACATATTATATATGGATATTGTGATCAGCAATATGGGCGTGAAAAAAAAGAAGCAAATTACGTTACTTGAAATAATTAGAATTTGAGCTTCATCAATCTATGAATATAAATATACTGCATTGTTAGTACTGGCTCTAAGTTGTGCGCTTACGTATCTATATAGAACCCATGTGAAATGGTTTGATTATGAGATCCAGACATCGATCTTTACAAATGGCTACTTTAATGTCACTTAAAGTCCTTCGTTCATTTTCCATGGAAGTTTTTCGTTTTTCATTTGATTTTTTTTTTAATGTAATTATGGTAGGCTAGTTGGAACATATTTGAAAATTATCATAATAGTAAGTAGGCATAGTTATTCGGTTCGGTTCGTTTCATTCGGTTTTTGGTTTTTTCAATTTTAGAGGTTTAGGATCTATTTAGTTATTTAGAAATTTCGGTTCAGTTTCGGTTTGGTTATTTCGGTTTTCGGTTTGGTTTGAATAGTAAATTTGGAAACCGGTTAATGCCCGAAAAGAATTCGGCTCATGTTCGATCACGATTCGGTTCGGTTCTTTCAGATAATTTCAGATAATTCAGATAAAATTTCGGATAAATAGGGTTTTAACCGGATACTTTCGATTATGAAAATTTCAGATAATTTCAGATAATTCAGATAAAATTTCGGTAAAAATTTTGGATAGGTTGGGTAAAAATCGGATACTTTCGAGTATTTCGGTTAAAAAAATTCGGGTTATTTCAGATAATTTGATTTTTCTTGGTAATATTCGATAATTTTGGTTATTCAGTTACTTTAAATCTAAATATAACTAATGTTTAGGTATAAAAATCATATTTTGGTTAGATCGGATACCCATTCGGTACTCAGTTCGGTTTCGGTTCGATTCAGTTATTTCGGTTATGAAAATTTAGAAAGCATTCGGATAATTACGAAATTCAGATCGATTTCGATTTCGGTTCTTTCGGTTCGATTCGATTTGGTTCTTCGGTTTTTGATTAAAAGGCTCATTCCTAACAGTAAGAGTCATTCGGTCACCACAATTAAACAGTTCAAGTCTACTCATTATGTTTTATCATTTGCGATGGATAATTCAATTACTTACATATCAAAATATTTTTTTCTTTACTAAATTCGATGTATTATATTAAAAGGTAAGATTTTGTTTTTAAACGCGTTGTACAGACTATACGGACTAATGCTCTCTGGGACTTTTCCCAAGATGATAAGATTTACTCCCCGATGTGAAGCAGCCACCGCATTGGCCATGAACATCACCGTCTACAAAGCTGTGCCACCACCACATCCACCTACATTCCGGCCATTTTCAAAAAAAAATCCGGCACTTTAAGTCTTTTCTCCGATGAATCGCCTTCACTTGAGATCCTAAACACGGCGTACTTATGCATCGGGCCTATTAACTACATGTTCAGCCTCTTTACCAACTGTTCAAATGCGGAGTTTTACAAGTAGATATCTTAGTGTCGTGGCTCTACAAAAGCATCCACTCAGCTTGACTAACGTAGATCGAGCCTTCTTCTAAAACCGTTGGACCTTTAAATCGGTTTCCCCTTCAAGGAACTGAAGCTCTCAACTTTACTGACCTAGTACAGCTTTTCATCTTTGCAAAGTTTACCTCTGTATGAGAATTATTACAACCACTTCTCGTCACCTCCACACCATGACTCACCGGTTTTCAGAACCCGCTCAGCTTCGGAATGGCTTGTCTCGTCTCTACTTCTGAACAGTGTTAGTATCAAGCTCTCGGTTCTTACCTCTTACTAAGGATTTTTACATCTAAACAACAAGCTGCCTACGTTTACTCAAAGAAACCTTTGTTCACCCTTAAGTCTTGACTAAGTTGTCTCTTGGCTCGTGATTCCCTCTTGTCTTAGTATTCTCCTCAGCCAATAATCCCTCTCACAATCACAGTCATGTGTTGAGGTAGAAGCTCCCATCAGAATTTCGGTGTTTCTCAACATACCTTGCTATAAGGACTCAAGACTTCTCTTGGAACTTTTTTACTCCATTTTTTGAAATTTTGACCTCTACTAGCATACATAAATGCTGGTGTTTTACTCAATTTAGACCCACTACACAAGTCACAAGAGAAGAAAAAGGCAAAAGGGTAGCAGACCCAAAAAAGAAACATCAAGCTCCCATTTTTATCTCGGATAGCGACACATCAAGCTTAATCGAGGAAAACCAGCTTACTCTCATTGGACGCGTCACAACCCCTTCTTTTAAAAAATCACAATGAGTGGTGGAATGGTTAATCCAGTATTGGAACCTCGACATGGAAGTGGCGGGTTGGGATATAGGATTAGAACTCTTCCAATAACGCTTCAAATCAGAGGATGCTCTACAACTACTACTTCGGCCCTCTCCATTTCACTATAAGTGTTAGATGCTCATGTTGCATAGATGGGAACCGATAATCTCTAATTATTTCTCAAAGAAAATCTCCTTTTAAATAAAATTCCATGGATTACCGCTACATTACTGGAATCCGGAAACTTTATAAACTATAGGAGATGAACTTGGTGAAGTGATAGCCAAATACATTAGTCAAGGCCGGGTTCAGGTTAACGTTAATGGCTTACGACCACTGGAAATGAGACTTCTCATATGTCTTCCTTCAGCTGAAACCAGCACGATGGACAAGCTCTCTCAAAATCTTGATGGACCCAAATGCTGATCCATCTCCATGCATCAGTCAAAAATAACAATCCAAAACCTGGATGAGTATAAAAAAAATCAGTTATCTAGGGGAGCATAATGTTCTTATAAATGTTCTGATCGAATCTCCCAAAAAGATACTAGTAACAGGTCCCACCGTTTTAACCCAATGAGAAGACCATCGAAGGGCATAAATTACAGAGGCTTGTTGGATCAATATCCAAAATCAGGGAATCAATACTCCGACCAAATCTCTAGCTCAACTCGGTATAGAGGTGAATCTCTTTTTTATATAGGAAACAGAGGTCCTCACAGCGAGGAGCATAATCATCAACATCGTAATCAGGATCCTCGATCGAGAGTCCAGACCAGAGAGGTTGAATCACACTATCACATATCAAACTTGCAATCGCGTCGTGATATAAAAGTGTCTGGAGCGGACCAAAACTCATCCTCCATAACACCTCTCCCTAATCCCCCAAGGGTTCCAATCCCAGCAATACCCACTCAAGGTAGTGGAGAAATAAACAATTCCGCTAGGAACTGTCGGTCAGCCCTTGAAAGGATAGAAGAACTTCAACAGAAAAACTCAACCAGACCAACAAGGATGTCGAACTCTCTCCTTAATAGACTTCAGGACGTTGGAATCCATTAAGTTGGAGACGAAAAATCGGACAATATTATTATAAGTTTTTCGGGTAAAAAAACCAACCGGAAGAGGAAGTTTTAACACCATAGTTGGAAGAAAGAGTTTGTGATGTTATTCGATTGGACACCCCTGCAGAGTAATATAGAAAGTGGGTCACCAAGAAATCAATATTAGTTGTGGCCTTTATGTCAAAGGTGGCAGAGAAAAGAAAATTTACAAGAATTCCTGCAAAAACTAGAGGAGCCTTTAGTCCCCTCCAAGGAGAAAATTCATGAAAAGCCTTTTCAACAAGAACTAATGCCTCTTCTCGGAAAAACCTGGTGGATCATCTCAATAACAAGAAGACTTACCTTTGAATAAGGACCTTATGCCTAGTGTAAGGAAGATGCCGGAAACTTCGAGATGAAAGGTGGAATTTCAAAATCCGCCTCTCCGGATTCTTTAGAACTCATCTCTTGGAACTGTCAAGGTTGATTGAAGAAACAACTCAACTCGGATGTCTTGTTTCTCACTGAAAAAATAATGAAGACGAATTTGTTATCAAAACTGCCATTGAATTGTGATTTTATAATTATTTCTTAGTTTCCATGGATGGCTTAAGTGGGGGTCTTGTACTACTATGGAAAAATAATATCAATATCTCTATTTTGGGTTCCTTTCCAAACTATATTGATACCCAAGTTTCTTACAGTAAAAAAGATTTCTACTTCACCGGTATCTATGGCCCTCCGTAAAAAGAAGAACGTCCAGTTTTTTTTTTGAATCTTCTATCCACCTTCGGTGAGATCAGAGAATCATCTTGGTGTATTTTTGGAGACTTCAATGATATTTTAGACAACTCGGAAAAGGAAGGAGGTCCTGAACACTGTGAAGGGTCCTTTATTCAATTATGTAGTTTCGTTTCCACGAGTGGTCTTTGGAAAGTATAACACTCCGGTAACGCTCTCTCTTAGATATAGTACTTTCAAACTTCGTGTGGGCGGAAGCTTTCCGTTTGGGTAGATGCAAGTACTTCCATTACGAAGGATCGGACCATAGACATACCATCATGGATCTTGATACTACTGGACTAAAAAGGAATCGCCATTTCCTCTTTAACAAATTTTTTAACGAAGATGAGGAGGCAAGAGGTATAATCGAAACTGCATGGCAAAAAGAGATCTTGGATCTTGTCGCTACCAATATCAATAGATGCAAGAGAGATTTAATCATGTGGTCAAAACAGAAAAAAAAAATAATGCAACTTAAGAAAGGTCAATAAGCTCTAGAAACAGCATTATCCGCATCTACACCAAACCAGTTGGCCATTCTCGAGCTTAAAGCTCGCTTAGTACAAGAATATAAAGCAGAGAAGCAGTATTGGAGGCAATGCTCACGGGTACAATGACTTCAATGCGGAGATCGAAACTCCAAATACTCTCAATCAATCAAAAAAGATAGAAGGGCAGTTAACAGACTGACACTGATTTAAAACTCGGCTGGAGAGGCAATGTTTGGACAAAATCAGATCGGTCAATTTTTCAGCGACTATTATCAAGCTTTGTTAACCTCAAATGCGAATTCAGTCTTTCAGGCATTGGAGGAGGTGATTACACCAAAATTTACAGCAGCAATGAATGACTCGCTTTTTTCACCACCCAATGATGAGGATATTCGTAAAGCCATCTTTGATATCCACTCAGATAAAGCGAGAACCTGATGGCTTTTCAGCGGGCTTCTACCAATCGCTTCGGAGTATTCTAAGAGCTAATGTTTGCAAAAAAATTTGGAAGTTCTTTGAGACAGTAAAAATGGAGCCTAACCTCAATGATACATTTTGCCTTCTCCTTAAAGGATCCCCTCAAACATGTCCCTCCATTATCGACTCATTGCTCTTTGCAATGTGAGATATAAGATCATTTCAAAAATCTTAACGTAAAAGATGCAACCTATCCTCGACCTATTGATCTCCCAACATTAATTGTCTTTTGTCCAAGTAAGATACATTACATATATTGTACTAACACTCATGAAACCTTACATTTTCTGAAGATGTCAAAAGCCACAAAAAGATGCTCCATGGCGGTGAAAATGGACATGAGCAAAACATATGACCTTATTGAATGGGGTTTCTTTAGGAAGATGATGAAGCAACTAGGTTTCCAACGTATTTGGATTAATTGGATCATGGAATGTGCAACGTCTGTCAGATACTCCTATCTCATTAATGTTGCACCCCACGGTTCCACATTACCATCGAGAGGTTTGCGACAAGGGGACCAATTATCCCCATACCTCTTTATCATGTGCACATAACTGCTATCTAAACTATGCTTGAAGGCTAAAAGATCTTGCAAGCTTAAGGGACTTCAAGTTTCACGTCGTTCTCCATTCATCAATCATTTGTTATTCGCCAATGATACTATGTTCATAGGTAAAACAAATAAAATATGTTGCCAATCTCTACTTTATATTTTGAGGAGGTACGAGAGTTGCTCGGGGAAATGAATTATTGGGGAAAAATCGACAGTTACTTTCTCAAAGAAAGCCCTATCAAAATTTAAAACTAAATAAAGACAACACTTGGTATATAGAAAGTCGGCAAATGCTTGGGTTTACCCAAGAATTTTGGAAGACGAAAAAGAGATGATTTTACGGGCCTAATGGATTGAATTCTTCAACGCTCACACAGATGGACCACCAAATTCTCTCAAGAGCAGGAAAACAGATCCTTCTAAAAACCGGTCCTCTATGCACTTCCAACGTACACCATGTCATGCTTCAAACTTCTGCTCTCTCTCTCTGTAAGCGCATTCAGTCCATCGTCACTTGTTTTTGGTGGGACGCCAATCTGGATAAGAGAAAGATATCATGGGTATCTTGTAAGAAACTCACTCAACCAAAGTTTCAAGGATGTCTTGGCTTTCGAGATATAGAATATTTCTCATGATAAACCCTTTTTAATTTGTCAACTAGTGCAAAGTGTATCCCAAGGGGGGGAAGGTATATTTGCCGGCAAGGAACTACTAACCCAAGGTCTTGGTTGGGTTATAGGCGACAAGTTCCAGTAAGAATCACGCTCTTCATCAACACCATTGTCTCCCACTGGTCCTCCAACTCGTATAAACTCCACTTTTAAAGTTTCATACCTTCTTGATCCTATCTCGAATGACTGGAACATTTATGCTATTGGGATGCAATTACCTTTGTATGAGGAATTTATCGAAGCTTACTTCTGAGCTCTCTTAAACCACCAGATAGGCATGTGATATATCATGGTTTTTACTGGTTTTCAGGATATGATATATGTCTTTACTTAAAGTCTTTTAGGTGTTTTTGTAGTCTTTTGTGTCCTCTACAGGTTTATGCACGTTTGGAGCTTATCTGAAGATATTGGTGCATTTTGGAGCCTATTGGGAATCTGTGCAGAAAAGAAGAAGTCGGAGTCAACACTTGGAGTGAGTGTCGATCGACACTACTCTTAGTGTCGATCGACACTGATCGCGATTCATAAATTCTACGCGAGTTAATGAGACTTTTGAGGAATTTCAATAAGGCCCAGAAGATTACCATATTTACAAGAAAGCCCAATTCGTGTTTTAGACTATTTAATTAGGTTTTACAGCCACTTGTTAGGCTACGCTTTTGATACGCTAGGTTTTATCAGAGATTGAGTTTTGGGGCTGATCTTGTACTCGAGAGAGAGACTTGATTTCGAACCCCAATTTTTATATCTCTTTTATGCTATTTGGTTTTCTATTCATCATGTCTGTTGTTTCAATTGCCATGTCTGAGTAGATCTCCTTGTTAGATTTAGGGATTTTCGTTAGGGATTTCATGGATTGTTAGTTTAATTGATTAATTTAGATTCTTAACATCTAGTTCTTCATCTAGGTTGTTCTTAATGCTGAATTCTAGACTGATCACCTAGGGTTTAGATCTGAGATAAATAACAATAACGCGAGAGTGTGAGTTATAATCTGAATAAACTTAGTGTGAGCAATTTGACTAGATACAAAGAGATTTGGTTTAGAAGAATTGTGAAGTGATAGAACCTGTTCTTAATGCTTGTTTAGAACTCTAGGATTCGCAACGAGAGTTGGCTTTCTAGATTGTTAGACATAGTTAGTATTCACAGCGAGAGTTGGTTTGCTATATTTCTGTGATTCTAGTTCTAGAACATCGATATCTGAATCCTGTTAATTGATTGATCTGATTCCTTGATTTCCTGAGAACTTCCCTGAACCTGACACCTTCGTTAATTGCTTACCGTTGACCTTGCTACTCTGATTTACTTTTTTCTTTACTGCTTTCACTTGTCTTGCTTAGCGTAATTCGACTGCATATAGTCTATCGCGTGAAACTAGAGTCTCTGTGGGATTTGATACCTTTTATACTACAATCACATAACTGTGCACTTGCAGTAGAATAAGATTAAAACTCTGAGCCTATCAAGTTTTTGGCGCCGTTGCCGGGGACTCTTTGAGTTCGCTGATAGATTCAGTATTAGAATTTAGACTAAGCATTTTTCTTATTTTTCTAGTTTACTCACGTTTTTGTTTCTTTGGTGTTGCAGGAATCGCATAGTGTCGATCGACACTCATAGTGAATCGATCGACACAACCCGCGACCAGAGACAGCGAGAGCTTGAGCACTTAGTAGGTTTCTCTCTATGGAACCTGTTATTCTGCTTCGCGGTGAGGACGGAATTTTATGAGACCAAGAGGGTCATATATGCAACGCGAAGGGTCAGAAACTAGATGGGGAAGGAAACCCCATCATACCAGATGTTGCCATGGGCGCGGAACATCCACGAGAGGCAGATGGTCGCGAGAAAACACTCGCTGATTACAATAGACCGGATAAGTTCTATGCTAATCGGTCTGCGATTCGACCACCTCCATTTGCCAGAGCTGAGTTCAGGCTGAAACCAGAGTACTATGTATTGGTTGGGCAGCATCAGTTTCATGGTCTCTCTAGCGAGCATCCTATGGATCATATAAAGACTTTTGAGGAATTGGCTAGCAGTATTAAGGCTGAAGGAGTCTCATTTGATTATCTTTTCTGTAAGCTCTTCCCATTTTCTCTTAATGGAGAGGCAGTCTACTGGTTAAAACAGCTAACACCTGGATCTTTAACTACTTGGGATGCGGTTCAGAGAGAGTTCCTTAGACACTTTTATGATGATGCTAGATCCGACCAGCTTAGACAGGATCTTTTGACATTCAAGCAAGGACCTACAGAGCCTTTTAAGACTGCTTGGGTGAGGTTCAAGAGGTACCAGAGAGATTGTCCACATCATGGTTTCTCTGAGGTTCAGCTGCTGAGCGCATTTTTCAGAGGTTTGGACTTTTGGTATCATAGGCCTATGGAGCAGCAAGCAATGGGAACTTCTATACCAAGACTCCAGACGAGGCTAAAAAGTTTATTGAGAACTTGATAACTAGCAATAGTGTCAAGAATGCTGATCTTGAGAGACAGAGATCTGGTGGCAAAGATGACAGCTTGCAAATTGCTGAGATGAGGGACAAGGTTGATTCTATCCACATCATCCTACTTAGAAAAAGGCAAATCTGATGTGATGCAGAAGCTGAAGAGTTTGCAGAGGTGAACTATATAGCTGAGGCTGATTATCATGGACAGACATATGGAAATCAGCAGAGACAAGGTTCTAGTTATGCTCCGAGATCGACAGATCATGACTATTCATCTCACCAAACTCCTACCACTAATGAGCAGACAAAGATTGAGTCCATGCTTGAACAGCTACTCCTTGGGCAGAATAAGATGACACAAGATCTGAATGGAAAGATGGACTCCATGTATCAAGATCTGAGTGGGAAATTGGAGACTTTGACAAGCAGAGTTGATAATCTGGATGCTAGGATGACACAAGCAGAGGCCGGTATCAAGGAAAGGGTGACTCAACCTCAGAAAGAACATGTTAAGACGGTTTTGACAGAAGATGAAGCTGATCAGAATTGGGATATAAGGGCTTCAGAGCTGAAAAATTCGAGTGATTCTCGAGCTACAGACTCTGTGTCGATCGACACACATCTGTGTCGGTCGACATCACTTTCGAGTTTTTGTGACGGACCGAAATCGACCCACCTCGACATCAAGGTCGGCTCGAATCCGATCAATGTCGATCGACATCACTTCAATGTCGATCGACACCATGGACGTAATCAGTCAATTTGTCCAGAGAAACCGAATATGGTTGAGGTAAAGGTCTACAAACCAAATATTCCGTTCCCTAGGAAGTCTAAGCAATAGATTCAGTTAGAAAAGTACATGAAGATGATGAGAGATAAACTAACTGAAGCCCCCATTGATTGATGATGTTAAGAACATTCCTATGGTGAGGAGATGTGTTACAGACATACTTTCTGGTAACATGACTGAAGAAGAAGATGTCTTGATGATCTCTGAAGTTTACGATGCTATTATTCATGGTAGGATTCCTGAAAATCTAAAGGATCCAGGGGGTTTCATGATAGACTGTTCTATATACAGAGACAGATTTAAGAGGTCATTGTGTGATCTTGGGTTAAGTGTAAATCTCATGCCATACTCTGTGGCTACGAGATTGGGACTGTTGAACTTCCAACCCACTAGGATCTCTCTTCTCCTAGCTGATCGATCGAAAAGGGATCCAGAAGGAGTTCTTGAGAACATCCCTCTCAGAGTTGGAAATTACTTTATTCCAACAGACTTTGTGGTACTAAAGTATGAGATTGAGCATGATGATCCTTTACTGCTTGGTAGATCCTTTTTAGCCACTGGTGGAGCTGTAATTGATGTGCGACATGGTCTGATTGATCTCCACCTGGGAGATAAACCTTTGCAGTTCAAGATGGATGAGCTGCAGAGATCCACCATTGATGGACAGAGTTTCAGTGTTGAAATAGAACCAGAGATTGCGATTAGAGAGGAGAAGATGGCGGTTCATACTGAGTCTGCTCTGACATCTTCAAAACCTATACCTGCTCTTAAGCAGGAAGCTCCAAACATCACATCTAAGCCACATCTGATCAAGCCAAGGTGTGCATTCTCTGACTTTAAATATGCTAACTCTCATGCTGATTTTGCAGGGAATAGAGTCAAGAAACGAAATGTTCCACCTGACCTTGCTGACATTCCAAAATTTCTCGGTCAGTCTCATGCACACAATGCATATACGCCACCATGGATGAGGATAATTCCGCAAAGGCACGCTCTGCCTTTGGTGAAACCGTCTGACATCTGACCACGTGCCACAGTCAAGCTAATGACTAAAAACAAGCGCTGAGTGGGAGGCAACCCACTGTTGGGTCAGTTTTTTTTTCTTTTTGGTTTTAGGATTTTGTTTCTTTGATTTTTCTGGTTTTTGGTGTTTCAGAACGTGATGAACAGGTTTGCAGACAGCGGTGTCGATCGACACCGAACTAGTGTCAGTCGACATTAAACTCGAAAACACGGACCATAATCGAGGACGCTCGATTTGGATCAGATTAGTGTCGACCTAAGCCTGGTGTCGTTCGACACTAAGTACGCTAGCAGGTAAGGTTTCTGATTTTCCGACATTTTCGTTGATTTATACCTTGTTCTCCCGAACCCAAGCTGCGATAACACTGAGGACAGTGATGTTTAAGTGTGGGGGAGGTAGTTACTGACCACCATTTGCTTTCTTTTCTTAATGTCAGTCCTTCTGTTTTCACTAGTTTTCAAAATTGTTTTATTGAGTCAAAATTTGTATGAAACTATGATTTTTCGAGGAAATTTTTCGCTTGAACAGGAACTAAGTGACCATTGGACAGACTTGCAGGACCTCTATGACTATTAGAAAACCCCAGATGGATCAACTTATCAAGGATACCCATATCTAACCAGGTATTCAGAGGATCCATCACTAGTCTCACACTTAATTTTGACTTTAATTTCTCCCTTCGGGGCCTGGTAATCTTTGGGTCGGATTCCTTTGATGTGTTTGGCACAGCCTATGATCCTGTTCTAAAGTATGGTTTCTGATTTTTCCCTCCTTTGAAAGTAAAAAAAAAATAGAGATAAAAACTGAGGATAGGCTAGTAGCTTCGAAGTGGTCACGAGAGTGGTAGAGACCCATATTACCTCCTGTGTATCCATGGAAAGATCCAAAGTTTAAACCCCAATAAAAAGGGAAGAGCACTGATAGAAAAAATAAAATGATACACAGTGGGGAAAAATCAGTGCTAAGGGAGAAAGGGAAAAGAAAGAAACCAGAAACCGACAGTTTGGTGGTCAGATACTGAATAGGTTGAGTCCATGTGTCCTTTGATTCGATACTCCCTCTGTGAGATAGCACCTAATTGTATACAGAGGCTAGTGTGGTGAACTTGAATGTCCTAACTTGATTGTAGAGTTTACTTGGGACAGTTGCTAAGTGTGGGGGAAGTATATTGTGGTCTTGAGTTCTGTAGGAAAGTTTTCAGTGGTTTACTAAGTGAATGTGAATGCGAAAGTTCCTAAGACGAAATGAGTTTCTGTGATTTCAAACCTTTTTTCTTATGCTTTGGTTCTCTACTTGCTTGAGGGCTATCAAGATCTAAGTGTGGGGGAGTTGATATATCATGGTTTTTACTGGTTTTCAGGCCATGATATATAAGTCTTTACTTAAAGTCTTTTAGGTGTTTTTGTAGTATTTTGTGTCCTCTACAGGTTTATGCACGTTTGGAGCTTATTTGGAGATATTGGTGCATTTTGGAGCTTATTGGGAATTTTTGCAGAAAAGAAGAAGTCGGAGTCAACACTTGGAGTGAGTGTCGATCGACACTACTCTTAGTGTCGATCGACACTGATCGCGATTCACGTGAGTTAATGAGACTTTTGAGGAATTTCAATAAGGCCCAGAAGATTACCATATTTACAAAAAATTCCAATTCGTGCTTTAGACTATTTAATTAGGTTTTACAGCCACTTGTTAGGCTACGCTTTTGATACGCTAGGTTTTATCATAGATTGAGTTTTGGGGCTGATCTTGTACTCGAGAGAGACTTGATTTCGAACCCCAGTTTTTATATTTCTTTTATGCTATTTGGTTTTCTATTCATCATGTCTGTTGTTTCAATTTCCATGTCTGAGTAGATCTCCTTGTTAGGTTTAGGGATTCTCGTTAGGGATTTCATGGATTTTTAGTTTAATTGATTAATTTGGATTCTTAACATCTAGTTCTTCATCTAGGTTGTTCTTAATGTTGAATTCTAGACTGATCACCTAGGGTTTAGATCTGAGATAAATAACAATAGCGCGAGAGTGTGAGTTATAATCTGAACAAACTTAGTGTGAGCAATTTGACTAGATACAAAGAGATTTGGTTTAGAAGAATTGTGAACCGATAGAACCTGTTCTTAATGCTTGTTTAGAACTCTAGGATTCGCAACGAGAGTTGGCTTTCTAGGTTGTTAGACATAGTTAGTATTCACAGCGGGAGTTGGTTTGCTTTATTTCTGTGATTCTAGTTCTAGAACATCGATATCTGAATCCTGTTAATTGATTGATCTGATTCCTTGATTTCTTGAGAACTTCCCTGAACCTGACACCTTCGTTAATTGCTTACACACCGTTGACCTTGCTACTCTGATTTACTTTTTTCTTTACTGCTTTCACTTGTCTTGCTTAGCTTAATTCGACTGCATATAGTCTACCGCGTGAAACTAGAGTCTCTGTGGGATTCGATACCTTTTATACTACAATCACATAATTGTGCACTTGCAGTAGAACAGGATTAAAACTCTGAGCCTATCAGCATGTATGGCTTATGGAAAAATCAGGGTGTTACTCCTCCAAATCGGGTTACAATTTCTTGCGGAAAGCCCATCCCAAAACGCCGGCATCTCAGTTCAATTAGAAGGGTTGTATTTGGTCACTGAATACAGCTCTGAAGATAGACAAATTCATGTGAAAAATGGATAACAATGCTTTCTGGTAGGAATCTTTCTCCAGAACAAGGTAATAAAGACGAAACCACTATGTAAGTGATGCAGGTCTTTGGAGAGGGTTCCACATTTGTTCGCCTAGTGCCCTTTTCCAAATCAATTTGGAACGTTTCTACAATCTCGAGGAATCCAAAAATACTTTCCAACTTTTCACGATGTGTTAATCGAGCAGAAATCTTCCTCCGACAGATTTATCTTCTTTTCCACTATACACTTGGATTCTTTGGAATATCAGTACAACAAAAAAACAAAAATTCTTTTGAGAACAAAGAGTTTACAGTAATGGAGATCATAAGTAAAGCTACTGCAGATGATAAGGAATGGGAATCAACCAATGTTCTGCGAAAACCAAGCCAAATCCAAAACAGACCACCTTAGCGTCTCAGAAACCCAGCCTACCCTTTTTTCTTTTGTGACGATGTCTGGAATGAAGGGTCTTGTGGAGAAGGTATGGGCTGGCTTTTATAGGAAAATTACGGTTCAAATTTGTTCTAAGACTCCAAAAATTGTCTATTTATTCACTCGACATTGGCCCCTGAAGCGCTCACCATTCGTTTTGTTCTGCGAGCATCACGGTAGGAGTAAGTTATCTCCAAATATGTTCGGATTCTTAAGTCCTCACAAATTCCCTTCGTTTAGGGATGTAGTTAACATATATTGCAGGCATCTTACATGATATAAGGAGCATTGTTCCTCTCTTTACTTCTCTATCTTTCTTAAATATTTCTCGGTCGGAAAATAGTTTTACCTTGTTCATTCGGATCCATAACATAATGAATAAAATTTCAAACCACAACCACAATCTTTTAACCATCATACTTTATTAAATTCTCAACTTAAATCGTTGTACAAAACCAGCTTGAATTCCTTTAAAAATAACGAGAAACAGCTTTAAGTCTTTGAAATCAAAAGAAAGAGAAGTGCTCCTTGTGCCAAAACATGGCACCTCACCTAATCAAATACTTATACAACTCTTTGGGATTACCTTCAAGAAAGACAAAGATGAGTAATTTGGATTACCCAGTGAGTGCAGGTCCTAGAAACCAACAAACTCATCTCAATCACCACAAACAACAAACATGAAAACAATGATAATATCACCTCGCAAATATCACCCCCAAAGTAGTACTCACATACCAAACAAGACACCTACTCTTCCTAGACATCCCACATACTTCCAACAAACCGCTTGAATGCCTTGTGGTCCTTTTCCCATTGATGTCTCAAGGCAGACCGCCCGGACACCCCATAGGTTGACCAGTGCCAAACATGCCACTTTATGCCAAACCGGCATCCTTTTAGAGCTCGCCAAAGCCCTCGGTGGAGGACTTGCCCAACTGGCACACATCCTGTCAATCATACATCCCCTAATGATACCTTATCTCGAATACAAAACCTTAATTATTGTAAACCCCCATTCTCTACATCATAGAATGCACATAACTTCAAACACAAACAATTGTATTCAATTTAAAGATAACCTATAGTTATAGGTGCTTTTAGTCACATCACCACAAATCAACAACTATATCCTATCAACCTAACTATCTAGGATAATACTAGTAATGTACTCATTTCCTTAGATTTCCGGAAGAAAGAGGTAGACTTCACGACAAGTCCTCACCTTAGCCTTAAATAAACGGTAGAAAATAGATCTGACGCGAGAGAGAGAGAGAGAGAGAGAGAGAGAGAGAGAGAGAGAGAGAGAGAGAGAGAGAGAGAGAGAGAGAGAGAGAGAGAGAGAGAGAGAGAGAGAGAGAGAGAGAGAGAGAGAGAGAGAGAGAGAGATGGGGATCAAGTTCACGGCTCAGATCTATCCATAAGGGATGTGAAAGAGAGAAGAGAACGAATCTAGATCCATATCTAACACTCTTTGAGATTTTGGGCGCAAGAGAAGAAGATGAAGAGGAATATGAAGGTTCAAGATCTAGGGATTTTACTTTAATCTCTAGAAGAACATATAGATGGCACTCAAACGAAACAAGAAGACTACGGCTCGAGGTTTGGGATCGACCGCCGCTCAGAGAAGAGGAAAACAATGGCTGGCGGTTGCTAACGATGGCGGTCGGCGGCTCTCGGTGGTCGGTGGCTCTTGGCGGTGAGCGGCTGGCGGTGTCGGCTGCGGAGGCTGGTCACAACTAGTCGTTTTCAAGGGCTGGTCTCTCGGGATGCAGGTAGGGCTTCACTTCTGTTGTTTATCTCCCTTTTCCCTTTGGTGTAAATACTAATTTATAAGGAATTGAGGGTGTAACCCTAGGGTTTCTAGGTGTGTTTTGGGCTTTTTGAATCAAATCATTCTTTTCCAATTTGGTCGGGTCAGTGATATTACAATTATCCTCCACCAATTAAGAATTCACCCATGAATTCATACTGACACCGCCCATACCAATTGCGTCCCTAAACATATCGGGAAGACTCAACTTAAACTGCAGTTATGGTTCCCATACCTCTTCTTGGATTTCATCTCTCTCCCATCGAACAAGTACCATTTGGGTTCTCTTTACATGATCTCTGACTCATGGCAACCCACAATTCTAACAGACTTAATGATCATTGAGAAGTTATGGTTCACATATTTCGGCGGTTCATGCAAGATTAACTCTGGCTCACAGACAACTTTCTGCAAAACCGACACATGGAACACATTGCGAAAGTCAAACAACACTTTTGGAAACTCTAACTTGTATTCTATTTCACGAATTCTCTCAATTATCAGAAACAAACCCATGTATCTCGACTTAAAATTTTTTAAGTTACGGTTCGGTTCATTACCCCGAAAGATTCTCTTCAGACAAACTGAATTACCCACTGCAAATTCTCAATCTTTGTGGCGCTGATCTGCGTAGCTTCTCTAACGGTCGTAGGCTTCCTTCAGTCTATCTTTTAGAAATTCCACTTTCCATATCTTTTCTTGGATTAATTTTGGTTCTAGATCCCATATCTCCCCCTACTTCGGTCCAGCATAAGGATTTTTGCAAGGTCTCCCATACAAAGCTGATAGGTTGTAAGTTTTACCCTATACTAACTGCAAGTGCACAGTATATCAATGTAGTACTTTAGGGATCGAATCCACGAGGACTCTAGGCAACGATAGGATTAGATCTAAACAAATTAAATTAGGAGAAAGCAAATTGTATTGAATAACTAAAAAGCAAGCAAGAAAGTAAATCAGTAGTAAGTTGTGGTTGTAAGCAATAAACTAAGGGCGCTAAGTCTAGGGCGTTCTCAGGAAATCAGACAAGCAGATAAATCATTCAGTCAGGATCTAACTAAGCTCAGTTCTAGAACTCAAACACAAATATAGAATTAACCAATTGTCGTTGCGAGAATTCTCTAAGTCTAAGTGCAGCAATCCAAATTCTTTTGCAATTACTAACAGATTAAACCAGCTTTAATTCCAAGTTCGATATGTTCACAATCTAATTAAACCAAATTTCTTTGCGAGTAATTAAATTGCTCAACCTAAATAGTTCAGATTCTAAACCACACTGTCGTGTCGTATTTAGCAACCTAAAATCTAGATTCTAAGTGATCAGGTTAGAACTAGCATTAAACACAATTTAGTTTGAAGAACATTCTATTGAAGTGAATCCTTAACTGAATTAATTATATCTAGCAAGTCATGAAATCCCTATGAGAAACCCTAAACCTAACTATGAAACTACTCAGACATAGAATATGAAGACATAATCAATGAAATAATAGATATCATAAAAGAGATTAGAATAATAAAAGGGGTTCGAAAACTTCTCCAAAACAAAGTGTAGTACAATATTAGATCAGCCTCAAAAGCTCTAAAAACTCTCTGCTCTAAGTTATGATAGCGTAATGTAAAACTGAAGTTAAAAACCTAATTAAATAGCTAAAACACGTCTTGGGGATTCTGTGTAAATATCTGGAACTTCTGGGCAACTTTGCAATATCAGCATTCTTCACAAAACCGACGCCGAGAATCTGGCCCAACTCGCTGTAAATCGATCGATGTTGATGTGCGTCGATCGACACACTCCTCTGTTTCGGACATTGAACACAACCTCTCGGGTCAAAACTCTAAAATGCTCCAAATAACTCCAAAATCTTCACTTCTGCTCCAAACGTACGTGTACCTAATAAGACCTGCAAAAGACTCTAAAGAAACACTAATAGACTCTAAAACAGACTTATATCATGGCATAAAACCGGTAAAAACCATGATATATCAAAAGCCTCGTATGGAGACATCTCTATGCTCATAGGGTGGTTGTTGTTGTAGGAAAACTCAACCAACGGTATAGAATTCCCCCACTTACCTTCCCAATCTGGCACACAAGCCCTCAACATATCCTCTAGCGTCTGAATGATCCGCTTAGATTGTTCATCCGTCGGCGGAAGATATGCCGTACTGAGATGAACCCTTGTCCCCATTTCCTTTTTAAAGGTTTGCCAGTAGATCGAAGTGAGCTTTGAGTCTCTATTCGACATAATTATTGCTCACTCCCCGTGTAATCTCACAATGGTATCCACATATTTATGGGTGAGGATATTGGCTCCTTATGTTTTCTTGATCGCTAGGAAATGGGTAGATTTGGTGAGTCGGTCCATGATCACACAAATCACATATTTCTTTCAAGATGTCCTTGGTATCCCGGCAACGAAATACATTATTACCACGTCCCATTTCCATTATGGTAAGTGCAACCCTAAAAAAATTCCGCTTGGGGCTTTCTTTTCTGCCTTCACTTACTAGCATGCCTGACACTGTGAAACCCAAGCGACAACATCCCTTTTCATACCATCCCATTGGTAATACCTCTTCAAATCACAGTATATCATGGTGCTTCCCAGGTGGATCAAGAATTGCAAGTGATGAGCCTGCTTTAGAATCTCATCTCTCATCTCATTACTATTCAGCACACGAACTCTGTTCTTGAATAGAAAAGTGATTTTGGCTGTTGTGCAGTACCCAACCCCTTCCTTCGCGACCAAACACGAAAGGATTCCATCTTGTTGTTGGGCTTTCCAGATTTTCTATAGCAGGTATGCTTGATGTCCTTCCATGTCAAGGTCGTTAACGCCTTGACCATATTAGTGAATCTGTTCACGTAGCACATATGCTTGATGTGCTTTTGGAACACCATTGGTGGCGACGTAATCAAAATGGTTAAGTTGTTCTTTGAAACCGGGGATCTAGATGAGCGAATGAACCTCTCGAATATTTGCCATACTCCGAAGGTGAGCGAACCGGCTAGTATGAATGAATTTAGTTCGATCAATCTATGCAACGTTAGCTACAAGATCATCTCCAAGATTTTGTCTACACGGTTAAAGAATGTGTTACTAAATCTGATTTTGGAAAGACAAACAGCCTTTGTGCCACGACGTTTGATTACAGATAATATTCTCATGGCTCAAGAAATGTTCCATGCTCTTCATACGAACCCAAGTTGCAAAGCGAAGTATGTAGCGATCAAAACTGATATGATCAAAGCCTATGACTGAGTCGAAAGGAACTTTCTAGAAGCCTTGATGAGAAAATTGGGATTCAATGAACAATGGATTTCAGGGATTATTCGATGTGTATCATCAGTCTTATACAAGGTCCTAATCAACTGGAAGCTAAATGACACATCATACCATCTTGCGGCCTATGCCAAGAGGATCCCCTCTCCCCATTCATGTTCATTTTATGCATTGGAGTACTGATCTCACATATCAAAGAAGCGGAATCTAACCAGAAGATCACCAATATGAGAATTGCAAGTGCATGCCCCCCAGTGCCACACCTTCTCTTCGCAGACGATAGCCTCTTCTTTTGTAAAGTAGAGCAAAACCAATGTGAAGAATTAATGCGAATCATTGACGTCTACGGTTATGCCTCATGACAAAAGTTGAATAAAGCAAAATCTTTAATTCTGTTCGGTTCAAAGGTCGAGAAGTTCCTAAAAATTGATCTGAAAATATCGCTAGAGATTCAAAAAGAAGGTGGAATGGGAATGTACCTAGGGATGCCTGAGAATATTGGTGGATCAAATAAACAAGTTTTCTACGTTGTCCATGAAAGAGTAAATGGAAAAATAAACTATTGGTCAGGGAGACTCTTATCGAGATGAGGCAAAGAAGTTTAAATAAAATCAGTGTCGCAGGCGGTACCCTCCTATGTAATGTCTTGTTTTCCTCCGACCCCCAAGAACTGGTGAAAAATCTCTCTAACGCGGTTGCACGATTTTGGTGGAGTTCAAAAGAAAACAATAAACGACTCCACTGGGTGGCGTGGGATAAGATTTGCGTCCCGCTCGATAAAGGGGGACTTGGATTCCAGGACTTCAGAGATGTCAACCTTGCCCCTTAGCTAAACAATTATGGTGATTGCTTATTTACTCGGATTCCCTTCCTGCTAGAGTGATAAAAGGAAGATACTATCGACAATCAAAATCTGATGACGGTCAAAAAGGCAAATAATCCATCCTTCGTATGGAGAAGTATCCTAGCAGCAAGCGAATAATCGAACCCGGCCTTCGGAGGAGCATAGGAAACAGAGCTGATACAAAAGTGTGGGAGGATTTCTGGATTCCCACTTCCCACGCCTGTCAGTCCCAAGTGAATGGAGATTGGATCGACCCAGACCTTCGGGTTTATCACCTTATCGATTATGACAACAAGGAATGGAAAGTTGATAATATCAGAGACATGATCAGGAAGGAAGATACTCGAATTATCCCCAAAAAAACCAAGTAGGACAATTCGAAAGGATAATTATTGATGGTACCTATCGCGATCCAGACATTATACCGTCTGAGAAGGGAATCGGGTAGCGAATGAGATGCGAGTGGGAGATAACTCAAAAGCTTACTTGGAGTCGAGTACCACTGCACTGAAGAAATAGTTTCGGAATTGAAAGCGCCAAGGAAGATGAAGCACTTCATCTAGCAAGCTCTATCGAGGTTCGTAGAGTCCGCAAGCAAACTGGTTTATCGTCACTATGGCCAAGACCGATCGTGCCAACGATGCGGCGATAGAGGATACCATCAGCCATTTTCTTTTTGAGTGTCCACCAGCGATCCAATGCTGGGCATTGTCAGCCATTCCATCGAATCCAGGGATTTTCCCGAGTACCTCCGTGTTTTGTAATCTTTGCTATATACTATGGAGAGTGAAGGAACAAGGAACCCCGACAAGAGCATTCGATGTCTTCCCATGTTGGTGTGGTCCATCTGGAAAGAGTGGAATGCCAATATTTTTCAAAACAAATATACATCACCACAAGATACATTTGAGCTTGCAGTCGCGGAAGCAGCTTCGTTGAAAGCTGCGCAGACCTTAAATGAGATCTTAGATAAATAGGAAGACCAACCTATGGAAAAGGGATCACATCCTCCGGACTGCAGACTGCTCTTTCGGATCGATGAGAATACCTTTACTCTTCAAGGAATCAAGGGATGCACAAGCCTCCTAACACCCTTATAAGCAGAATTTGCAAGTCATAGATGGGCAATAGCGACTATGGTCCAGCGACAATACATGGAGGTGCTTTTTAAAACATATTGTGAGCAACTCGTACGGCTAATTACAAAAAATGAAGTATGGCCATCGCTGGAAGCTGATTTTGAAGATTTCAAGTATCATCGAGACAAATTCTTATCTTTAATCTCTCTTTAATCCCTCGATCCGCAAAACAGTAAGAAAATAGCTTGGCGAAATATGCAAGATCCCTGGATCAATCGTTATCCTTTCTAATCGCAGAGGTTGAGGCGTGGCTAGCTCTATAAGCTAACCGACTAGCCTGCTCTAGTTAGTTTTCAATATAAAAAAAATTTTTAAAAAAAACATAATTGAAAGTCAAAACATTAAAGAAACAGGTTAGTCAATTTAAATCGTAGATGAAAACAGAAACTTCTTCAAAAAGGCTCAAAAAAAAATTGGTTTAAAATGGATCTTCACTTTTTCTGTCATTAAAAGCGAGCTGAAAAAATTTATAGTTCTTGATGGCGTCAAGGTTGAGCATTTACAACTTTCTCCATAAAGGAAAATATTTGTGGAATCGATTTCTCTCTCTAAAACAGAGGAATTCAATGCTAGGTCTTCTAACAGTTTTTGCTCAATTGAAAACGAGATGAATATTTCAGCTGCACTTTTTAGTTAGAAACCAATTTGCAAGAAAGTTTAGAAGAAATGGAGTTTAATGAAGGAAACAATGCTCATTAATAGAATGAATTGTGATCATGATTGCAGCTGTGTGACAAAAAGTTTAACGTAAGACATTTAATGGATGAAATAATAAATTGGTATGATGTTGATTTGATCAGTGATCATAATTATAGCAGTGTGGTAATATATTTCGTATCATTATTAGTATGACTATAATTTAAACCACGGTAAGGGAGCCTTCAACCGATTTGCCAAAATCGTTGAGATGAATCGCGGTAAAAGAGCATTAAGTAAATGGAACTACTTGACATTGGCAATAATAATTTTAGTAACCTATCATGATCCTGTCAACGACGTAATTCACGGTTAAAAATGATTCACTGCTTTATTTATTCGGAAAAAAAATAATTTGCTTACAAGTCTCATTTTCTAATCACCGTTTTTGAGACAAAACAATATCGGTTCTGAAAACAATGATCCTGATCTTGAACGAGTTGAGTTACGATATGATTTTCAAAAAAAAAAAAATAGTTAGGACACGTTTTATGTCTGGTAGTACTATACAATTATCGTTTCAGCTTATCTGAATAATTCACACTACTCTATTTCGCGGTGACCTTAAAAAAAAATTTTTTGGGGTGAGTCATATTGGACTATATTTTCAACCCAATAATGGAAATATGAAAGGATCCAATCATTTTACGGTGTTCTCATCATTTTATTTCATATCTGAGCAAAAAAAGAAAAGAAATTCTCTTCATTTTATTTCTTTACGATACTAGTCACTTATTGTTATTAGTAACATTTATGTTTGTGTGTGTGCGTGTAGAAAATGGTTACATGCATATAAACCGGATGAATCTCTGAGGATCTTGGACTTGATGAGCAATGAATTATATTCTCCGGTCTTGACTAGTTTTACCAAACACCAAGTGGATGTTTACATTAATTATGACTGGGATGAGCTATAACTTAATCAACTAACTTTGAAAATATTCATCCTTCGTCTCTTTTTTCTTTCTATTTTACCGTGTACGAAAATATCTCTATGTAAAAAAAAATAGGATGGATTTTTAGAAAGAAAAAGAGAATTAATGTGAGTTCAATTGAATTTTTCGAATATGAAATTATTAATTCGTCGAGATTATTAAGCATATGGTTGGAAAACGTGATAACAAGAAACAAAATTAATCTTAAGACTGCATTTTCCATTCCAAAATAGAGTTTTAGAGTAAATCATCTCCAATGAGACTTCATTTTCCATTCCAAAATGGAGTAAAAAATGGGATTATTCCAAATATAGAGTAATACACTATTTTTTAAGTCATCATTCCATTTTTTACTCCAAAATAGAGTATAGTTAGAGTAAAACTCAACTCCATTTTAGAGTAAAAAATGGAGTAGTTCATTGGAGATGCCTTAAGACCATCTCCAATGGGACTGCATTTTCCACTCCAAAATGGAGTAGAAAATAGAATTACTCCAAATATGGAGTAACACACCATTTTTTAAGTTATCATTCCATTTTTTTATTCCAAAATGAAATAGGGTTAAAGTAAAATTCAACTTCATTTTTGAGTGACTCCATTTTAGAATAAAAAATGGTGTAGTTCATTGGAAATGCCCTAAATACGTAATGTTTTGTGTTTATCGATGAATGCCAAGCGAGATTCAGTTTGTCTAAATTTCCTTGTATTTACTTAATTATCGTTTAAATCGACACATATAAATAATATAATGATCATATAAATTATATAAATGTTAGTAGTAAATGGGATTATTGGTCACTTGGCTCAATGGAGGAGAACACTGCACTAAACCTTGGGGTTTGTCTTTGCCAATCCAAAGGATTCTCCATGTCTCTCTCTTCTCGCAATGGATCTTCAAACATTTTCTTCGTCTCACGCGTCTCCACGCGCCTGCTTTTTTCCCTGTGTTTTTCCAATTAATTAACCAAAATATAACTTCAACCTCAATATTATGGGAAGTGTGAAATAATTGTGACAAGTGGATGCATTCGAACAACCGAGTCGCATTCTCATAATGATATATACTCCCTCTGTTTCACAAAGATACAATTTTTAAAGTTTTCACATATATTAAGAAAACAATTAATACTTAATCATAAATGCATCGATTTTTGTTACTCTACAGTTTCCAATATCTCTAAACCAATAGTAATTTAATAAATTTAATTAATCTTCTTAAAATTTTCAAAATATCATCACTAATTAATAAAGTGTGCATAGAAAAGCTAAAAAATATATCTTTGTGAAACAATTTTTTTTTCTAAAACATGCATCTTTGTGAAACGGAGGGAGTAATTATATGACTGACTTGGACAATTAAGGAGGTGACAAATGAGTTCAATTTATCAAAATGGTTTATCAAAAGTAAATTTTTATGCAACCGTGAAATTTTAACTGGTTTAAGTGTTATTTTTTTAAAAAGTAAGAACCTACCAAAAAAATATGCATAAAGAGGGGCGTTTATAAGGACAATCCTGAATGGCAACATGCAAGCGGTTCCTTTATAAATTGCACCGTCACGTCCATGAACAGTGATTTCGTTCACGGTCTAAGACCATCTCCAATGTATTTCTCTATATTTATCTCTATTATAGAGGAACTCCAATGTATTCCTCTATATTTTCTTCTAAAAGGAAATATTCTCTCTAATATTTTTATTTTTATTTTACTAATAATACATTTTGTTTTTAAAAATTGCAAATTAACCTCTTTTATTTTTTTTATTTTACAAAACTTTTATAAAAATATAAAATATTTGAAAAAGCAACAAAGAAATTGTATATATGTATAAAAGCAACAATGAAATAATGTTTTTTTATATTTATTTTGGTTATAATTGTCAAATATAAAAGTTAAAGAGGAATTATGTAAATAAAAAAGTGACTCTATTATAGAGGAATGCTATTTCTTCCTCCATATATAGAGGAAAAAATAGCAATCTCTATTTTAGAGCAAGATATAGAGATGGGTTGGAGCTCATTTTCTTATATTATAGCATTTAGAGAAAAATATAGCAATGGATTAGAGATGCCTTAAACATTTGATATTGCTCTAGTCCACTTTCGCCATCGTTTTGATCCTGTCCACTACATCTTTTTATCAATTCTTTTAGCGCATTCTCAGCTTTTTCCATCTTAACAATCAAATTTTTAATTTGCAGCTCGAAACATACACATTTTGTTTTGCATGCAACTATTGGTGAACAAATGTCAAAACCATACACACTATATGTCATTTTCACTATAAAAATTTGTATGTTCGTCTACATTAAATAGAAAGTTACAAGTTTGAAAAGTTATCAACTAATTTATAAACTCTTGCTTACATAGAATAAAAGCGAATCTCTAGACATTAATACTATAGTTTTGTCTTCATATGTTTCTTTTTTTGTAAAAATTTTGATTTTACTTTGTTACACTTTAATCGGTGTCGAATGTGACACTTCGATCCATCACTTTCGATAGAAAAATCTTGAAATGTTGAGAAACATATTATTTCTATTTAGAAAATATAGCAAAAAAGTACACTCATTATTTTGCCTTTTTTTTTTAATAATGGAAGAGGGATTTAAGAATGTAACAAATTACTATCAGCCATAACTATATAAAATTATACGATATTATAATTGTCATAAGAAAATCTTACAAATCTGAACTTTAGGACTTTTATTTATGGCTCGCGAGAACTTTATGGTTTAAATAGGGAAAACAGTAGTGGCGCGTGAGGAGGATGCATCTACTCGTACTATGTGGTCAAAGCTATCTCACTCTTTAGATTCTAGGGCCCACGTCCATGCTTCATATTGCCTACGTCCCTTTTTTTCCTTTACGTTTCTTTTTTTGTAATACAAAGGTTTTACTGCAAAACAAAATAATGAATATGTATATACATTTTTTTGAGTCGTTCTTAGATCCACTCCTAGGGTGGATCTCTGTATCCACCACTCTCCCCTGCACCAATCATTATTCCACGTCACAAGAGTAATAAAATTAAAAAAAAAAGTAAAAAAGCTTTAGAAAATACGAACACGAACGGAGCCGTCACGGAGAAAGAAGGTTTCATCTTCTTCACGGGATCCCTCTTCTTCACATCTTCACTCCTGAAATTCTCCCAGGCATCATCATCATCATCATCATCAACCACAGAATCAGCGGTCGATTTCAACTCCGACGCCGATGTTACCTCTGCCGTCCAGATCGCGGTTGTGAAATACGACGGCCCATATCAGTACCAGATCCTGAAACGGTAAATCCTTTCTCCAAAGTTCTTGGGGTTCTATAAATTTGTAGGGGTTTAGTTTTACACCATTATTTTCTGCTGCTGCTTCTAACACTAGAGGAATTGCGTGAACGTCGTATAACTGACCCTCATTTACCTCGGTAAAGTGGTAGTTGTCTTCCATTGTTTGACAAAATTATTTTCAGAAGCTCAAGTTAGATATTCCAATTCGTCAGAAAAGCTGTCCCTTTGCTCTAAACCAATACTTTAATCTAGGTGGAGACTTTGTTTGATTTGTTGAATTGTTGGGCTCACAAAATCGAATCTCTATAGGCCATGGAACAAAATTTGCAGTTGCAACTTTGTTCCGGTAACTCCTGAAAGGATGAAAGAATTGGAATATCTAAGAACGACTCCACCGGTAAGCACCTCACATCAGAAAACCACCTAAATTATTGCTTAATTCATTTCGTAATCAGTGGGGCCAAGTAAATCAATGGTGTTTTTAGTTAACATGTATCACTAATTGATAGATATGTTTGACGATTCTTAAAACATCGACTTGTATGGTGTGGTATCATTTTTTAACCACGTGATCATCTAGCTATCCACATTGTTATACAGATGTGTCGTTGCATTTGCTTCGGATTTGACATTTTTTCCAGCAGAGATCTTCCAAATCATTCTGCTTAAGTAATTATTACTTAAACTCAATCTTCCTCATTTTCGTTTGCATTATCTACTTTCATCGACCTCTAAGAGCTGATGATTAGTTGCCTTTTGTGGTAATCTTTTTTTTCCCTTTGAAAACTCATGTATTAACATTCTGTGTTCTTATTGGTTTTTGTTGTGAAGAAGATGAGATGTGAAGATGAGGTTGTAGCTGAGATATGAATTGGCAATGAAACAGAGATATGAAAAAGGCTTTACAGAGAAGAGAAAGATAATAAGGAGAGCAAGGAAAGGAGAAGAAGAGTAGTCGTATTTTATAAATTGCTTATATTTTTTTCAAAAGATAAGAAACTGGTTTGTGTAATATCTGAGGATTGATCATCGTTGTAATCTTAAACAGAGAGAAATGTAACATTAACTAAAAAAACATCCAGACTATGCTCTGCATATTGCAGATACTAGAAACACCAAAAGTAAGAAAGAAAACATTTACTAGAAACATCAAAATAAAAAAGAAAACATAATTAAGATGTGCCCTCACATTTAAAATAATATAGTATTTTGATGAATCACCCTAACTCTTGTCAAATCCCTATAAAATATAAGACTTCGCATTATTAAAAATTGATAGATAACTCAAATATAAATAGTATAGAGAATGAAGTATTTACCTGGAGCAGTTGTGAAAAAGATGGTTGGGTATCAGGTCGAAGAGTTGACTGGGTATCATGAGGAATAGTGGTAGCACCAGATGACTGGGTATCAGGAGGAAGAGTTGAATCCTGAAATACATATTTTGATCTAGTCACATTTCAATGAAAATTGAACATAAACAAAAGAAAAATTATATATCAAATACCTGAAACAATTTTTTCCTTGTTGTAGAACTACTTGATGATTTTGATATACCACTATCTTTCGTTTCAAGAACATTCAAAAATCGACCATGGCGTCCGACCTTTTGGTTCCTTTTTCGTCCAGGAGGATTTTTTCTTTTTATTCCACATGCATTTAGAACTTCTTCTTCTTCCCCAAGTTCAAAATCTGCAGTATGGAGCATCCATTTATTAGCTTTCACAAGTTCCTTTTTCTTTTCCACCAATTTTTCAAGCAACTGAGAGGCTGCTTCATCTGCACACAACGTCAGTTCTGGATGTTCAGCAGCAACAGATGCAATCTCACGGAAAGTACGACATATATGACTATATCGCTTTCCAATCGATTGCTTCACTGTATCATTAGGTGTCTCTGAATGATAAGAAGATATGGTTGGTGCTTTTGCCTCTTTACTCCATCGATTAAGAATGTAGGTAGGTGGAATTCTCCTAACATCCTTCTTGGACAACACTCTTAATGCATGACGACATAAGATCCCAGCAAAAGAAAACTTCATGCAACTACAATGTATCGTTTGGTTTGCAGCAACATACTCAACCAAATGATTTTTCCCAACACCACGAAAAGATACATTGTATTCAGCAATTACCATCTCAGACTTATGTACTCTTTTGGCAACATAATCACCGATAGCTGTGTATTCCTTCTGGAACAAGGTAAACACTTCTGGTGTATACACGTCCACTGCATGTTGCAACATTTCTACAGGAGCAGATAATACCGGCGAAGTATGCATCATACCGAAGTCAGCAGTTAATTCTTTAAATCGACGATCATCCAACACTCTCTCATAGTGTTTAAAGAACCGCAACAAGTTATAATTGCGCTTCAAGTACTTTTTCAAAGTACTATTCATACTTTCACTACGCTGTGTGCTCATCATATCTGCTGTAAAAGTTTGACGACCATATACCCTTGCCCATTTTTCTCTCAAGTCAAACAAATCCTTCAACCATTTATTTTCAGTCAATTCATGCTTCTCGAGCATTTCACTCCATGCTGATAACCAATCTGCTTCATTCTCATGGTCATATACACATTTTCCAAAGTCTGTGGCAAACTGGTCTCTTCCATGAAATACATGACTCAACCTTTTTGCAGCATTTTGGTAAATATGCCAAACACATAACCTATGTTTTGTTTCAGGGAACACCTTCCCTATTGCATTTGCCATTGCTGCACATTGGTCTGTAAGAATTGTTTTTGGTTGTTTTCCAGACATTGCTCCAAGAAAAGTCTCAAAAAGCCACTTAAAAGACTCTGTGGTTTCATCATATAAGAGAGCAGCACCAAACACAACAGTTTGCCTATGATGATTGACCCCGACAAATGGAGCAAACGGTCTATCATATTCATTGGTTTTATAAGTTGTATCAAAGCAAACAACATCTCCAAATAGATTGTAGTCACTAATAGACCGATCATCTGCCCAAAAGATATTAGTGATCATATCGTCCTCATCAAGTTGCATTGAGTAAAAGAAAGATGCATTATCTTCTTTCTTTTTTTGGAAGTACTCCAAAACTGCTCCAGCATCTCCCTTTCTCATTGCTTCCATTCGCTTACGGTATATGTAATTGCGATAGTCTTTCTCCATAAAACCCAGATTTGATCGCCCCCCTACTTCTCTGCTCATCATGTCAACAGTTGCTTTTACTGAAATTCCTGATATCTCGGCATCATCAGCATGTTGTTTTTGAGGGATAGAGATTGCCCGATTGCCCTTCAGCAAATGCTTCATAGGTGTCTTCACTAATTCATGGTTATGATTCGTGTCAATAGACGTAATCTTATATCTTCCGTTACTCTGAATGTAGCAAGACATGCGAGCTTTACACCCACACCTCGTGATTGGTTTTTCAAAAGATTTCTTGACCGGAGGTTCCTTTCTAAACCCCTCTTTTGAGCATGCAAAAACAAACCCTACTAGCTTTCCTTTTTTCACAGTTGTTCGGTATCTCCTTATGTCAAAACCACGACTGCCTCCGTACTTTCTATAAGCTGTATATGCGGCATCAACAGAACTAAACTCCATTCCAATGCAGAGATCATCTTTTTGTTCATTTTCATTGCTTACCTTTGAAGCATCAACATCTTCTGTTTGAAGAAAATCGTCGGCGTTGCCTATGTCTTCTTCATCGAAATCACTGACTGAAGTGTCGTCCTCACTGACTGAAGCATTGCCTTCACTGACTGAAGCATTATCATCACTGATCTGAGCATCTTTTTCATCGGCTAAAAACTCATCCGAATTTTGACTTAAGAAACTAGATTCACCTGAGACTTGCCAACCACTACCAGGAACAGTTTCTTGACCACCTAAATGACTACTCTCCATTGCAATCTGCACTTAAACTATCATATAAATCATGCCAACAATTATCATATACTTAAAGCAACAACTATATAGCGAGGTAAAAAAAAAATCAAAGATTATAGTAGAAAAAATAAAACAATTAGAGTTGAAGTTAACGTTTTTTTTTTTGTAACGAGTCGAAGTTAACGTAAATTAATTATCCTATATGGTCATATATTAACAATTATCTACACTAGACCTCTCCTTTTTTTTAGCTTACCGAGAAGCTCTTTTTTGCTAGCAACTGAATGTTTTTCATATGAATCAAGAAAAAAGAATGTATAGAGTATACAATGAATTAACGCTAACAATTGATTATCCTCTTTTTTTTCCTAGCCAATTGATTTGAAAGAGAAGAGAGAGTGGCGCAAGTTACCTGTGTAATTAACTAACAATTAGTTGGGAGTTGCTTCTTGTGATCAAAATTGTAGAGAATTCTCAAAACGAACTTAGAACAAAAAGAAGCTCTTATTATTCCTTCTCAAAACTTGTTCCTAAATACAAAGCAAAAACAACCTTATATAGAGATTGGTAGGGTTACAACTACTAAAAGAATTAGGAAAACTATGTACTTATCAAAAGGAAATAGTACTTATCAAAAGAAAAGGAAATTTCATATCCTAAAAAAAATAGAAACGGTTAAACTAAAGCTTCCTATTCTCTTAGTGACTACTTTCTTCTCCTCTTCACAGCCTGATTCCATCATCACTTTAATCGATCTTGTGACAAGCTCCGAGGCTGTCAAAGCACAAAAGATCCAAGCTGAAGAGAGGCAGTAGATCAAAGCAGAATCAGAATCACAGCAGCTGGAGTATTTATACCTATGCCTCGGCCACGATATGGTTTGATCACAACCAACATGGCTATGTACCCTCTGAAAGTCTGTCGATGATCTCCCATCTTACAGACTACGGTTCATACGCATCTACCTTTGTGGAACGCCTAAAGAGACAAAAAAGCTACTCATCAAATCCATTAAACACACAAAAAGAATTACGAGACAAATACAACTTTGAGAATCAAAATACCAGGAAGCAGAGCTGCGGCCAAAGGTAGACGAACTACCAGTAAGTGAAGATGGAATAAGGTTCACTGAGTTCTTGATCCACGAGTGACATAATCAATGGCAGGTGATGCTCACCGGCATAACTCGTGTACTCAATCTCAGCCTCATCGAAATCCTCTTTATCTTCCATCCCTTTTTATCATCAACGAAAGAATTGATTCAGATGCTGAAATGAACACTTACAAAGACACGGATAAAACCGAGACGACTGATCTTGGAAAACAAAAGCATTTTCTAGGAATCAAAATATTCGGTTCCATAGATTCAGTTTGAGCTGGTTATTTCAAAATTGGAAGCTCGGTGTTTTCATCGCAAACTCAGAGCAAACAACTATTACCCAATCAGCAGCTCAATTAGAATCTATAAGCACGCTGTGCAGCAATCAAATTAAACGAATTTTGGCTGAAGCGAGTTCTAAAGGATTTGAGATTTCAGATATATGAGAGCGTCCCGATATTATGCGATTGCCGCAATCGTTGTTGTAACAACCGCGATCTGGACGGCGGAGGTAACATCGACGTCGGAGTGTCGAGACGGTGTCCGTTCTCCGCGCCGTTTCTGACGAGCGATTCTCGTCTCCCTCTGCCATTTTCAACTGCCGTCTTCTGAGTTGAAATCGACCGCTGATTCTGTGGTTGATGATGATGATGATGATGCCTGGGAAAATTTCAGGAGTGAAGATGTGAAGAAGAGGGATCCCGTGAAGAAGATGAAACCTTCTTTCTCCGTGACGGCTCCGTTCGTGTTCGTATTTTCTAACGCTTTTTTACTTTTTTTTTTAATTTTATTACTCTTGTGACGTGGAATAATGATTGGTGTAGAGGAGAGTGGTGGATACAGAGATCCACCCTAGGAGTGGATCTAAGAACGACTCCATTTTTTTGGGGGTCAGAATATGCTATCAAAGTTCTGATAATAAGAAATATATTTTAAAGAATGAAAGTAAAATTGATAAAGAGAAAAAGGGGTTATCCAACTCCTTTTATAGGAATATTTACTTTGGAGAAAAAGGGGTTCTACAATTATCGACATTTTTAAGCTTTTACTGTTTTACAAAATAAATTCTAAAAGAGCCTTTTATATTGTTTACTAATATAATCTTTAACTAGTATACAAGTATTTAAGTTGTAGGTAAAAAAAAGATACGTGAGATATAATCCAAAACGATGAATGATGCAAGAGATTTTGATTACCAGATAGAACTCACTCTCCTTCAAACTCATTGGTGTGCACCATCTATGTGTCACTAGTCTCGATTGGAGATGTTGGAGTACGAAAATATGTGGATCGATCTTGCACAATATTGTTTATTGAATTATAAGCCATCAATATATATTTATCTTGGTAATTTATTTAAGCTGCAATAGTCCACACATAAACCATATAATTGGATATGGAACCTTAAACAAAAAAAAAAACAAAAAAAAAACAAAAAAAAAACCACTGGCAAAGATTTATAAAACAACGTATATTTGTTAGTTTTGCAAAAAACATTTTACGATGGAAATTAGGCGTTATAATTTTATTCCTCTTTAATTCTTATGGATTTGTGATAAATCAGCGAAATATATTTTCTTTTCTTTCAGTGTTGACTTCTAGTAGTTAGTAATTTGTTGTTTTCGGCTGGTTCGAGCTTGGTGGACTTCTGAATTCTCATTAGTTTTTTCTTAAATATATATGGGCAAATCGCATTAATAGCATAAAAAATATGACTTGTCAAAAATATAGCACCAAAGAAGAAAAATCATAAAAATAGCACAAAAACATGTTTTGTCACTAAATTAACTCTAACCCTAAATCTTAATTACTAAACCCTAAACCCTAAATACTAAACCCCAATCTTGAATAATAAACCATAAACCCTAAATACTATACTCTAAACCCTAAATAATAAACCCTAAATCCTAAATAATTAACCCTAAACCCTAAATTATATAATGCTATAAAAATCTTTGTAATTAAAATAATACTAAAAATGTAAATTATTTTCTTTGGTGCTATATTTATGATAAGGTATGTTTTGTGCTATTTTATGACTTTTCTCGATATAGGGCATTATACCACTCTTGCAAAACTCCATAAACATAAATGCATCTAAATAAAAACTGAAATGACAATTGTTTTCTTTAAAAAAAAAAACATGAGAAGCGCGTGAACAACACGTAGAAGAGGTACTGGTGGGAGAGTGCTTAAGGGAACAAAGAGTACAGAAAAAAGCCTAGAGACGTACCACACGTAATTATAAATGGCGGCAAATCCTAGGTTGCTTGCCACGTTACTTCTAGCTGTAAAATGGTAAGATTTTTTAACAACCCATTTAGTAGTATTTATTTAACAGATATTTTCCTTTAAAATAATTTAAACAATAAAAATGAATCCAAACGTTCGTAATTCAATATATATACACTTCCAAATACAATTTATTTGTTTTCTTGTTCAGAAAATTAATAGCGGCCGTACATTGTATTCAAAACTTACAATTTACTTTTTAGTTTTCTAACAATTGGGGAGTTAAAAACATTATTACGTGACAAGTTGAAAATTAGATCTTAGAAGGACGTAATCACCCTCTATAGTCATCATTAATTACTCATACATGTCGGTCAAAGCTAGTGGAGTGATGACAACTTGTTAAATTTTAAAATTTTAAAAAACTTGTTAGAGAAAAAAAGTAATTTGTTATTATGATAAAAATTACTGATAAGGTAAAATAAAAAAAAACAAAGACCGGGTATCTTGGGAGTCACGTGACATGAATCGTTAAATTCGAGACTGAAAATCACGCGCTGACTCAGCACATAAGATAGGCAACAAGAAGAGGCCAAATATATAATACAGCCACGTGTCATCATGCAACTTGATCTCATGAATGCGGCGTACCGTATTTTTAAGCACCGAAATTACCCTTGGCTTAAGCAAATAATATCGAAAATACCACTGTGAAGGAGGAGCGGAAAATGAACAAAAAAAAAAAAAGTTAAATTAATAATTCTCTCTCCTCCGGACAGATCCTATAAATGAGGGATTCTAAGATTGAGCTTGAGAAGGTCTCCTCTGTGTCTTCTTCACACACTTAACGCAAAATCACTGTGTTTCAAAACACGTTTCTCTCTCTCACCCACCAAAAGAGAAATCTTTTTCTTTTTTCACACTTTAAAAAATAGTTTTATAGAATTCTCGTGACAAATCTCTCATAATTTTTCTCTTCCCTTTTGATTCTCTAGCAATATCTTCTCAACAAACCCAGAAACTTTCGCAAGTTCTTCTTCCTTTCATTTCCTTCTTTTCATTTTGATGCAAATATAGTTTGATGGACGAATACATGGATTTTCGACCATTGAAGTACACAGAGCACAAAACATCAGTCACTAAATACACCAAAAAGTCACCAGCAAAAAATCTCTCCGGCGAAACTCGACCTGACTCAATGAAAATCGTTCGTGTCTCTGTAACCGATCCTTACGCAACCGATTCATCAAGTGACGAAGAAGAAGACTTCCTCTTTCCTCGCCGGCGAGTCAAGAGATTCGTTAACGAGATCAAAGTCGAACCAGGCTGCAACAACATCAATATCACCGGAGTTTCAATGAAGGAAAGGAAGAGACTTTCCGATCAAACTCAATCTCCGGCTTCGAATCGTCACCGTTCTCTCAAAGTCTCAATCTCCTCCGCCCAAAATGGGAGGAAGTTCCGCGGCGTTAGACAACGGCCGTGGGGTAAATGGGCGGCGGAGATTCGAGATCCGGAGCAACGCCGGAGGATTTGGCTCGGAACTTTCGAGACGGCGGAGGAAGCAGCCGTTGTTTATGATAACGCTGCTATTAGACTCCGTGGTCCGGACGCTTTAACTAATTTCTCCATACCGCCTCAATCTCAGGAAGAAGAAGAATCAGAACCGGAACAACCGGTTATTGATAAACCGGAAAGCATCACTACAACAACAACAACTTCGAGTTCCGAATCAACCGAAGATTTTCAACATCTTTCGTCTCCTACATCGGTTCTTAATCTCCGATCATCTGAAGAAATACAACAAATACAACAGCCGTTTAAATCAGCTAAACCGGAACCAGAAATTTCAGATGCATCGTGGTGGCATACCGGGTTTAGTACCGGTTCAAGTGAATCCGATGATTCGTTTCCGTTGGATACTCCGTTTCTCAACAACTACTTCAACGAATCTCCACCGGAGATTTCAATATTCGATCAACCAATGGGTCAAGTGTTTTCGGAAAATGATGATATCTTCAATGATATGTTCTTGGATTGTCAAAGTATGATGAACATTGGAGATGAGTTTACATCTTCCAGTATCAAAGATATTGGTTCCATGTTCAGTGATTTTGATGATTCATTGATATCAGATCTATTAGTCGTTTAATATCATGAGCCAGAAGAAGAGAATCACCAGCAAATATCTATGGTCCGACTGAAAAATTTTGATGTTTTTTTAATTGTTTAATGAGCTTTTAAAATTTTAATAATTTAGTTTTGTCAGAGACCTTGTAAAACAGTTTTGGAGAAATAGTGGGAAAAATAGTTAATGAGTTTTGTTCTTATCTATTAATTAAATGTGTTATTAGTTGCACGAACGTGTTTAATTTTAACTTAAGTAATATTTATATCATTTGCATTTATTTAGCTAAAAGCCAATGTGGCATTCTCTTTGTGAATGTTATACTATGTACCGCAAATTACGGTTGTGGCCAGCGAATTAAAGAACTTTGTGTTTGGTCTGATTTACGATTTTGTTTTATCTTTCACCAGAAAGGCAGAAATGGTGTTAAGTTCTTTTTTTCTTTTCTTTTTTTCCTTCTAGTTAGTTTAGTTTTCACATTTTTGGACTGGCGGTACGAATACCGACATACGAATTCCATAAAATTCATAGTAAGTATTTTTAATAGTGAAGTGGTTTGAGTCAGATTTCTCTATCAATTTATTTTCTGATAAATTAGTAAACATCCGAAAAAATAAAATTGTCTAAAACTCTATTGTATTAATATAGAATGATGCGTGGATACCATCTTATCACCCGAGACCATTAACTCAAAAAATAGATTTTTATCATGTGTTGGTGACTATTGACAGTTGATTGACCATCATAACAAAATGTGGAACATATCATTACTGGAGACGGTTATAGTATCAGAGGATGTGGCTTTAATCCTGAGTATCCCTTTTAGCATGACTCATAGATCTGACTCATTAGGATGGTTTCCTACGAAGTCTGGAAAATACACGGTGAAATCGGGGTATCATTTGGAGAGAGATCTCACTAATAAAGACGAAGTTGCTCCTATTCTGGAGTTAAGCATCAATAAACTACAAGCTTTTTAGTGGAAGGTCAAATATTCATCCAAAATTAGGCATTTTATATGGCAAGCATTATCAGGTTGTTTACCAGTGGCAAAAAACTTGAAGGGAAGAGGGATAAAATGTGACACTCGTTGTGCTCGGTGTGGTGCAGATGAAGAATCAATAAATCACGTCTTATTTTAATGTCCATCAGCAACTCAACCATTATCCCACATACCGATAAATCCGAAGTTTTTCCAACGGGGTCTATATATACGAATATGGATTATCTGTTTTGGAGATTACCCATAAATAAGGAGATGAATATTTATCCCTGGTTACTATCGTATATTTGGAAGAGCATGAATGATATGGTCTATTGTCATATTGACCGGGACCCTCGGGAAATCTTAATATTGGCAGAAACAAAATCTGTTACATGGGAAGATGCACAATTAAATGAGGTAAAAGAAACAATACCAGGATCACTAGATGGAGAAACTTTTGAAATTGATTGGATACCCAGAGAACAATGGTGTTTTGTGGATGGATCTTGGAAAGAGGGTGATCAATTTTCAGGACAAGAATGGTATAGTGGTTATGAGAGAGATGTAAATGTGTTGATGGGGGCAATGAATATCAGAGCCAGTTTATCCCCACTTCATGCAGAATTTGAAGCCCTGGTATGGGCTATGGAATGCATGAAGTATCATAAACATCAGCACATCACATTTGCAACAGACTGTTCAGAATTGGTGAAAATAGTGTCCGAATCAAACGAATGGCCAGCTTTCTCAATTCCCTTAGGCGAGTTCCAAACAAGAAATGAGTACTTCACAACTTTTGAACTCATCCATGTACCGCGCATAAAAAACTTGATGGCAGATAGACTCGCACAGAACACCCATCTAAAACTACTATATTCAATTCACATTGGACCGGAATCACCAAATTGGATTAATGAAAAATAAGTTTTTTTTATTTTCTTTTGTTGACAAAAAAAAAGAATAACAGGGGGGCAAGGTTTGTTCCCTTAGTAAAGGTGATCATATTGTGTTATATATATCATAATCTATATTAAAGGTTTAGATTTCCATGCTTCTACGTAATGTAGGTAAATTCTATATTTGTATGTTGATAAATTATCTCTTTAACTATTCCTAAACTCTTTCATTTTCATTAATGATATTTACATATTTACCAAAAAAAAAATCTCTGTAACTATTCTCATATTTTATACACTACAAGAAAATAGGGATTTAGCGACTGTAAGTAGCGACTGAATTTATAGTCGCTAAATTTTGCGATTACTTAGAGACTGATTTGCGATTAACTGTGCGACTAATAGGATAAAGTCGCTATTTAGTCGCTAAATTGCGACCACAAAACATTAGTTGCTATTTAGTCGCTAAATAGCGACTAAATAGCGACTTCGGCGGGTCGCTAAACGGTTTATTATTCAGTCGCTAAAAGTCGGTATAAAACACGTGTATATTGTGCCACGCGTGTAGTACCTAATTTTGTAACTAATTTTTGATATAGTCGCTAAATAGTCGCTAAAATTTATATATATACAACAATGAATTCGAGTTCTCCTCAGCCACACAACAAGAAGATAGACGGAAGTTTAGATAAAATTGAGAAAAAAACATAGGAAAACGTTTTTTGAGTCAAAAAATGTCGGGAGATTATAACTACACTAATGGTCGGGAGTGGATGTATAACCGGATCGATGCATCAACGGGAAATTTCACGGCAGAATTCATGGCGGGGGTCGATAATCATTTCATCCCGTTTGCAAATAGCCAGCCCTTTGCGCAGAGCAACGCCGGTAAGTTTAAATGTCCTTGTGATACTTGCAAGAATGATAAACCTGTTATGTCGGGGAGAAGAATACAAAAGCATTTGTATAAGAATGGATTTATGCCTGATTATTATGTTTGGTATAAACATGGCGAAGAAGTCGATATGGGTTTAGGAACGAGTTATGCTGATACGACTTGGGTTAGTGGGAGTGAAGGAAAGGATAATGTACTAGAAGATAGATATGTGGATATGGTGAATGATGCATTTCGTGATAACATACATTTTGATAACTATCATCAATATGGTAGTTATCAGAATGTGGAGGAACATGGTAGTTATCAGAATGCGGATGAACCTGTACATAATCATTCGAAAAAATTCTACGACTTGTTAGAAGGAGCGCAAAATCCATTGTACAGTGGTTGTCGTGAAGGTCAATCGCAGTTATCCTTAGCTGCTCGAGTCATGCAAAGGAAGGCAGAGCATAACATGAGTGAAAGGGCAATGGATTCGATATGCGAAATGTTTACGGAGTTTCTACCAGAAAGAAATCAGGCAACCGGTTCACATTACGCGACAAAGAAATTGATGCGCAATTTAGGCCTCCCATGTCATTCGTTTGATGTTTGCTTCAACAACTGTATGATATATTGGAAAGATGACGAAAGGTTAGATACATGTCGGTTTTGTAACTCACCTAGATGGAGGCCTAACGAGCAACACCGTAGGACCAATATACCATACAGCCGTGGTATATGCCTATTGCTGACAGATTAAAGAGAATGTATCAGAGCGAGAAGACTGCAGCAGCAATGAGATGGCATGCCGAACACCAAGCCAAAGAGGGAAAAATGTGTCATCCGTCTGATGCGGCAGAGTGGAAATACTTTCAAGATAAGTATCCCTGTTTGCACAAGAACCCCGTAATGTTTATCTTGGACTATGTACAGATGGGTTCAATCCATTTGGCATGTCTAATAATCATTCGATGTGGCCTGTGATCTTGACTCCATATAATTTACCCCCTCATATTGAAGGAATTTCTAGCAGGTCCTAATCCAATTAGGCAATCCTGGTCTGAATTCCAAGCCTAGGATCTAGGGTTCATGTAATTGAATCATTAGGATCTCAGAATTACCTGTTTATTAGCAACGGAAGATTTGCAGATAATCGAGATCTAGAGCGCCTCAAATGCTGCGCCTCTACTGGTATCCACACGCACACAAACTGAACAGGAGGGATGCTAGTGCCTGTAAGAGATCTAATCTCTAGAGAGGTTTCTTTTCTAGTTCTGGTGGCTGTCTATTAGGTTAAGATCGAGTTTAGGTCGACCATATATCTTATATATGTCGACTTAAACCACAACGGAATTAACCAACGATTAAACCGAATTAATCTGGTAATCCGCGAGTCGTGTCGACCGACACACTCTCTGTGTCGATCGACACTGTCCAGAAACTTTGTATTGAATGCATATCAAATATGCATTCACCCGATCATTACTTTAATGATCAACCTCATATACTACATCCAGTTTGCTTAGGTGTATGACCCTGTAGGATCATATAACACTAGCAATGAGTTCTAAACTCATTGATCATAAGTGGCTTCTAGCAAAGCATTATGACTACCTAGTGTCATATGATTGTCTCATTTCGACGATACGACTTTCACTTAGAGTAAGTACAATAGATTTTAGGACATTCCCAACAATCTCCCACTTGTACTGGAATCATCTATTCCTTTAATCCCTTCGTCACTATATCTCGATCTGGCATAAGGCAAGATCTGTGTCACCCTTATTTAGCCAAGATCATGTTCATCGAACTCCGATTTATACTGACAAGACAAACGACTGACAATCACCTCGTTTGAGTGTGACCACACATTTCTCAGTATCAAATCTTCGATGGGCCCTGAGATATTTATCTCCTGTTATATAGGAGGGACAAATCCCATCTTGTTCCATCCCAGTTTCTTCACACACTTCATGATACGCACAATCAATGCCTTTATAGTCACCAGTTACGGCTGACGTTTGACAAGGTTAAAGCAGACCAATTCATATGTAAGAAAACATGATGAACTCAGGTCTAAGGACTATACTCTATAGTCGTAATGAAAACTCTCATGACACTTATATAACTATCCCGTAGAGTTCTCATCAGTGGGTCATGTCCGATCCTGTGTTCTCCAACACATATCTATGTGATTGACTTTAATACTCTTATTAATGACTCCATGAAACTTAGTCATCAGTCACCTCACATACTAGTCTCACGCGGTTGTTAATGTCCCACTTTAACAACCTCGACTAGGGACCAACTTAATTTATGTCATTTATCACTTATAGGGTTTCATGATCAAGTCACATACTTGATGACCTATAAAATGTCATAAATTACTTTGGGACTATTATTCAATAACCATTATTAAATAATACAGATGTCAGATTTCAATAACATAATCAAATTATGTTTATACGAACATCATATCATAACTAAAATTAACAACAACAACTCCCACTAAAATTAAGATCACATCTTAAGACATCTAATACCTTTAGCAGTAGTCTGACCCTCATTCGCTCTTGCTCAGCGTGTGTCGAAGGACACTGCATCTTGCTAAGAGTAATACCAAGAGTCATTTGCATGAAGCCCTTCTTGGAATCCTGCATACTGGACCTGTGCAAGGCCTTATCACCATAAGTATATTGACACAATCCAATTAGCTTATCCAATCTATCCTATAGATTCTTATTCCAAGAATGTACACGGTTTCTCTCATAATTTTATCGAAAACAACTTTCGAGTCAAGTCTTAACAGACTGAAACGATGGAACTTCATTTCTGAGAAGTAGTATGTTATCAACATACAATACTAGAAATGCAACTGCGCTCCCACTAGTCCTCTTGTAAACATACGGTTCCTCTTCGTTCCTGATGAAGTCAAACCTTTTGACTGCTTCATCAAAACGAAGATTCCAACTCCGAGATGCTTGCTCCAGTCCATAAATGGACCGATGAAGCTTGCATATCTTCCTAGCTTCATTAGGATCAATGAAAACTTCAGGTTGTGTCACGTACACATCCCTTTCCAGAATTCCTTTAAGGAAAACTGTTTTCACATTCATCTGCCAGATCTCATAACTATTATGAGTGGCGGTTGCTAGGAGAATCCGGATGGACATAAGCATGGTGTCTGGGATTAGGTTTCTTCACAGTTAATACCATGAATTTACTTGAAACCTTTTGCCACCAACCTAGCTTTGTACATCTGAATATAACCATCCATGTCAACTTTTCTTCTTGAAAATCCATTTACTCACAATGGTTTCTACACCATCGGGTAAATCAACCCAAGTCATACTTGGTTCTGTGACATGGATCCCATTTCGGATTCAGCGGCTTTCAGCCATTTTCGGAGTCAAGGCCCATCATTGCTTCTTCAAAATTTGCAGGCCCGTCACTTTCAATGATCAACAGATCATGGTAATTGGTTACGAGAAATCCACATTTCTCGGGTTCGTGACGGTTCCTTTCGGATCTGCGAGCTTCAGTTTTGTTTAAAAGTCGTGCACATATCTCATATGTATACTTTTACCACGACCTAATTAACCAAGATTCAAACCGTAGTTAATTGAGTCATAAACCAAAATATTTTGGTTCGCGGTCTGTGTCGATCGATACAACGTTTATGTTGATCGACACTTATCCTTTATAAACTTTAGGCACCACAGGTGCAGGTTCTACAACTCTTTGTAGATCCAACTGCTGCTCTTCCTCATCAGGTTGAGCAGTCTCCTGTGACTTTCGAATTTCTTCGAGTTGCACATTTACTCCCACTGTTCTTCTTGTAAAGAAAGTCTTTCTTAAGAAAACATAGTTCCGAGCAACAAACAATTTGTTCTCGAACTGGTTGTAAAAGTAACATGCCTTGGTTTTGTTAGGACAACCAATGAAGTAGCACTTATCAGATTTGGGTGTGAGCTTATCAGAGATTAAACGTTTTATATAAGTCTCGCAACTCCAAATCTCCATGATGGATAAATCAGAAACATTTCCATTCCACATCTCATGTGGTATCTCTGTAACTGATTTTGATGGAACTCTATTTAATGTAAACTCAGACATTTCTAGAGCGTATTCTTAGAAGGATAATGGAAGATCTAAGTGACTCATCATTAATTGAACCATATCTAATAAAGTCCGATTCAGGAGGAGTGAATTGTGAAACATTTTCACAATCTCTCAGATGATCACTAAATTCTTGACTTAAGTATTCACCTCCATGATCTCATCGTAGAGTTTTAATACCTTTGCCAAATTGATTATGTACTTCATTTTTGGAACTCTTTGAACCGTTCAAAGATTCTGACTTATGTCTTATAAATAAGACATAACCGTACCTACTGAAAATATCAGTAAAGGTAATGAAGTACTGAAAGTTTCCTCTAGCACTAGTGCTCATTGGCCCATATACATCCGTATGTATAAAGCCCAATAAGCCTCTGGCCCTTTCATTTTGTTCGTTCGCAACCTGTATCGACCGACGCACCGTTTGTGTCGATCGACACTTCTTTTGTTGAAAGGAGCCTTTGTCGTTTAACCCTATAAACAAGATTCACTATACTCATTATGATTCATAATCAAATGAGCCCAAAAGCCCATCACTATGGAGCTTCTGAATCTGTTTCTCATTTATGTTGCCCAAACGACAATGCCAGAGAAAAGATTTGATTCGTATCATTAGACTTGAATCTCTTGGTATTAGTGTTATAGTTAGGCACGTTTTGTTTTAGAACATTAAGTCCATTCTCTAATGGATTGCTACTATAAAATATATCATTGTAATCAAATGAATAACACTTATTCTTAATTTGAAAAATGATATCCTTCCATATCCGAACAAGGAATAGAAATAATCTTTCTGCTCATAGCAGGTACATAGTATCAGTTTTAAGTTCAAAACATGCCATAAAAGAAAACAAATGAAATACTCCTACGGCTAATGCAGCAACTCTTGCTCCATTTTCCACGCGTAGATCCACTTGTCCTTTCTCCATAGTCCTACTTTTGCTCAGGCCCTGCACATTTTTTCACAAAATATGAGTACCACAGCTGGTATCAAATACCCAATAAGTAGAACTATAAGAAGTAACATTTACTTCTATAACATAAATACCTGAAGAAGAAGTCTCGTACGTCTTCTTCAGCTTCTCATAATCTTCCAAGAATTTATTGCAGTTTCTTTTCAAATGCCCATAACCATTACAATAACGGCACTTAACATCTTCAGAAGGACTGGCTTTAACCTTAGGAGCATGGCCAGACTCGCTTGGATTCATAATCGAGCTCGTCTTGCCATCACCTTTGTTCTTACTAAGTTTCTTAAACTTTTTACCCTTTTGTACCATGAGGACATTTGGGGTGTCCTTCTTGATGTTAGTTTCAGCAGTCTTAAGTATCCCATGCAATTCAGTCAACGTCTTCGTCAAGTTGTTCATGTTGTAGTTCATAACAAATTGATCATAGCTTGACGGCAGTGACTGCAGAATGATGTCAGTAGCCAACTCTTGGCTAATGGGACAATCCAGTTTCCCCAGGTTATCAATATAACCCATCATCTTAATGACATGAGGACTAACTGGTTCGCCATTTGGTAGCTTGCACTCAATCAGAGATCTTACCGTCTGGTATCTCTGAGTTCGTGCCTGCTCCTGAAACATACTTTTCAGGCCAGTAATCATCTCTTTTGGCGACTCCACGTACTCATATTGCTTCTGCAATTCCGAGTTCATGGTTGCCAACATGAGACAACTCACATCCACCGCATCATTAGAATGCTTATCCCAAGCATCCTTATCTGACTGCCATGCATTGGCTCGGTACTTCTTGGGGAGAACTTTCTCAAGGACATAGTCCTTTTTCTCCTGTTTGAGAACAATTCTCAAGTTCCGATACCATTCAAGAAAGTTGGATCCATTTAACTTGTCCTTCTCAAGGACGGATCGCAGGGAGAAATTGTTACGATGGTTTGTGCTAGACATAGCTGGAAAAACAAGGGAGGTTTAGTTATGATGTTCAAGAAATGAGAAGTATTAAATTTTAAGAAAACTCACATTATATTCAAACAACGTTTCCTCAGATGAATATAATGATCCAAGATCCTTACTTCACTAAACTTGAGTGAGCCACTCGCTATCACCCAAATTTTAGCTATCTAGGTAAGCAACAACTTTGCTAGTTATATCCAATATAACTCTTGGTTGTGGATCGATATCTCATGTCCAATCCACCTGATGTCTCTGGGCCCAAAACGATTTTGATAGCCCAGTCAAGTAAACCAATCTCTTCAGTCATGTAATTGTTGATGTCTTGCACTGCAAATCCATCAACACGATTACCTCTGTCTTACTCATGAAATTGTGGACATCTTGCACTGCAAGTCTATCACACAATTAAATGGGTCTTGACAGTTGACAAGATTGGAAAGACATCAAGTATCACTTGATATTTGGTTGAGAAACGGAACCATTTAAAACGTTCAGTTTTATTATGTTTTAATTCTTCTAATTAACTGATTTATCTTGCTTTGGTTCTGTGATTTCAGGTTCCATAACCTAAACCATCGAATCTGATGTCGACCGACACTACTATAGTGTCGATCGATGCAGAATAACCAAAAGCAATCCGCGATAACCGATCAATCCAATTGATCCGGTTTTGAATACCGGTCGGTGTCGATCGATGCTACATTCGCATCGGTCGATACCAACCTGATCAAACCAATCGCAATTAAATCATTCACAGTTTTCAACCATCATTAACCAAGCTCGATAACCGGTCCAATCCAATTGAACCGATTTATCAATTTCGCGAGGTTGGTGTCGACCGACATAACTCTTGTGTCGATCGACACTAGGCGAAAACAATTTTATTCGGGTTATCCTTTTGTGTCGACCGATACCGGATTGGTGTCGATCGACACAAGGCGATAAACCCTAATCGTTTTTCAAGCAAAAAACCTAGAAACTACATTTTCATGAAAATGAATTTTAGCAAGTTTGTATCAACCATACACAGATTCAGATTCAACTAATCTAATCAACATGCTACAGATTCAATGGAACCCCAAAGCTCTGATACCACTGAAGGAATTTCTAACAGGTCCTAATCCAATTAGGCAATCCTGGTCTGAATTCCAAGCCTAGGATCTAGGGTTCATGTAATTGAATCATTAGGATCTCAGAATTACCTGGTTATTAGCAGCGGAAGATTTGCAGATAATCGAGATCTAGAGCGCCTCAAATGCTGCGCCTCTACTGGTATCCACACGCACACAAACTGAACAGGAGGGATGCTAGTGCATGTAAGAGATCTAATCTCTAGAGAGGTTTCTTTTCTAGTTCTGGTGGCTGTCTATTAGGTTAAGATCGAGTTTAGGTCGACCATATATCTTATATATGTCGACTTAAACCACAACGGAATTAACCAACGATTAAATCGAATTAATCTGGTAATCCGCGAGTCGTGTCGACCGACACACTCTCTGTGTCGATCGACACTGTCGATCTGTGTCGACCGACACACTTATTGTGTCGATCGACACTGTCCAGAAACTTTGTATTGAATGCATATCAAATATGCATTCACCCGATCATTACATTAATGATCAACCTCATATACTACATCCAGTTTGCTTAGCTGTGTGACCCTGTAGGATCATATAACACTAGCAATGAGTGCTAAACTCATTGATCATAAGTGGCTTCTAGCAAAGCATTATGACTACCTAGTGTCATATGATTGTCTCATCTCGACGATACGACTTTCACTTAGAGTAAGTACAATAAATTTCAGGACATTCCCAACACATATGTGCATGAGTACGGAGTACTTGTTTCTTACAGTAATGAATTCTGGGCCAAAGCATCCACGAGGTAGTCTCGATATATTCCTCCAGCCTCTTGTTGATGAGTTGAAAGACCTGTGGTGTAATGGAGTCGATGCATACGATGTGTCCTTGAATCAGAATTTCAATCTAAAAGCAGTTCTCCTGTGGACGATCCGTGACTTTCTGGCGTATAGCATGTTATCAGGATGGACCACCCATGGCAAATTATCTTGTCCATGGTGCATGGACGATACAAAGTCTTTTTATCTTCCGAATGGAAGAAAGACGTGTTGGTTCGACTGTCACAGAATATTTCTTCCTCAAGATCATCCCATGAGGAAAAATAAGAAAGACTTCTTGAAGGGAAAGGATGCTAGGAATGAGTATCCTCCTGATTCTTTAACCGGTGAGCAAGTCTATTCCTACCATCTGCGTCGTGTAAATCCACCAAAAACTAAAGATGTTGGTGGAAATGGTCATGAAGATAAGATGCCCGGCTATGGCAAGAAGCATAACTGGCACAAAGAAAGCATATTTTGGGAGTTACCATACTGGAGGGACCTTAATCTTCGACATAATCTCGATTTGATGCATATAGAGAAGAATGTTTTTGACAACATTATAAAAAATCTTATGCGTGTGAAGGGTAAATCCAAAGACAACATCCCATCGAGATTGGATATAGTTAACTTCTGTTCTCGGCCACACTTGCATGTTGATAGTGCTGGTAGAGCTCCATTCCCAGTTTACGCTTTGACAAACGAAGCCAGGAAAAAGTTATTGGAATGTGTGAAGCATGAGGTCAAATTCCCAGATGGTTATGCTTCAGACTTAGCAAGTTGTGCTGATTTGGGTAATGCACAGTTTTCTGGGATGAAGAGTCATGATTGCCATGTCTTTATGCAGCGACTACTTCCATTTATCTTTGCAGAACTCCTAGACAAAAATGTCCACCTTGCCTTAGCAGGTACCGGTTATAGTATTTGGATATGTAGTTTCGGTTTTGTATTTTGTATTAACCATTTGCTGTTTAAATCTCTTTATATATGTTGTAGGGATCGGATGATTTTTCCGTGACTTATGTTCAAGAACTTTGCTGAAGAGTCGCGTCCAAATTCTAAAGCAAAACATAGTTATGATTCTTTGCAATCTGGAGAAGATCTTTCCACCATCATTTTTCGACGTGATGGAGCACCTTCCTATACATCTCCCCTACGAAGCTGAATTAGGAGGCCCTGTTCAATACCGGTGGATGTACCCTTTTGAAAGGTTTTTCAAAAAGCTGAAAGGGAAAGCGAAGAACAAAAGATATGCAGTTGGATCTATTGTTCAATCATATCTAAATGAAGAGATTGCTTATTTCACAGAGCATTACTTCGCCTCGAATATAGTAACGAAATCAAGGTAAATTTATATCTAGTATATGGAGACATGTACATGCTATCTATTCTGAGGTTATATTTATTAACTCTTTTTGTCAGGTTAACAAGATACAACGAAGGCGGTGTCCCCGAATATCCTGACAAAGACGTTCCTGATATATTTACTCAGGTTGGTCGTCCAAGTGGCGAAATGCATGAAGTATGGCTTTCACCAGAAGATTATCAAATTGCACATGCTTATGTTTTGCGAAATTGCGCTTACTTTCGACCATTTGAGAGGTATAACACAACTTAAGTTAATTCATATATTGTGTTGGTTTCATATATATACATGTTGATCTTAAACAGTTTGTTCGAAGTCTATATCTCTGGTAAATATCCAGATCTCTCCGAGAATGAACTCTCTGTGAAAAGGGCCGAGGAATATGACACATGGGTGCAAGATTATGTAAGTTCTTGAAATATTTCTTATGTACACATTATATATGTATTATGATTTTATCTACATATTTGACATTGTGTGTTTATCAATATTCAGGTCACTTACTGGAACAACACCCATAAATTTCCTCCTTGGGTTCTAGATATGTGCATGGACCCGTCAACAAGGCTAAAACTTGGCCTATCTTCTATACAAGAGGATATCTGTTTCATACAAAAAACCATGGCGAGGGACGAAAGACATGTAACTATGGTGTATGTGTTAAAGGAGAGAATTACAGTGATGCGTCCGATGCAGCTGATTTCAACGGGATCCTAACAGATATAATACAACTTCAGTACGAGGGTATTGTTAATTTGAGAATAACATTGTTTAAGTGTATCTGGTATGAACCTGTTCTCGGTAGAGGCACTCAAAGGACCAATGCTGGCGTCGTAGATGTTCGTGCATCTAGAAAGTACAATAAGTACAAACCATTTATTCTAGGTACGTAATATATATATCTCTATCTTCGTATCTATTTTATGGATATCATAGATACTCTGAGTTTAATTTCAATCTTTAATTTACACAGCCTCTCAAGCGGAGCAAGTTTGTTATATTCCGTATCCGTACACGAAGAGACCGAAGCAATTGTGGCTCAATGTTGTCAAAGTCAACCCTAGGGGGAATATTTCGGGGGAATATGTCAACACATAACTGACTCTTCTACAACAGGAAAATGATGATCCGGTAATGATGACTATGGTCGAAGATCTCGTTCCCGAGAATTTCGTACAGAATGAAAACCCAATCAATCTTGATTACGAAGTAGGAGATAAAGAACCAGAAGACGAATTTCTATCTTCTCCTGATGATGATGACGACGAAGATGATGAAGCGGAAGACAATGATGCAGAAGATGACGAGTGATTTGATATGCTTATTGTCTATCTTTAGTGTTTTCATATGCTTAATGTATTTCAGATTTCAAATAATTTCAATTAGACATGCTTAATGATTTCAAAAGCTTAGTGTTTATCTTTATATATTTATGCATCTTGCTCTTGTTTTAGTTATAAGATTAATTTTTAATGTTTATGAAAATTTTATAATGTTTATGATTGACTATCTTTTGCTAATGTTTAATGTTCAAATTAAAAGTTATAAGGTTTGTTAAAGTTTAAAATCATAACATTAGAATTTAGAATAACGACTGTTTAGCGACTAACTAGTGACTATTTAGGGATAATTAGCGACTGTAATTGCGACTAAATCGTGACTGTTTAGGGCTTTATAAGTTTGGCGCCACAAATGTATCTAAGCCCACGAAATATTATATTGGCCCGCCAAAAATTTTAAGCCCAATTTGGCTAAACCGCGTTAACCAATTTGGCTAAACCGCCATAAACCGCCCAATTTTTTCCAAAATTGTTCTAAGGGGTCGAGGGCGTTTTCCTAACCCTAATTTCATTTCTTCTCCGCCGAATTTCTCTCGTTCTCTCTCGTTCATCTCTTCTCTGGTTCATCTCTTCGTCATCTCTTCGTCTCTCTGGTTCATCTCTTCGTCTCTCTTCGTCTCTCTTGTTCATCTCTTCGTCTCTCTCGTTCTCTCATCCCTTAATTTCAGAAACCATAAGTCGCTCTCAGTCGATCTCTCTTTCTTTGTCTTCTCTCAAGCCTTGTCTGTGTCTGATATCTCTATCCGTTTAATCTCCGATGGCGCCAGGAAAAGGTAGAGGAAGAGGTAAAGGAAAAGGAAGAGGTCGAGGCCGAGGACCTGCAGTCGCTGTCGATGCTAGCCCTTCCTCTTCCACGCATAATCGGCCGGCGAATCTACCTCAACAGTATGAGTTTACTCCGGCGGGCGACGGTTCTCCGACACGGCGCCCATCTCTGACGCAAACACAGTTGCATGTTCACAACTATCCACCGCCGACGATTCTTTTCGAGAACAACTCGACCACTCTCAGACAGGAGTCTCAAGGCCAATCTTCGAATCCTGAGCCTCAGAGAAGAGACCCTTCGCATGTAACTCCGAGACAGAACAATCAAGGTTATGTAATTTCTCTCTTTGTCTGTGTGTGCGATTTTGTGAAAAACATATGATTGTATGGACTTGTGTATCTGTTGTGATTGTATGTTCTTGGTCATGATGTATTTGTTGGTATTATATGATGCATTTTTGGTATTAAGTGTTCTCTGTTCTTTATCATATTTGAGTATTATCTGATGGGTATTAACTCTCTTGATCATTATCTCAGTTTGACTTCTACGTTTTGACCACTATTTCAGGTCAGATGACTCCTCCAGAACCCTCTCCTGCTCGTTCAGTTCAAGTGTCTCAACAACCGAGGGCTTCTCCGAATCAGAACTCCGAAGCTAACAGTACTCAGGCGCCTGAAACTCAGCAGTCCAACCAAATGAATGAAGCTGAGATCGACAGAGTTGATGAAAACGCTGATAATCAACCAAATCTCGAGGAAAGCCGTCTCCACTATCTTCAGAGGCTGCTGGCCATGCCAGGCCGTGAGCAGTGGACGACCGTGCTCTCTCCAATACTTCCTCAGCCGCCAAACACTACTTGGTATAACCATCTCTCTCTCTCTCTCCAGTTAGTTAGTACACCTCTGTTTAATTAAGTCATGATATGTACTGATTTTTGCTCCCTTTGTAGGTTTGGTCGTGACAAGTCTGTTTTGGTCCGGAAGATTACTAAGATCTACACAAATAAGTTTGATGGACCATTCTACAGCTGGAGCCATGTGCCACGACCGCGAGCAGAGAGATACTTTCTTGAGTTTGCGGTCAGTGTAGTACATTAGTCTAGTCTTTTGTTTTACTTTTGCACAATATCTTACTAACTTCTATCTGCTGCTCCTGTAGAAAGAGCACCACTGGGATTACCTAATAACAGGGACCATGGAAGCACATTTTGAGGCAATTTGTCAGAGAAGAATGAAAGATATGGTCAGCAAAGCTCATGTTTCAGGTGTGCGACCTTCGTGGATCCCAACTAAAATCTGGACGGAAATGGTGGCCTATTGGGACACTGAGGAGGGTAAACAGAGGAGTGAGACCACTTCCGCAGCTCGGAATTTTGATCGTGGCGGTCTCGGTCCTCACAAGAACTACAGTGGGCAGAAGTCTTTTCTGCAAATTAAACAAGAAATGGTAAGACTCAGCCTTCCTCTATATATTTCTTCTCTTAGTATATTTACTTTTATTTAACCAATTTATCTTGTGTTGCATTTTCAGGAACAACAGCTGGGTAGAGATGTAAGTTTCGGTGAAGTCTTCCTGAAGACCCACACCAAATCAGATGGAACTTACATAGACTTGAAGGCGCAACAGGTGGCAGAGAAGTATAAGGAGAAGGTCGAGGCAAGTTAGGCTGAGCTTGAGGCAGAAACATCTGATGGGACTTCGCGACCAAGACAGCTGACAACTGAGGAAAACGATGAACTGTTCCTTCAGGTAACTAAGCTTCTGTGAAATCATAACCATCTATGTTTTAATGTTTATGAAAGTACATATGAGAATCTGTTGCTGCAATGAATCTCTTGTGTTATTGGTATTGAGATAGATGTGTTAAGGATTTGTGTGATGTGTTGATGATTTGCTGCTATGAATCTCTTGTGTTTTTGGTATTGCTTCTAACTGTGTATATAACTTTCATGTTTCCTAGTCAACAATTGTCAATGATAGAGGCCATGCTTATGGCATTAAAATGCTAGGAGAGTATCACGCCTCTCAAAAGCGCAAGTACCCGGGTACCTATTCAACTTACAGCTCGCTACAAGATCAGCTAGAAGAAGCACAACGCCAACTTGAGACACAAGATGCTGAGCTAGCTAAACAAACTAGTGAGCATAAGGAGTTGGCCATGGTGCAAAGGTATCTTCAGCAAATAGACCCAGCATACCTAGACTTCTGCAAAAGTCAGACTGATGAGGCAGCACCTCACTCTTCTCCTACTCCACAGGACTGATATGTATAAGCATGTATAAACTTGTTTATGTTTATAAGTGTTTGAATATTATGTTTGTTTTGGTTAAGACAATGTGTATGCACATTATTAGATAATTAACTTTAATGTAATGTTCTTTGTTGTTTTATAAGAGTTTTAGATTCTTAATAAAATAAAACAATCAAAATACATGAATCTAATAGTGGAAACCAAAACCAAATTAGAATTGAATTATTATTCCGATTCCATCGCTTAATAGTCGCTAATTAGTCGCGAATATAGTCACAAAACATTCGCTAATTCGTCGCAATATGGACAAAAAAATATAATCCAAAACCAAAATTAGTCACTATATAGTCGCTATATAGTCGCAAGATAGTCGCTAAACGGTTGCTAATGTAGCGACTAAACAGTTAGCGACTATATAGTGTTGGGAATGTCCTGAAATCTATTTGTACTTACTCTGAGAGAGAGTCGTGTTGTCGAGATGAGACAATCATATGACACTGGGTAGTCATAATGCTTTGCTAGAAGCCACTTATGATCAATGAGTTGAGAACTCATTGCTAGTGTTATATGATCCTACAGGGTCACACACCTAAGCAAACTGGACATTGCATAAGAGGATGATCATTAATGTAATGATCGGATGAATGCATATTTGATATGCATTCAATATCGACTTTTCTGGGCGATGTCGATCGATGCACTAATAGTATCGGTCGACATAGATTGGCCGTGTCGATCGACACATAGAGTGTGTCGGTCGACACGACTCGCGGATTGACGGATTAAATTGGTTTAATCATTAGTTAATCCCGGGGCGGTTTAAGTCGACATATATAAGATATATGGTCGACCTAAACTCGTTTCTAACCTAATTCACAGCCACCAGAAACTAGAGAGAAACCTCTTGAGAGATCTGATCTCTATAGGCACTAGCATCCCTTCTGTTCAGTTCGTGTGCGTGTGGATACCAGTAGAGGCGCAGCATTTGAGGCGCTCTAGATCTCGATTATCTGCAAATAACTTCCGCTGCTAATCACCAGGTAATCTCCAGATCTGATAGATTCAATTACATGAACCTGTAGATCCTAGGCTCGGAATTCAGACTAGGATTGCCTAATTGGATTAGGAATCTGCTAGAAATTCCTTCAGTGGTATCAGAGCTTTAGGGTTCCATTGAATCTGTGGCATGTTGATTAGATTAGTTGAATCTGGATCTCTGTATAGTTGATACAAGCATGCTGTAATTCGTTTTTGATTAAAATCTAGTTTTAGGGTTTTAACTTGAAAACGATTAGGGATTATCACCCTGTGTCGATCGACACCAAGCGGGTATCGGTCGACACAGAAGGATAACCCGAATAAAACTTTTCGCCTAGTGTCGATCGACACAAGAGTTGTATCGGTCGACACAAACCTCGCGAGATTGATGAACCGGTTCAATTGGATTGGACCGGTTATCGAGCTTGGTTAAATGGTTTGAATTGCGATTGGTTTGATTAGGTTGGTATCGACCGATGCTAGTGTAGCATCGATCGACACCGACTGGTATTCGAAACCGGATCAATTGGAATTGATCGGTTATCGCGGATTGCTTTTGGTTATTCTGTATCGATCGACACTATAGTAGTGTCGGTCGACATCGGATTCGATGATTGGGTTTTGGAACCTGCAATCACAGAACCGAAGCATGATAAATCAATTAATTATAAGAATTAAAACATAATAAAACTGAACGTTTTAATGATTCCGTTCCTCAATCAAATATCAAGTGATACTTGATGTCTTTCCAATCTTGTCGACTGTCAAGACTCGTTTTATTGAGTGATAGGCTTGCAGTGCAAGGTGTCCACAATTACATGAGTAAGACAGGAAGTAATCGTGTTGATGGGCTTGTAGTGCAAGGCGTCAACAATTACATGACTGAAAAGATTGGTTTACTTGACTGGGCCATCAAAATCGTTTTGGGCTCAGAGACATCAGGTGGATTTGACATAAGATGTCAGTCCACAACCAAGAGTTGTATTGGATACAACTAGCAAGGTTGTTGCTTACCTAGATAGCTGAATTTGGGTGACAGCCAGTGGCTCACTCAAGTTTAGTGAAGTATGGGTCTTGGATCATTATATTCATCTGAGGAAACATTGTTTGAATATAATGCGAGTTTTCTTAAAAGTTAAGATTTCTCATTTCTTGAACATCATAACTAAACATTTTTCTTTTCTATGTTATCAGCTATGACTACTCCTCATAATAATTCTTTCTCCCTGCGATCCGTCCTTGAGAAGGACAAGTTAAATGGATCGAATTTTCTCGAATGGTATCGGAACTTGAGAATTGTTCTCAAGCAGGAGAAGCGGGACTATGTCCTTGAAAATGTTCTCCCTGAAAAACCGAGATCCAATGCTGCACATGCAGAAAGGAGTGCTTGGGACAAGCATTCCAATGATGTGGTCGATGTGAATTGTCTCATGTTGGCTACCATGAACTCGGACTTGCAGAAGCAATACGAGAACGTGGAGTCGCCAGTGGAGATGATTACTAGCCTGAAAAATATGTTTCAGGAGCAGGCACGAACTGAGAGATACCAGACGGTTAAATCTCTCATTGAATGCAAGCTACCAAAGGACAGTCCAGTAAGTCCTCATGTCATTAAGATGATGGGTTATATTGATAACCTGGGGAGGCTGGATTGTCCCATTAGCCAAGAGTTGGCTACTGACATCATTCTGCAGTCACTGCCGTCAAGTTATGATCAGTTTGTTATGAACTATAACATGAATAACTTGACAAAGACATTGACTGACTGCATGGCATGCTCAAGACAGCTGAGCCAAATATCAAGAAGGGCACTCCTAATGTACTTATGGTACAAGGGGGTAAGAAGTTTAAGAAACTTGGCAAAGGCAAGGGAAAGGGCAAGGCAGTCCCGGTTGAGAACCAGGACACGCCTGCGCCAGCCCCGAAGCCCAAGCCGGGCCCATCTGAGACTGATAAGTGCCATTACTGTAAAGAGCCTGGGCATTGGAAGAGAAATTGCAACAAATTCTTGGAAGAGAAGAAGAAGAAGAAGAAGACTTTCGAGACTTCATCTTCAGGTATTTATGTTATAGAAGTAAATGTTACTACTTCTGGTTCTACTTCTTGGGTATTGGATACCGGCTGTGGTGCTCATATTTGTACAAATATGCAGGGCCTAAGCAACAGTAGGACGTTGGAAAGGGGACAAGTGGACCTGCGTGTGGAGAATGGAGCAAGAGTTGCTGCATTAGCCGTAGGAACATTTAACTTGTCTTTACCTTCTGGTTTGGTTTTAGAACTTCATAATTGCTACTATGTACCTGCTATAAGCAGAAATATTATTTCTATTCCTGTTTTGGATTTGGAAGGATATCAGTTTTCAATTAAGAATAAATGTTGTTCTTTTGATTACAATGATATGTATTATGGTAGCAGCCCATTAGAAAATGGGCTTTATGTTCTGAATCAAAGCACATAAATCTATAACATTAACACCAAGAGATTCAAATCAAATGACACGAATCAGACTTTTCTATGGCATTGTCGTTTGGGCCACATAAACGAGAAACGGATTCAAAAGCTCCATAGTGATGGGCTTTTGGGCTCATTTGATTATGAATCATGTGAGAAATGTGAATCTTGTTTACTAGGCAAAATGGCAAAGGCGCCTTTCAACAAACAAAATGAAAGGGCCAGTGACCTATTGGGCCTTATACATACAGATGTATGCGGCCCAATGAGCACAAGTGCCAGAGGAAATTTTCGATACTTCATTACCTTCACTGATGATTTCAGCAGGTATGGCTATGTCTATTTAATGAGACACAAGTCGGAATCCTTTGAAAAGTTCAAAGAGTTCCAAAATGAAGTACATAATCAACTTGGCAAAAGTATTAAGGCTCTTCGATCAGATCGTGGAGGAGAATACTTAAGCCAAGAATTCAGTGATCATTTGAGAGATTGTGGAATTGTTTCACAACTCACTCCTCCTGGAACACCACAATGGAATGGCGTGTCTGAGAGGAGGAATCAGACTTTATTAGATATGGTTCGATCAATGATGAGTCTCTCAACTCTTCCATTATCCTTTTGGGGATACGCTCTAGAAACGTCTGCGTTTACACTTAATAGGGTTCCGTCAAAATCAGTTGCAAAGACACCACATGAGATGTGGACTGGAAATGTTCCAAATGTGTCTTTCCTGAAGATTTGGGGTTGTGAAGCTTATGTTAAGCGATTAATTACAGATAAGCTCGAACCCAAATCTGATAAGTGCTACTTCGTTGGTTATCCTAAGGAAACCAAGGCATACTACTCTTACAACCAATCCGAGAACAAAGTGTTTGTTGCTCGGAACTGCGTTTTTCTTGAGAGAGAGTTTCTTTCCAAGAGAAATAGTGGGAGTAAAGTACAACTCGAAGAAGTTCGAGAACCGCAGGAAAATGCTCAACCCGTAGAGGAAGAGCAACAGTTGGATCTACAAAGAGTTGTAGACCCAACGCCTGTGGAGCCAGAAATTCGTAGATCCGAAAGGATCCGTCACGAACCCGAGAGATATGGATTTCTCGTAACCAATTGTCATGATTTATTGATCATTGACAGTGACGAGCCCGCGAATTACGAAGAAGCGATGATGAGCCCTGAATCCGAAAAGTGGCTGAAAGCCGCTGAATCCGAAATGGGATCCATGTCACAGAACCAAGTATGGACTTTGGTTGATTTACCCGATGGTGCAAGACCCATTGAGTGTAAATGGATTTTCAAGAAGAAAATTGATGTGGATGGAAATATTCAGATATATAAAGCAAGGCTGGTGGCAAAAGGTTTCAAACAAATTCATGGTATAGACTATGAAGAAACCTATTCACCTGTAGCCATGCTTAAATCCATTCGGATTCTCCTAGCAACAGCTGCTCATTATGATTATGAGATCTGGCAAATGGACGTGAAAACAGCTTTCCTTAATGGAATTCTGGAAGAGGATGTGTACATGACACAGCCCGAAGGTTTCATCGATCCTAATGCTGCTAGGAAAGTATGCAAGCTTCATCGATCCATTTATGGATTGAAGCAAGCATCTCGGAGTTGGAATCTTCGTTTTGATGAAGCAGTCAAAGAGTTTGATTTCATCAGAAGCGAAGAAGAACCATGTGTTTACAAGAAGACTAGTGGGAGCGCAGTTGCATTTCTCGTGTTGTATGTAGATGACATACTTCTTCTCGGAAATGACGTTCCGTTGTTACAGTCTGTTAAGACTTGGCTCGGAAGTTGTTTTTCAATGAAAGACATGGGAGAAGCCGCGTATATTCTTGGAATAAGAATCTATAGAGATAAATTAAACAAGTTAATTGGACTGTGTCAAGACACTTATATCGATAAAGTCTTACACAGATTCAGAATGCAAGATTCCAAGAAGGGCTTCATACCAATGTCTTATGGCATAAGTCTCAGCAAGAAGCAGTGTCCTGAGACACCTGCTGAGCGAGATCGCATGAGTCGGATTCCCTATGCCTCGGCGTTGGGATCCATCATGTATGCCATGCTCTGTACTCGTCCAGATGTTGCTTGTGCTTTAAACATGACGAGTAGATACCAATCGGATCCAGGTGAAAGTCACTGGACAGCAGTCAAGAATATTCCGAAGTATTTGAGAAATACTAAGGATAAAATTTTGGTGTATGGAGGAAGTGATGAGCTGGTAGTAAGTGGTTACACAGACGCAAGTTTTCAGACAGACCAACATGATTTCCGATCGCAATCTGGTTACATCTTCTGCCTGAATGGCGGTGCAGTAAGCTGGAAGAGTTCCAAGCAGGACACTGTAGCAGATTCCACAACTGAAGCTGAGTACCTCGCTGCTTCTGAAGCGGCAAAGGAGGCTGTTTGGATCAAGAAGTTCATCACTGAACTTGGTGTGATTCCTAGCATTTCTGAGCCAGTGGCTTTGTATTGTGACAACAATGGAGCCATTGCGCAAGCAAAGGAACCTAGATCACACCAGAAATCCAAACACATAGAAAGGCGATATCACCTTATCCGTGATATTGTGAATAGAGGAGATGTGAAGATCAGCAGAGTCCCGACGGATGAGAATGTTGCTGATCCACTGACCAAGCCTCTCCCAAGGCCTAAGCATGAGTTTCATACAACTGCTGTAGGCATTAGATATCTTAAGATATGATCTTGATTTCAGTGGGAGTTGTATTTGTTTTAGTTATGACATGATGTTCACAAAGACATAATAGTTATGTTATTTTATTGAAATTGTTTCAGCATTATTTAATTGTGTTAATTAAATATATATATTGTCCCAAAGTAATTTATGACATTTTATAGGTCATCAAGTATGTGACTTGATCATGAAACCCTATAAGCAATAAATGACATAAATTATAATGGTCCCTGGTCGAGGTTGTTAACGTGGGACATTAACAACCACGTGAGACTAGTATGTGAGGTGACTGATGACCATGTTTCATGAAGTCATTAATAAGTGTATTAAAGTCAATCACATAGATATGTGTTAGAGAACACATGATCGGACTTGACCCGTTAATGAGAACTCTACAAGATGTTATATGAGTGTCATAAGAGTTTCTCATTACGACTAAAGAGTATAGTCCTTAGACCTGAGTTCATCATGTCCTCTCTTATATGGATTGGTTCGTCTTGACTTTGTCAAACGTCAGCCGTAACTGGTGATCATAAAGACACTGATTAGGCGTATCATGAAGTATAAAAGAGACATGGATGGAACAAGATGGAATTTGTACCTCCTATATAACAGGAGTTAAATATCTCTGGGCCTATCGAAGATTTGATACTGGAAATGCGTGGCCGCACTCAAACGAACTGATTGTCAGTTGTTTGTCTTTCATCAGTATAAATCGGGATTCGATAAACGTGATCTAGCTTAATAAGGATGACACAGTTCTTGCCTTATGCTAGATTGAGATATGGATACAAAGGGATTAAAAGAAATAGACGATTCCAGTACAAGTGGGAGATTGTTGGGAATGTCCTGAAATCTATTTGTACTTACTCTGAGAGAGAGTCGTGTTGTCGAGATGAGACAATCATATGACACTGGGTAGTCATAATGCTTTGCTAGAAGCCACTTATGATCAATGAGTTGAGAACTCATTGCTAGTGTTATATGATCCTACAGGGTCACACACCTAAGCAAACTGGACATTGTATAAGAGGATGATCATTAATGTAATGATCGGATGAATGCATATTTGATATGCATTCAATATCGACTTTTCTGGGCGATGTCGATCGATGCACTAATAGTATCGGTCGACATAGATTGGCCGTGTCGATCGACACATAGAGTGTGTCGGTCGACACGACTCGCGGATTGACGGATTAAATTGGTTTAATCATTAGTTAATCCCGGGGCGGTTTAAGTCGACATATATAAGATATATGGTCGACCTAAACTCGTTTCTAACCTAATTCACAGCCACCAGAAACTAGAGAGAAACCTCTTGAGAGATCTGATCTCTATAGGCACTAGCATCCCTTCTGTTCAGTTCGTGTGCGTGTGGATACCAGTAGAGGCGCAGCATTTGAGGCGCTCTAGATCTCGATTATCTGCAAATAACTTCCGCTGCTAATCACCAGGTAATCTCCAGATCTGATAGATTCAATTACATGAACCTGTAGATCCTAGGCTCGGAATTCAGACTAGGATTGCCTAATTGGATTAGGAATCTGCTAGAAATTCCTTCATATAGTGACTATTTATTAGTCGCTATATTAGTAGCTACTTAGTCGCTTATTAGTCGCTAATATTTAGCGACTCAGTTGCGACTAATGTAAATAAAATAATAATAGTCGCTAAATAGTCGCAAATTAGCGACTAATATAGCGACTAATAAATTTAGCGACCACAGATTAGCGACTAACTACTTTAGTCGCTATTTAGTCGCAAAATCTAATTTTACGACTAAATAGCGACTAATTTAGCAGTCGCTAAATCGCTGTTTTCTTATAGTGATAATAAATATATTATTAGACGAAAAATAATTTAAGACGATGTCTTATATAAAGTTCAAAAGTGGTGTCTTACAAAATTGAAAGAATTTTTTTTCTATTTTGTCTTAGGACCAGCTTTTCTAACAGCAAATTATCTTCTTTTTTTTTAAAATAATTTTGAAAGCCAACATTGCGTTTCCATGTTTGGGGAAAATAATTCACTGAAAAAATTATCTTAATTTGAGGTGTATATGGCTTTGTCTGCACTACCAAATTGCTTTTTTAAAACACAATTCCATGATCAACACCAATAGCTCCTGAAGTCGCCGTTACTGGGACCGCCGTTGTAAGGCTGGATCTGCATCCCTCCGTTTCCGTACGGTCGTTGATGGCCATAATCTTCCATTGAAGCCGCCGCGAGAGCATCGGGTTCGGTCACCGGAGACGATCACTTTGGCGATCACTTTGACGATCGAATTGTTCTTCTTCTCGGCCAGAGATCAAGCTCTTCTCGAATCTGGTTCACTATCTCCTTGTCTTCTGCTTCTCACCAAGCTCTGTTTGTTGCCTAGGTTCGGGAGTACAATAATTTCTGCCTCGTTGTAGATCGTGAGTTGGAATTTTAGGGTTTCGATTACTGGGTTTTGATGTTTGATAGCTGGAATTTATTCTAGATCTATTGTTTCTGGTGCCCACGTTTGGGTAAGCCGTAAAGTTGGCAGCTTTCTTTAATTGCGTTCTTCACAAAGGTTTTCCTGTTGCTAAATCAACATCTTTAAACATTCAGAACTCTTAGCCATGACCTTGGAGTATACTGTCGTAGTTCTCCTGGCCCTGATTGTGTAGTGAGTTCATGGTAGTCTTACGACGCTATCCTGCCACTCTTCTTGTCCTTACTCTGTGGGGTATGTTGTCGAATTTTTGAATTTGTTGTCATCACAATGAGCATCCTCAGTTGGAATTGTCGCGGGCGGGCACCACCGAGACCGTTCAGTTTCTACGGGAATTGCGACGGAAGTATTTTCCGGATTTTATGTTTCTTATGGAAACAAAACAAAAGCTTGGCTACATGAAAAAGTTACAAGAAAGTTTGGGTTACGATAAACTAGTCACAGTTGAGCCTGCAGGTCTTAGTGGTGGATTGGCAGTGATGTGGAAACAAAGTTATGATGTTGATGTTTTATCTATGACCAACCGCATCATCGATCTTCAAGTAAAGATGGGATCAATGGTGTTCTTCCTTTCTTGTGTCTATGGAGACCCGATACGAGATAGACGCCAACAAGTATGGGATCATCTCACAAGAATAGGGCTGATGAGAAATGAAGCGTGGACTCTGGTGGGCGACTTTAATGAATTGTTGAGTAATAATGAAAAGCTTGGTGGGGCAGTGAGACATGAATCAACGTTTTGGGGGTTTCAAACTATGGTGGAGAATTGCAAATTGAAGGAGATAAGAAGTGTGGGTAATTCTCTGTCATGGGCAGGATGGCGAGATAGAGTTTGGGTCCAATGCCGGCTTGACAGAAGCTTTGGAAATGATGAATGGTTCCACCTTTTCCCAAGAGCTCAAACAGAGTATTTAGATTTATGGGCGTCGGATCACCGGCCAATACTTCTTAGTTTTTCTTTGGAAAGTGATGTTAGAGGTCGAGGTCGCTTCTATTTCGATAAGCGCATGGTGGATAAACCAGGAGTAGAGGAAATCGTTAAGAAGGGATGGACAAAGAGGTGGGATAACTCTGATCCTCCTCTCATGGATCGTATAGCGTACTGTCGCAAAGAATTGTCTCAGTGGAAACGCAGGTCCAACCAGAATTCCCATGACAGAATAGCCCAGCTAAGGCAAAGTCTGGAACGAGAAATTACAAAATCCCAACCGAATGCGGTAACCATGAGGCACCTTAGCACAGAGCTGTCACGAGCATCTCATGACGAGGAAATATTTTGGAGACAACGGAGTAAAGAGCAGTGGCTTAAGCATGGCGATCAGAATACTCCCTTTTATAAAAACAGTGTTAAAGGGAGGAAGCTTCAGAATAAGGTTCTCATGCTCAAAGATGAGCTTAACCGTGACAATTTCTCTGAGGGAGCAAAAGGTGAAATCGCGGTGACCTATTTCAGGGAGTTATTCATGAGCTCAAATCCCTTTGACTTGGACTCTGTTTTCGAAGGCTTTGAAGGGAAGGTCACACCGGAGATGAACTCTCTTCTGTTGGCTCCTGTGTCTGACGAGGAGATTATGAAGGCAGTCTTCACCATTAAAGGAAGTAGTGCTCCGGGAGAAGACGGACTCACAGATGTTTTCTATAAAAAGTTTTGGCACATTGTGGGACCTAAGGTTTGTGAAGAAGTTCACAGTTTTTTTGACACGGCTATACTACCAGCTGGTTGGAATCACACTCAACTTTGCCTTCTCCCAAAGGTCCCGAATCCAACAGAGATGAAAGATATGAGACCAATTAGCTTGTGTTGTGTACACTATAAAATCGTCTCTAAGATCTTGTGTGGTCGCTTGAAGCAAGTCCTTCCCAGCCTTATTTCCGACACGCAAGGTGCGTTTGTATTTGGTCGTTTGATCACTGATAATGTCATTGTGGCACACGAGATGGTTCATGGTCTGAGAACAAAAGAGAGTGTAGAAGGTGCGTATATGGCTGTGAAAACAGACATGTCGAAAGCATATGATCGAGTGGAATGGTGGTTCTTGGAAACTCTACTGGAGAAGATGCAGTTCGACCGAACTTGGATCCGATGGATAATGGCTTGTGTTTCCTCTGTTTCTTACTCAGTCTTGCTGAATGGACGATCACATGGTTTCATCCGGCCAGAGAGAGGGATAAGACAAGGAGATCCCCTCTCTCCATTCTTATTCATCATGTGTGCCGAAGCATTAGTGAGCTGCCTTAACAACTCTGAAACTCGAGGGCGGATTCATGGGATTAAACTCACACCGCATAGCCCCTCGGTCCATCATTTATTGTTTGCGGACGACAGCCTTTTGATGTGCCGAGCTAATGCAGAGGAAAGCCGAGAACTCATGACCTGCCTTTCGCTTTATGGGGAGGCCTCAGGACAATGTATAAACCTTCATAAGTCATCAATAATCTTTGGCGCAAAGGTTGATGACAACACCAAGGAGGAGGTGAAAGGAATTCTAGGCATTGACAAAGAAGGCGGGGATGGATCGTATCTGGGTTTACCAGAATGCTTTAAAGGGTCAAAAAAAGATTTTCTAAGCTTCATCCGCGAAAAGCTTCATGGCCGTCTTAATGGGTGGTTCTCGAAAGCTCTTTCACAAGGGGGTAAGGAGATCTTGCTGAAATCCATTTGCCTCGCCCTTCCTGTATACGCAATGTCTGATTTTAAATTACCCAAAGATCTCTGCAAGAAGCTCACAAGTGCAATGATCGAGTTTTGGTGGAGCAGTGGAAACAATCGGAAAAAGATTCCATGGGTTGCGTGGCAAAAGCTTTGTAACAGGAAGGAAGAAGGTGGACTCGGTTTTCATGACATATCCAGATTTAACCAAGCTTTATTGGGGAAACAAGCATGGAGAATCTGGAACAACCCAGAATCGTTAGTAGCAAGAGTCCTCAAAGCGCGATACTTTCGGAACAGCTCTTTCTTGGATTGTGGCTCCGGTACACGTCCTTCATATGCATGGCGAAGTATCCTTCATGGACGAGAAATTCTTCGACAAGGACTCGTGCGGTCGATAGGCAATGGTATTGACACAAACGTTTGGGCCCATAATTGGCTGATCGATCCAATCCCACGGACGCCAATGTACAGAGAAGGTAGTGTCGTGGACCTTACTCTGACCGTCGCTGATCTTCTCATTCCTAATACCGCATTGTGGGATACTTAAAAGGTACGACAGACGTTCACCGCTACAGATGCAGCACTGATCTTAAAGCTAAAACCAGCGAGCTCTAGATGCGATTCAAACAAATGGGGGTTTACGAAAACAGGGGAATACACTTCCAGAAGTGGCTACCGCCTGTTGGAATCCTTGTCTGATTCTCGGACCCCTCAGCGCCCTCATCTTTCCCCTGTGGAAAGGAAGCTTTGGAGAGACATATGGAAAATTAAAACTTTGCCTAAGATACGCCATTTCTTTTGGAAGGCTCTTGCAGGTGCGTTAGCTGTGAACGATCGTTTGGCCACTCGCGGTTTGCAGTTGGATACTACCTGCCAACTTTGTGGTGAAGCCTCTGAGAGTATAAGCCACACTCTGTTTAACTGCCCGGTGGCAAAAGAGGTGTGGCTGAGAACACAAATTCCATTTCCTCCTGCAGGATTTTCTTTGAACTCCATGTTCCTGAACATATATCACTTGGTTGCTTGTATGAAAAACACTCATCTTGATGAACGAAGCAGACGCGCTTACCCATGGGTGTTATGGCATATTTGGAAAGCACGGAATGCCTTTGTATTTGAGAAAGGTCGGCTGAGCCCTGCAACAATCGTGGAACAAGCGTTTGAAGACGCAGAAATCTGGTTTAAGGTGAATGACCGTGATCCCATGGCCTCTATAAGTGATGGCTCTACAGGTTGGACCCGACCACCTTCTGGCTTTCTTAAGTGTAACATTGCAGCCTCTTGGTCTCCACATGATTGCAATAGTGGAGCCGCATGGATACTCAGAGACTGTCAAGGGCAGGTGGTCTCTCATAGTAGACGATCCTTTGCACAAGTAAGGTCACAAGTGGAAAGTGAATTACAAGCCCTTAAATGGGCAGTCGAGAGCATCCAACACCTCCACCATGACATGATCATTTTTAAATCTGACTTGGAAGGGGCTCGAGAGATACTGTTATCCCCAACCAGTTTCCCAGCTTACGAATCATTAACGCTAGCTATCCAGCAATCATTCTCACAGCTCCATTTCTGGAGTCTTGAGCACGTGATGGCAAGAAGAAACCAAATAGCCCAGGCCATTGCGATTAGTGTGATCAGGTACTCTAAACTTCAGTCATACATTGCCAGTGGTGGACCATTTTGGCTGCGCACTCGACTCACCCTTGAACGAGTTTCGTCGGCACGGTAATCTGCTTGACAGGCAATCAGCCTCTAGCATTGCAGAGCACATGGATTCCTCTGTTTGGAAACCAAGATCCGGTTGTTATTTGTTGAGTACGACATCTTTTGGTGTCTGGATGTTTCTTAACTTATTTTGGAGAATATGTATCCCTATGTTTGTAACCTGACCCAGAGATCATTTGGTTGAATGTAAGAAACTTTTCAGCGTTAAAAAAAAAACACAATTCCATAAAATATTTATTAAATAAAAAAAGTTATGAAATGAAAAATAACGCAAAGCACATATTGCATTTTAGATTAAAAAAAATTCAGAAAATCATTTCTCAATTACATTATTCTTGAATAGTTTTTTTTTCTTGTATAATAATTGAATTATATAGTTTATATTATATTTTTTTATTTTTTTTTTAAGAATGAAGAATATTTGGATTTTTATTAAGTAAAAGTATTTAGAAATAAAAGTATTTAGCAGTTACCCATGTTATCTCTTCTGATTCATGGAAACAATGTCGAAAGAGAATCTCAAATAATAATAAAAAAAGAAGAGAAAATAATAGAAAAATAAAATGACACCCAATGGAAAAAAATCGGTTGCTGAAAGTGAGAAAAGGAAAAGGAAATGAACCAAAAGTAAGACAATATGTGTGATCAGGTACTGACTGAGTAAGAGTCCATGTGTCTTTTGATCGATACTCCTTCGATGAGACTGCACTTAATCTTAAACGAGGCCCATCAAAGGGAGGTTTATTGCGTGAGATCTTGACTGGAGCAAGGAGAAGATTAAATTGGTATATTCCCTGGGACAGTTGTGTTGAGGGGCGAGCATAAGAACAATGAAACAAAGCGTGCATATCATCTTCATAACCGCCACATCGCTTAAAACTAAACTGAAGCATTCCTCGGATAGATAAATTCGCACTAACTGGAATAGTCCCTTTTGCAGCCTTCCACAATAAATCCTTAACTTTAGGAGCTGTTTTCAAATCCCAAATGAGCTTAATCAACGGGAAGCTTTGCTCGCTCTCATATCTGCCATCCGAGAATAGAACAACACCCATACTACAACCCGTTTTTGTTGAGTAGCAACCTGAGATCTCAAGCAACCATATAAGTTTGTCATTCTGAGGAGACGAGCTTGCGAAGATACCTTTAATAATCTCCTCATATTAAGGTAAGTGCAATCGAATCAAATCGACATTCCAAGAGTTTGTAATGAGGCATAGCATGTTGCTAACCAAAAGCAAAGTAGAAAAGCTGTTTGGAGAACCAAACGGTAGAGTCGGGGAAGAGAAAGAGAGTCATGGATTGTCTCAAACGTTGATGATTTCCCCACTACCAACAACCCAACCTAAACCTTGTCGGATAATGATATGACCGCCAAAATACTCCTCTAGCCATGAGAAGCCTTCAACGGGAAAATGCAGTCCAAAAAGACGAGATAAGGCAATATTTACTAAGGAGAAATTGAGCCACAAGCGAGGAGGGATCTTATAATAGTCGCCATCCTAATTTTTCCAACAAAGCATCATTAAAGGTAGTGATGTACTGAAAGACAAGTCCACCAACATATCTGGGACGAGGCATATACCACACAACCCAACACATCTTTCTCTTTTCTGGATTAGCATTCTACCACAACCGTGTAAGCAAAGATTGAATTTATTTGAAAAGAGAGATTCGATAATAAAATTGTTTTTCTCACTATTTAGAGTTTGATGTAGATGAGGCTAATCATAAGTTTGATATAAACTAGACCATAGTAACTTTAAATTGAAAAGGATTTGTTGCAAACGCTTAATCACCTGAATCCATATCAATTGTCACCTTGATTCATTCATTATACAAGAATCATCACAATCCACTTCACATCATTAGCTAATTTAAGCCACCAATGATATCACATTGATCATATTATTGCATCTAGATTAAGTATCAACATCTTTTAAATTCCTATTAGTATCTTTATGTAATAGTAAAATAACAACTAGTAAATTTAGTTTGAAAAATTACATAGTGAAAAATCACTGAATAAAATTAAATGTGTGATTAAATAAATTTGAAGAACACAATACAAAATTATAGATATCCATATATTTAAATTTATATATATGATTAAAATAATTAATATTTAATATACATAAACATACACAACACTAAAATGAAAATTTCAAATTTTCTGAAAATTTTGAAATGTTCTTAAAAATTATGCAATTTTCATTATAAATAACTTTATTTACTATTTTCTAATGGTTAAGTTTTTTATAGGTAAATATAGGGGGTGATTGAAAATTGATGTGAATTATGTCCAGAACTTTTTTTTAAGCTAAAAGAAGTTGCCAATCAAGCTTTCCAAAACTTTTTTTTCCCACAACCCAAATTTTATTGTCGTTAGAGCGTGAGAGTTCCCACACCTTAAAAAAGAAGTTGGGGAACTCGGAGTACATCCACACCAGAAGTTTGAAAACCGGCTCTCTCAACCCGAAATTTTGATCTCTTCCTTCAGCTACACAAAATTGTTTAGACGGTTTATAACCACATAAAATGTTTAATTATGGTTAAAACCACACAACCGTCTTATTTTTACGGATTCCGTTAATTCAACATCTAAACCGGATTAAAATCAAGCTTGAACCAATGATCCCTATAATTCAATCTTAATTGAGATGGTTTGAAGATAACCAATCAAACATTGAACTGAACCTTAACCGTCCCAAATCACAAACCAATTGAAACACTTTGATTGAGAACAAATTTTCAGGGTTTGTAAATTTGATTTTCTGGGTTTGTAACTCATGTTTCTCTTTGCATTTCAGTGACGAACATGTTGATGAACAAAGTGATTCAACAAATTTCACGTTTGATACTCTTCCAGTGGCTGAACAGGATAGTTCATCAAGCAATGATTCAGTTGTTGTTGAGGAAGAAGCTACAGACATATATCAGTTGGAGATTGAGGATGTTGTTGCACGATACCAAAATGAACCTCGGATTCGTCACAATGTTACATTCATTTTAACTAAGTTGTACCAAGTTAGATATCTTAAAACCATGAAAAACTAGGAGACAAATGTTGTTACTTCCAAATGAAAAATAAATCCAGAAAATATCCATGATGACTGCACCATTAATGGAAATACGTCTTTGATATTCTTTTTAAATGAAAAGCGCCCTCACGGAAACGATTTGCATATGTCAAGATTATCTAAGGCTCTGAGAAATAAACTCTCTACAGAAAATGCTCTCTTTCATGTCTTTTTCTTCCCAATGATGATGTTGCATAAAAAGTACAAGACTGACAATCTTCAAACGATCCACATAAAGCTTTTGTTTCCCTTTCGTTGTTGGCAACATATTCTCCACTTAGTCATATGTCATCCCAAAATATTTGGATCATAATCTCTTATGACGCTCAAGTTATTATGTCATGTGTTTTTTAATCTATGTAGCCCTCTTTTATATAAAACTCCGAAATTTTCCTTAACAAAATTTCTATTTAAAAAAAAAATTGGTGCAACTGGTACCACTCGTATAAAGGCGGCGTAGTGGTGTTTTATGTCTAGGTAAATCTTACTCAAGTGGTGTTGCCTTTAAGGAAAATGTTTTAGATTTTGCTTTGAGTATTGGATACAACATAATGCAATATCGGTGGGATCTAATGAAGCTTGGTTACAAATGTGAAATGGGTAAGTGTCCATGGAGGGTTTATTGTTCGGTCAACAAGCGAAAGTATAAATGGGAGATCAAGAGGTTAACAAATCCACATAGTTGCAACCTAATGGAGCTTGTGAGATGTTATCAGATCCTATTATTGCACGCTTGTTTGTTGACAAGATAAGAGAATATCCATCTTACTTTAAGCCTAAGAAAATTCAAGAATTAATTAGAGAAAAGTATTAAGGGATATGAGTTACAAGAAATCAGTGCCAAAAGGCAAGAAAAAAGCTTTGAGGTGGATAAAAAATGTTGGAATTGTGTCCAGTAATCTCGGTACTGTCTCTAGAAAGTAAGAGTATGTCAATGATCAGACATAAGTCATATAATACTGGGGGTCATGATGGCTTGCTAGAGTCCGCTCATGATCTATAAGTCTTGGACTTATTGCCTTTATTATATGATCCCATATGGGTCACACGCCTAAGCTAACAGGAAAATGTGTAGGAACGTTTTAGCAGAAGTACGGTAAAAGTGCTAGGCATTTACTGTACTTAGAGAGAATAAAACGGTTTAGCTACTCTGTGTCGATCGATACACAAGGTGTGTCGGTCGACACAGTGTGCGAATGCCGTCTAGTTAATTGGTGTTTGGGCCAAATGGCCCAAACGAAATCAGACAAGTTTTATAAGCTAAAACTCGAGTTTCTGATCAATTAACCCTAACACTCCAGCCGTAAACTCTCTCTCTCTGCGCCGAATTCCTCTAGTGGTCTAGCAGCCGTTTCCTGTGATCGCGTGTGTGAACCTTTGGAGGATTCATCCCTCGGTGTTTCTCTGATCTCAGACATACCATCTATTTCCGCTGCAAACATGTATAAGGTGAGATCATCATTTGTTTCTATTCTGAGAAGAACCTAGATCGCATGTTTAGGTTGATATGAATCTAAGAATTGAATCAGGATCAACCAAACAATCCTTCAGTGGTATCAGAGCCAATGGTTCTGGTTTTTCTTGTTTAGATTCAATGTTTAGGATTGTTTTCTTGTTTAAAAGTGTTTTGAATCAACTACTGATAAGAGAAACTACTTAAGTAACAAGAATTGGAACCTAAACACACATAAAATTGCAGAAACCAAGCTATATGATTTGGTAGAATGCGATTTCAAGAGGTCTGTATCGACTGCGATCGCATGGATCGATCGATACGATCGCATGGATCGGTCGATACAGTCTATCGGCTAACCCTGTTAACGCGTGAAAGCATCGATCGATGCAGGATCGATGCAGGTTCGATATTGGTGCATCGACCGATGCGGTTGGTGCACATCGATCGACACGGTTAGGGTTTTGACTCGGTTCAGTGCATGCGTGAGAGCATCGATCGATACAGGATCGATGCACGATCGATGCAGGATCGATGCTGAGAGCATCGACCGATGTGGTTGATGGATCGATCGACACGGTTGGTCCATCGATCGACATGGTTGGTTTAAGGCTCGGTTTAATTTTGATTAAAATTAATTCGTCCTGGTTTAATAAACAGATTTAATAATTTTATTAAGTCTGGTTAAACCGGGACAAGAAATCCAATGTCGAAAGAATTATTGGATTTAGTGCCTAAACCAGGATTTTCTAATTTGATTTGGTTGGACCAAATAAATTGAGAAAATCCGGTTTAGTAAATAACCGGTTGACAATTGTGGTCATCGTAGTAATTAAAATTTGGTTAGACCAATTTTAATGAACCAGACCGGTTATGTCATTTAATTGGACAATTGGGTCATGTCTTGGACATGGACCAGTTCTTGGGCCTCGGGCCAAGAAGTTAAAACAATTGGGCCAGTTATTTGAGTCTTTCTTCAGATTAATTTAAAATTTATTTTATAAAATTATAAAGTCGATTTTAAATTAAAGTTTCCGAAATTTTGAAATTAGAAAGTTTCTTAAATTAGAAGTTTCTGGATTTGCGGGTTTTGGATTTTAAAGAAATTTCTAAAGTTAGAAAGTTTCCGTTTTTAGAAAGTTTCCAATTTTAGAAAGTTTCCAAAAATAGTAGGTTTCCAAAAATGGAAAGTTTCCCGAAATAGTAATCTTCTATTTTGGGAATGATTTTTAAATAAACCTACGAACCTCAAATAATATCAAGCGTTGGATGTCTTGTCCATTCTATGTCAGCTGTCGAAGCCCATTCAATTGTATTCATGGCCTTACAGTGTGAGGGTGTCTGCTTTTGCGTGGATAAGACGGTTTGTGATTCATAAATGTCATTGGGAGTCCCAGACATAAATGATTACATGACTGTATAGTCTGGTTTTCTTGACTGGGCCATCGGGAGTCCCGGGCCTTGAGACATCAGAGTGGATTGGGCCTCGGGCCCAGATTCACAACCAAGAGTTATATCACGGATATAATTAGCCGATATAGGGCTTACCGATATAAGCTAAGGTTTGGTGACGGCCAGTGGCCCACTTTAATCTTAGTTATATGTGGATCTTGGAATCATTATATTCTATTGAGGGTAACTTATGTTATTGAATATAATGCGTGATTAATCATATTAAATTTAATACGAGATTAATCATATTGAACATTTTAACTAATAACCTTTTTATCTATATATTTCAGCTATGACTACTACAAGCACTCAAAACACATTCTCGATCCGGTCTGTTCTCGAAAAGGAGAAGCTGACTGGAACGAACTTCCTGACGTGGTCAAGGAACTTGAGGCTAGTCCTCAAGCAGGAGAAGAAGGATTATGTCCTTCGTGATCCTCTCCCCGAGAGGCCTCCTGCCAATGCCGCCAGGACTCTGCATAATGCTTGGGAAAAGCATTCGTCAGATGAAAATGATGCCTATTGCCTGATGTTGGTGACAATGACTCCGGAGCTGCAAAAACAGTTCGAGAGTGTATTGTCACCCATCGAGATAATGGCAAGCCTGAAATCACTTTTTCAGGAGCAGGCTAGGACTGAGAGGTTTCAAACAGTTAAGAACCTCTTGGACTGCAAGTTGGCTGCGAATGCGGCAGTGAGTCCTCATGTCTTGAAGATGATGGGTTATCTCGATCATCTTCAGAAACTCGACTGCCCAATCAGCCAGGAACTTGCCTGCGACATCATTCTGCAGTCATTACCTGCAAGCTATGATCAGTTCATTCTGAACTTTAACATGCATGGCTTGAGTAAGACATTGCCTGAGCTTCACGGAATGCTCAAGACTGCGGAGCCCAATTTGAGGAAAACCGCCAAGGACCCCAATGTGCTTATGGTGCAGAAGGGCAAGGGGTTTAAGAAATCCTCTGCTAAGGATAAGGGAAAGGCCAAGGCTGTCCAAGTCGCGGACAAGGACACGCCAAAGCCCAAGCCCAAGTCCAAGGCTGGGCCAACTGACATATGCAGGTTCTGTAAAGAACCAGGGCATTGGAGGAGAGAATGTAAGAAATTCCAGGAAGGTCTAAAGGAATTGAAGAAGAAGACTTATGAGACTTCTTCAACAGGTATTTTTGTTATAGAAGTTAATACAACTACTTCTGATAATACCTCATGGGTTATGGATACTGGTTGTGGGGCTCATATTTGTACTAATATGCAGGCACTCAGCAACAGTAGAAGGCTGAAGCAAGGACAAGTGGAGCTACGAGTTGGGAATGGAGCGAAAGTTCCAGCGCTAGCTGTAGGCACTTACTTGTTGTCTTTACCTTCGGGATTGATTTTAGAACTCAATAATTGTTATTTTGTACCTGCTATAAGCAGAAATATTATTTCAATTTCTTTGTTGGATTTGGAAGGTTATGATTTTTCAGTTAAGAATAAATTATGTTCCTTCAATCGCAACAATTTGTTCTATGGTTCTGCCCCTCTTATGAATGGGCTTTACATACTCGATCAATCCGCGCCAATTTATAACATTAATACCAAACGGTTCAAACCTAATGAGGAGAACCGAACGTTTCTATGGCATTGTCGTTTAGGGCACATCAGCGAGAAACGCATCAAGAGGCTCCATTCGAATGGACTTCTTGGCTCATTTGACTTTGAGTCATATGAGAAATGCGAATCCTGCATGATGGGCAAAATGACACGGGCCCCCTTTAATAAACCTAACGAGAGGGCCAGTGACTTATTGGGCCTGATACACACTGATGTGTGTGGCCCAATGTCCACGAATGCAAGAGGAAACTATCAGTACTTCATTACCTTTACTGATGATTTCAGTAGGTATGGATATGTTTATTTAATGAAACATAAGTCTGAATCTTTTGAGAAGTTCAGAGAATTCCAAAATGAAGTACATAACCAACTTGGCAAAAGCATTAAGGCTCTTCGGTCCGACCGAGGAGGAGAATACTTAAGCCAAGAATTCTGTGATCATCTGAGAGAGTGTGGGATCGTATCCCAACTCACTCCTCCTGGAACACCTCAATGGAATGGTGTGTCTGAGAGGAGAAATCGGACCTTATTGGATATGGTTCGATCTATGATGAGTCACACAGACCTTCCAATATCCCTTTGGGGATATGCTCTGCTAACAGCAGTGTTCACTCTAAATAGAGCGCCATCGAAAGCAGTAGCAAAGACACCATATGAATTATGGACTGGAGAAGCTCCAGTGCTGTCTTATCTCAGAATTTGGGGTTGTGAAGCCTATGTCAAGAGATTGATCTCAGACAAGCTTACACCAAAATCTGACAAATGCTACTTCATTGGTTATCCACGGGAAACCAAGGCTTATTACTTCTATCTACGTTCCGAGAACAAGATCTTTGTTGCCCGGGATTGTAACTTTCTTGAGAGGGAGTTTCTCTCTAAGAAAGACAGTGGGAGTAAGGTACTGCTTGAAGAAATTCAAGATGAACAGGATACTGCTCAACCTAATGAGGAAGAGCAGCAGGAGGACCTACAAGAAATTGTAGAGCCTGAACCTGTAGTACCTGAAGTTCGAAGATCCGGGAGGATCCGTCACGAACCCGAGAGATATCAAGGATTCCTCGTGACTGACTGTCATGATCTTTTGATCATTGATGGTGATGAACCATCGAACTTCAATCAAGCCATGATGGGCCCAGATTCCTCTAAGTGGCGCAAGGCCACTGATTCCGAAATGGACTCCATGTCGGTCAACCAAGTGTTTTCGTTGGTTGACTTACCCGCTGGTGTAAAAGCCATCGAGTGCAAATGGATCTTCAAGAAGAAGATTGACGTGGATGGAAATGTCCAGATTTATAAAGCCAGGTTGGTGGCAAAAGGTTTCAGACAAGTTCACGGTGTGGATTACGATGAAACCTATTCACCAGTGGCTATGATGAAATCTATTCGGATTCTACTAGCAACTGCAGCTTTTCATGATTATGAAATTTGGCAGATGGACGTGAAAACCGCCTTCCTGAATGGAATTCTGGAAGAGGATATGTATATGACGCAACCTGACGGTTACATAGATCCAAAGAATGCTGGGAAAGTATGCAAGCTTCATAAATCCATTTATGGATTGAAGCAAGCATCGAGGAGCTGGAATCTTCGTTTTGATGAAGCGATCAAGCAATTTGACTTCATCAGAAACGAAGAAGAACAATGCGTGTATAAGAAATCTAGTGGGAGCAAGATTGTATTTCTTATTCTGTATGTCGATGACATACTGCTTCTCGGAAACGACGTTCCAATGCTGAAGTCGGTAAAGGACTGGCTTGGAAGTTGTTTTTCCATGAAAGACATGGGTGAAGCCGCATACGTTCTTGGAATCAGGATCTACCGGGATAGATCTAGAAGGCTGATAGGCTTGTGTCAAGATTCATACATTGACAAAGTCCTACAAAGATTCAGCATGAAGGATTCCAAGAAGGGCTTCACGCCGATGGTACATGGCACAACGCTAAGCAAGAAGCAGAGCCCTACGACGGCTGCTGAGCTTGAGCGCATGAAGAATATTCCTTATGCATCTGCAATAGGATCTGTCATGTATGCCATGATCTGTACTCGTCCTGATGTTGCTTATGCATTGAGCATGACGAGTAGATACCAGTCAAATCCAGGTGAAAACCATTGGATTGCCGTAAAGAATATCTTGAAGTATCTAAGGTATACTAAGGATAAGTTCTTAGTGTACGGTGGAAGTGATGTGCTTAAAGTCAGTGGATTCACGGACGCAAGTTTCCAGACAGACCAAGATGATTTCCGGTCACAGTCCGGTTATATCTTTTGTCTGAATGGCGGTGCAATCAGTTGGAGAAGCTCCAAGCAAGACACCGTTGCAGATTCCACCACAGAAGCTGAATATATCGCCGCCTCAGAAGCTGCGAAGGAAGCTGTTTGGATACGGAAGTTCATTATTGAACTAGGTGTGATACCAGATGCGGCTGAGCCTCTGGCACTGTTTTGTGACAACAATGGTGCCATACCTCAGGCAAAGGAACCAAGATCACACCAGAAATCCAAGCATGTTCTAAGAAGATTTCACTTGATACGTGACATCATTAATAGAAAGGAAGTCAAGATCAGCCGAGTTCAGACAGATGATAACGTCGCTGATCCGTTGACAAAGCCACTCCCAAGGCCTAAGCTCGAGTTTCTGACTGAAGCTGTAGGCATTAGAGACATACAAATGTGATCTAAATTTGAGTGGGAGTTTTGAGGGCTTTTATTTAGTTATTTGATATGTTCTTGTAAAACATTCTTATGTTTAATGAAATTATTATTTCAAGATTATTTTAACTGTGATGAAATAATCGTTCCAAAGTGATATGAACCATTTTATAGGTCATCGAAGTAAATGACTTGATCTTGAGTCATCGAAGTCATTTAGCTTGATCATGAGACCCTATATTTGATAGATGTTTTATATCATCCCGTCCCTAGTCGAAGGTTGTTGAAATTGGAACACCAACAACCGTGTGAGACTGGATTGGTACGTGACTTATGACAAAGTCTCAGTGTGTCATAGATGCGCGGCATCAAAGTCAGTACATAGGTGTATGTTTGGGAACATACGACCGGACAAGACCCGCTTATAAGAACTCTTCAGGATATTTATATCTGTGTCATAAGAGATTCTTACTACGACTATAGAGTATAGTCCTTAGACCTGAGTTCGCATGCATGTGACTGCACATGGACTGATGCACTTTGATCATTGTCTAACGCTATCGTTCTGCGATAGTTATAAGGACCTTGTTTGGGTACATTATGAAATGAATAGTTTACAGTGATGGAACAAGACGGAATTTGTCCCTCCAATATAAATGGAGTGAATATCTCTAGGCCAATCGGAGATTTGAATACTGGAAAATGCATGGCCATGCTCAAACGGACTTTCCCGAGTCGTTTGGATTGTCAGTATCAAATCAGAGTCCGATGAACAAGATTAGGCTTTATAAGGATGACACCAATCTTGCCTTATGACTAATCGAGATATTGTGACAAAAGGATTATGAATACAGAGATTCCAGTACAAGTGGGAGATTGTTGGAATTGTGTCCAGTAATCTCGGTACTGTCTCTAGAAAGTAAGAGTATGTCAATGATCAGACATAAGTCATATAATACTGGGGGGTCATGATGGCTTGCTAGAGTCCGCTCATGATCTATAAGTCTTGGACTTATTGCCTTTATTATATGATCCCATATGGGTCACACGCCTAAGCTAACAGGAAAATGTGTAGGAACGTTTTAGCAGAAGTACGGTAAAAGTGCTAGGCATTTACTGTACTTAGAGAGAATAAAACGGTTTAGCTACTCTGTGTCGATCGATACACAAGGTGTGTCGGTCGACACAGTGTGCGAATGCCGTCTAGTTAATTGGTGTTTGGGCCAAATGGCCCAAACGAAATCAGACAAGTTTTATAAGCTAAAACTCGAGTTTCTGATCAATTAACCCTAACACTCCAGCCGTAAACTCTCTCTCTCTGCGCCGAATTCCTCTAGTGGTCTAGCAGCCGTTTCCTGTGATCGCGTGTGTGAACCTTTGGAGGATTCATCCCTCGGTGTTTCTCTTATCTCAGACATACCATCTATTTCCGCTGCAAACAGGTATAAGGTGAGATCATCATTTGTTTCTATTCTGAGAAGAACCTAGATCGCATGTTTAGGTTGATATGAATCTAAGAATTGAATCAGGATCAACCAAACAATCCTTCAAAAAAGAGTATGAAGACCAATTTGCGCACATTAGAGGCTACCGTGAAGAAATCCTTAGGTCAAATCCCGGATCAACTGTAGAAGTCACTAAACCTGGGGTAGATGGTAAAGACATATTTGATAGGTTTTATGTATGCTTTTCCGTACTCAAAGACTCATGGAAAATAAATTGTCGGCGTCTTATTACAAGATGGAAGGTAATTTATGTGAGGAAGTGGAGAACAACTCCTTCGAGTCATTCAACAACACCATCGTTGGTGCAAGAGAGAGGCCAGTTATGCCGATGTTGGAGATGATCCGGAGACTAGCAATGGTTCATAGTAACACACGTTCTGCCATTGCTAATAAGCACCAAGCCATGCATACACCGTATGTGAAGGTAATTCTAGATGAAGAACTTGATGATGCTCGGAAAAAGCAAAGTGTATGCAGGTAGCACAAGGAAATATAAGTTTGAGATTGGGTACGAGTACGAGTTTCTTGACCTGATCAAAAGGGAATGCACTTGTTGTAAATGGAAAATGACTGGAATCCCTTGTATACATGTTTATGGAGTTATTCTATACATTAAAGATGATCCATATAAGTATGTTGTTGACTGGTTTCTCACATCTCGTTGGAGAGACACATATAAACATGCGCCTAATCCAATAAGAAGACCAGATTCTTGGATGTGTGGTGATATTTCCTTAGTGAATAAAGGTCTGGAGAGACAAAGGAAGAATACCAAAGAGAAACGGAAAAGGTCGGCGAATGAATCTCTATCTAAGAAGAAGAAGAAGACGAACACGAGTTCTATGGAACAAGATATTGTTACTGATTCTCAGGATAAGCCCAAAAGAAATATGCATTGCTCAAACTGTGGAGGATCAGGCCACAATAAGCGAACATGCTCAAAGAGAAAAAAGGTAAGTGATATGTCTATCTTAACATGTTTTTGTTGGTGGGAAATTAAGTAATTTACTTCATTAACAAGCTTGTAGAATTCTCTGTGCCAACCACTCCACTTACGTTTGTAAGTAAAATTCATATTTAGTTGTGTTGTTTTTTCAAAAATGCTCATTATCACTATTGTTTCAGGTTAATGATGGAGAATGCTCAACACACACACTCTCTCAAGTTGATGATGCTTAAGATGGTGAAGAAATCTCTCTAGTAAACTAATTTTAAGTATAATCGGCTTTGCTCTGTTTTAGACCTTCTAAGAAGATACATTTTTGTTTTTGGCCTTCTTAGAAGAGTACTCGATGAACAAAGCTTGAAAAACAAAGATTTGGATAAATGCATTTTCAGAATTACATGGAAAACAATCAATGCTAATTTGAAACAAATGTAGAAAAAGACAAGACAAACCCACATAAACTCAAGTGCAACACATAAACTTGCAAGAACATAACCAAATAGCTTTGCAAGACCAACCATGATAAAAAGAAACCCAACGATAACCAAAATACATGATGCCTTCCAAATTCCTCTCTTTGCATCCGATATTGCTACTTCAATCCTCACAGTAAATCCATTTGCAACCTCAATTTCCATCTGCTCAAGCTTCTTTCTCTCAAACTCTATACTCTCAGTTATGTTTCGCTTCATCTCCACCAACTCTTCTTCAAGTGTCTTTGTTTTGAAATCACCTTAAACTTCATCGACCCACTTGAAAATATGGATATCATTCAGCAACTGATACAAATCACACAAACAAAATCATGAATCAATTTGAAAAATCACACTAACAGAATCATCATTAATAAATATAAATCATAATACCATATTATCCGCAACATATGAACAACGGTAATACATTCGACCTGGATTTTGACTGCTCTTAGACTTAAGCTCGACAACTGAATGACCACACCAACAAATCTTTGGTGGTGGGAAGCCGACAACTCTACCACACACTTTTTCAAATGAATTCGCCGATGAACCAGCATACTGACTTACTTGGAGATTCGAAGTGGACTTCATCTTAGCTGCTTGCTCGATTTTGATTATGAAACCCAAAAATTCGAAATTCAGAGGGAGTTGGGAATATAGAGTTCTACAGAGGGAAATGATGGAAACAATTTGGGGAGAAGAAATGATCGTGCCTTTTTAATCTCAGCAAATGGAACCTTTGTTCTCTACCAGAGGGTTTCAAGTGGGTGTGATTTATTCTGATTAAAGGTCCGGTTAAAGGTTGATTTGGTTAATTAAAAACTACCTTAATTACGTTCGAAATCTGTAACAAATACCCAATTAATTACCTCAATTGGTTCAAAATCGATTTTGTGTAGCTGAAAGAAGAAGATGTCAAAATCTCAGGTGGAGAGAACCGATTTCCAAACTTCTAGTGTGGATGTACCCTGAGTTCCAAAGAAGCCGTATAAAACTTTCTCTTTAGGTTGTTATTATTTTTTCTCCACCCATCCTATTTTTCCTTAATTTTTCTTTTATATACAATATTTATTTCAAATAATTATATAAATAAATTACTGTCAAATTTTATGGACACATCTAAAACTTTACATGCTAATATTTTTACAGTAAAAAATCTTACAATCAAAGCCATAAAACTTAAAAATTACAACAACTAAATTTTTAAAGGTACATCTCAAATCAATGAGACCTATAATATTTTTGTATTGATGAAATAATTATAAAATTTATTTAGCAAATGCAATTAAAAAAAAAATATGTGGAAATTCTAGATCTTAAGCTCATAACCTCCCAAAAATTCGAAGACAACCTTTGAACTTATAAATAAAGAGTTACTCTTTGTACCAATGATGATTTGAATATGAGACACAAAACTTTAACAAATACAATTTCAGCATTCAACATGTTATCAATCAAAACTTTAATTCACTGCACACATTAGTAATAAAACCTCAACAACAATTAGATTCAATAAATCTTGAGAGATCAGTCCAATGTGTTTTTGTTTTTTGTTTTCGCTTTCAATGTGTTTTGTTTTTTTGGACATCAACAACATTTTTTGTTTGTGGAACTAACACATTAGAATATGTTTTTTTTTTCATGAATGAACCCAATGTTTGAGATCCTAGCAATTCAAATAGTATCGTAACATAGCTATGATCTGTAGTACCCGTAAACCGGGATACTAACCCCACCCTATACGTTTGGACAATCTATGGAACCAGAAAACAAACTTATGATCAAGAGTGATCAAAGAGAGTGTTCCGTAGACAGAGAAGAGCTCAAGCTCAGCTGGAAAGGAGTGTTTAGCTGGACAGCCAGCTCAGCACAAGCTAGCTAGAGTATCCAAGTGCGAAATCAGCTGATCAGCTAGTGACACTAGCTGACCATAAGCGAATGGGCACCAGTGAGGGATATGCCTTTTCGGCCCAAAAGAAGCATCTCTTCCCAAGGGAAGTTACATGCGATTTCATGGCCTATAAATAGACCATGAAGGGGCCATTTTTCGCACACAACATGGCTGGGGAAAAGCCCCAAAACTCTCTAAGGCACAGGCCATGAAACCGAGAGTTTAAGAGAGGGAAAGAGAGGCCGGCCGCTTGAAGAAGTCGCCGGTGAGAAGAGGATCAAGAGGCGGTTTAGTCGGTGGTTCATGGCGTGAACAAAGAGGAGCAAAGGCTCGAAAACACGGCTAAGGATCAGGGCCAAACCGCTACTTTTCTAAGGTTAGTCCGACCCTGATCTTCTCTCGGCCTTGGCCAAACCTTTGGGCTATGGCCGGTTAGGATTATGGCCGGATTACTCCTCTTCCTCTTTCTAATTCTGGAACTAGAACCGGGCTTAGGCTTGAACGGTTTTAGGCGTGGTCATGTTGAGATCAACCGATCGGCCAAAGGCCATGATCGGGTTGTTTCTCGCACTATCGGATCATGCGCGCCGAAGGGTTAAACGAACCGTGGATCGCGAGAGATCGGACGGCTTGCCGGGAAGGCACAGCCGGGTCATGCGATTGCACACGGTGCACCATGGGATGGATGACCGGACGGTTTTGCCTTGGAGGCTTGATCGGATCGTAACCGCTCATGGGTTTAACCGGCGTGAACGGTTGGGCGCAACCGGGATGATCGCGGTCGGGCTAGGAACAACGAGCATCGGGTCATGGACGTGAGGCGCGGACGTACACTGCGGTCGCGGAACGATGGTAACCGTCTGCGGGTCGCATCCGTTCGCGGTGAACGGTCACGACCGTTCGTGCATGGACAGGCGCTACGACCGCGGGACGCTGGCACGGACAAACGCGATGTCCTTACGGACGATCGCACGTTCACGCTGGTCGACCACGGACGCGAAGCGCTGGACGTCGCGAATGCATAGCCTCACGTGATCGCGGTACACGGCGCGTCAACGCGGACGATCGTCTGGTCCTTATGGACGCACGGACTGAACGTACGCGGATGGGCCATAGTACGCAAGCGATCAGTTTACAGAACGATCGCGGCAGACTGAACGCGGCAGACTGATCGCGACGGAATGGTCGCGGCAGACTGATCGCGGCAGACTGATCGCGGTGAAACGATCGCGGCAGTTAGATCGCGGCCCAGGCGGATGGTCGTGACTGTCACGGACAGTCGCGCCGGTTCGCAAAAGGTTGCGTCTACTCGCGGTTTGACGTAACCACTGGTCGGACGATCGCGGACAAGTTCGCGGTACACGGTTGGACGGTACAGTCGTGCGGACAGTTGCAGATCATCTACGGATGGACGCGCCTGTTGGCTGATCGTCGCACCCATACCCGAACAGTCGCGTCTCTTCGCGGACTGATATATCATGGTTTTTACCGGTTTTATGCCATGATATAGTTGTGTTTTTAGTGTCTTTTGTGTTCTTTTAGAGTCTTTTACATGTATAATCAGGTTTGGAGCTAAATTGGAGATAATGGAGCATTTTGGAGATTTTTGGAGTGATTGGCCGAGAGATAGAGTTCACTGTCCGAAACAGAGAAAGGTGTCGATCGTTGCATGCCTAGCATCGATCGATGCACCAGCGAGATGGGCCAAAACTCGGCGGTTTAGAAGAATCAAGATATTGCACTTTGATCCAAAAGTTCCTGATATTTACAAAGAAGCCCCTGGCCGAGATTATACCTATATAATTAAGTTTTAGCTGTTTTTATTAGATACGCTTTCATAATTAAGAGCAGAGGATTTTTAGAGCTTTTGGGGCTGATCTGAACCTGTTACATCATCTGTATTTGGAGAAGATTTCGAACCCCTTTAATCTTTTATCTTTTATGCAATCTATTATTTCTATGATTATGTTTTCATCAATCATGTCTGAGTAGATTCCTTGTTAGGTTTAGGGTTTCTCACATAGGATTTCATGACCTGCTAGACCTGTTCAATTTCAGTTAAGGATTCAAACTATATCTGTTCTTCAATTTAATTGTGCTTAAAGCTAGTTCTAACCTGATCAATTAGAATCTAGATCTTAGGTTGCTAAATATGTCACGGAAGTGGGGTTTAGGAATCTGAACTAATTAAATTGGGCAATTAAACTTTGCGCAAACGGAAGTTTGGTTTAGGATAATTGTGAACATATCAAACTTGGAATTAAAGCTGGTTTAATCTGTTAGTTCTCGCAAACGAAAGTTTGGTTTGCTGCACTTAGACTTAGAGAATTATCGCAAAGGAATTTGGTTAATTCTATATCTGTGTTTTGAGTTCTAGAACTGTGCTTAATTAGATCCTTGCTGAATGAACTGTCTGCTTGTCTGATTTCCTGAGAACGCCCTAGACCTAGCGCTCTTAATAACTTTCTTTCATAACCAACAATCTTTGCTATCTGCTTACTTTCTTGCATTGCTTTTAATTCATTACATTGCTTTCTTCCTAGTTAAATTCCTGTTCTTGAGCTATTGAACACCGGAGTCTCTGTGGATTTCGATACCTTATATACTACATTGATATTGCTGTGCACTTGCAGTTTAGTATAGGGATTAATTCTTGACCTATCACGGACTGACGCAACGGTTCAAAGATCGCCAACGATCAGAACGTGCGGCCAGTCCGGTTGGGCAGCGATCACGGCAGGACGCGGATGGCCTGACGAACAGGAACACGCGAGTGTTGCCGAGTACGCTCGGCGATGCTGCCGCGTCCCCGTTTCGTCAAGTCATTACGCTAATGGAACGACGATCGCGGTACGACCGAGAGGCACTCGGTACGACCCGAGTGATCGCGTAAGGTCATGGCAATTGACGGGATTATCAGACTTGACGGCTCCATGTCCAATATACCGTTGGGAGTGATCAGAAGATCAATCGCGGTTAAGTTCGGGCTAACGGGAAGGCATGAGTTGAATGAACAGTGGATAGGATCGGGGAAATCATGTGGTCGAAACGCGTGCGGACCGGTCGATCAGTCAAAAGAACTGGGTCGACGGCCGACGGTACGAACCAAGGATTAGACCATCCACGGAAATGATCGAGAGGATCATTCCAGCCTTGTACCGATCGTTGGGCTGGCTATACTAAGGAATACCGGTTCACAACTGGTTATACCTAAAGGACTTGGGACGGTCTAAGGGTAAAAGATGCAGGAAGCAAAACGTGGTTAAGTCAAGGCAACAAAGGAGTAAGGGGAAACGAGCTAAGGAAAGATCGAGACGGAAATGTGGTCAAAGGAAAGAACTAGAAGACCTCTCTTGCGCCTTGTCATGTGGGGATGGTTGGTTGAATGACTTGGTACAATGGTGGTATGTTCTAAGAGCTCGCGGATCAATCGGGTTAAGTTGGACGCCAAGCTAGCTTCACTCCGACTTCACCAAAAAGGCTAAGGTACGAGTTTAAGTACTCGAATGATCTAAAGTATGGATAGAAGGGAGTAGCTGATTGGAACAAACTAAGTTAAAGACTTAGGTTGTTAGAATGGATATATAAGAACGGAACCTCGAAGAGTTTTAAAGAAAACTAAATAAGATCATAAGAGGTTCTTGAACGGATCGTTCTTAGAAGAACGATGTAAATGTTAAGTAGAATTTCCGCTGCGAATTATTAAGTACGAAGGATCTAAGACTAGAAGTCAATAGAAAGATCCGAGGAATACTTCAGATTAAGAAAATTTTAACAAGGGCGTATTTTCGGACTGGGTTCGATAGTGGCAATCCGTCCCGGCCCTATGGCCGGGATAGGCCTTGTCAAGTTGGTATCAGAGCCAGGTTATTTCCTAGGAAGATGCTCTCGTAATTGGTGACTTGCAGAGACAAGTGCACCAAGGACGCACTTAGTCTTGGGCAGACCTTGAGAACAAGTCCAATGGGAAGTACTTTTCAGCTGAGTATGGGATCAGTTGGAAGGTCGTATGTTCCAGCCGAGTATGGGATCGGTTGGGAGATTAGTTCCCGGATTTGGATCAAGGTCGCAAGACGGTGTGGGGGAGAACCGGAAGGCTCAATCACGGGAAGGTGGTTGGCCAAACCGGGAGGGACCTGGGGGTGAACCGGAGGGCTCAATCACGGGAAGTGGTTGGCCTAACCGGGAGGGACCTGGAGGAGAACCGCGTTGGCTCAAAAGACTAAGTGTCCTGCTGACCCGGGAAGGACCTAAAGGGGAAATGGAATCAGTTGGGGCTGATAACCAATCCTCTAGGGAACCGCACCAAAAGTACCACTTGCAGAAACAATGGAAGCGCACTTTGGAAGTGTAGAAAGCAAGTAAGGTATGTGCGAAGTGCAACGGCGGGGACTTAGGAGCCTAAAGCTGTTTGCAAGATGAGGGGAAGGAAAGTGACAATGAAAGACCAATGAATTGCTTCCATTGTAAAGCAGTAATCAGAAGTAAAACGTGGAAGTTAAGGTCGAACGGTAAAGGCTATGCGCTAACCGAAGACGCCACGGGTTTACGAACTGGTTAGGGACATTGGCGTGGCCAAGTCTTATAGTGCTATTGTTGGTCAGTCACTGAACCCCACTTCTTCGAATGTATTCGGGGAATTACATTTGGGGAAAAGGGTTAGGTTGCTTGCATTTGGAATGCGTAAGGACCTTAGCCGAGGTCGAGTCCTGGAAGGAACAAAGGCCTGAGGTCGAGTCCTACAAGGAACGAAAGACCTGAATATGATCTAGTAAGAGATTTACTAAGATCAGGAAATTAAGATCAAGTCCATAAGGATTGTGACCAGGATTTGACTAAGTCTAAGACAAGACAAAAATCAGGGAAATGATTAAGTCTTGACGGACCAAGGTCAATGGGAAATGGAAAGGTTCATTAAGTTCGAACGGGGTAAAAACCTTGAGTCGGATTTGGGTACGAATCCCTTTTAAGGGGGGTAGACTTGTAGTACCCGTAAACCGGGATACTAACCCCACCCTATACGTTTGGACAATCTATGGAACCAGAAAACAAACTTATGATCAAGAGTGATCAAAGAGAGTGTTCCGTAGACAGAGAAGAGCTCAAGCTCAGCTGGAAAGGAGTGTTTAGCTGGACAGTCAGCTCAGCACAAGCTAGCTAGAGTATCCAAGTGCGAAATCAGCTGATCAGCTAGTGACACTAGCTGACCATAAGCGAATGGGCACCAGTGAGGGATGTGCCTTTTCGGCCCAAAAGAAGCATCTCTTCCCAAGGGAAGTTACATGCAATTTCATGGCCTATAAATAGACCATGAAGGGGCCATTTTTCGCACACAACATGGCTGGGGAAAATCCCCAAAACTCTCTATAGCACAGGCCATGAAACCGAGAGTTTAAGAGAGGGAAAGAGAGGCCGGCCGCTTGAAGAAGTCGCCGGTGAGAAGAGGATCAAGAGGCGGTTTAGTCGGTGGTTCATGGCGTGAATAAAGAGGAGCAAAGGCTCGAAAACACGGCTAAGGATCAGGGCCAAACCGCTACTTTTCTAAGGTTAGTCTGATCATGATCTTCTCTCGGCCTTGGCCAAACCTTTGGGCTATGGCCGGTTAGGATTATGGCCGGATTACACCTCTTCCTCTTTCTAATTCTGGAACTAGAACCGGGCTTAGGCTTGAACGGTTTTAGGCGTGGTCATGTTGAGATCAACCGATCGGCCAAAGGCCATGATCGGGTTGTTTCTCGCACTATCGGATCATGCGCGCCGAAGGGTTAAACGAACCGTGGATCGCGAGAGATCGGACGGCTTGCCGGGAAGGCACAGCCGGGTCATGCGATTGCACACGGTGCACCATGGGATGGATGATCGGACGGTTTTGCCTTGGAGGCTTGATCGGATCGTAACCGCTCATGGGTTTAACCGGCGTGAACGGTTGGGCGTAACTGGGATGATCGCGGTCGGGCTAGGAACAACGAGCATCGGGTCATTGACGTGAGGCGCAGATGTACACTGCGGTCGCGGAACGATGGTAACCGTCCGCGGGCCATCGCATCCGTTCGCGGTGAACGGTCACGACCGTTCGTGCATGGACAGGCGCTACGACCGCGGGATGCTGGCACGGACAAACGCGATGTCCTTACGGACGATCGCACGTACACGCTGGTCGACCACGGACGCGAAGCGCTGGACGTCGCGAATGCATAGCCTCACGTGATCGCGGTACACGGCGCGTCAACGCGGACGATCGTCTGGTCCTTATGGACGCACGGACTGAACGTACGCGGATGGGCCATAGTACGCAAGCGATCAGTTCACAGAACGATCGCGGCAGACTGAACGCAGCAGACTGATCGCGACGGAATGGTCGCGGCAGACTGATCGCGGCAGACTGATCGGGGTGAAACGATCGCGGCAGTTAGATCGCGGCCCAGGCGGATGGTCGTGACTGTCACGGACAGTCGCGCCGGTTCGCAAAAGGTTGTGCCTACTCGCGGTTTGACGTAACCACTGGTCGGACGATCGCGGACAAGTTCGCGGTACACGGTTGGACGGTACAGTCGTGCGGACAGTTGCGGATCATCTACGGATGGACGCGCCTGTTGGCTGATCGTCGCACCCATACCCGAACAGTCGCGTCTCTTCGTGGACTGACGCAACGGTTCAAAGATCGCCAACGATCAGAACGTGCGGCCAGTCCGGTTGGGCAGCGATCACGGCAGGACGCGGATGGCCTGACGAATAGGAACACGCGAGTGTTGCCGAGTACGCTCGGCGATGCTGCCGCGTCCCCGTTTCGTCAAGTCATTACGCTAATGGAACGACGATCGCGGTACGACCGAGATGCACTCGGTACGACCCGAGTGATCGCGTAAGGTCATGGCAATTGACGGGATTATCAGACTTGACGGGTCCATGTCCAATATACCGTTGGGAGTGATCAGAAGATCAATCGCGGTTAAGTTCGGGCTAACGGGAAGGCATGAGTTGAATGGACCGTGGATAGGATCGGGGAAATCGTGTGGTCGAAACGCGTGCGGACCGGTCGATCAGTCAAAAGAATTGGGTAGACGGCCGACGGTACGAACCAAGGATTAGACCATCCACGGAAATGATCGAGAGGATCATTCCAGCCTTGTACCGATCGTTGGGCTGGCTATACTAAGGAATACCGGTTCACAACTGGTTATACCTAAAGGACTTGGGACGGTCTAAGGGTAAAAGATGCAGGAAGCAAAACGTGGTTAAGTCAAGGCAACAAAGGAGTAAGGGGAAACGAGCTAAGGAAAGATCGAGACGGAAAGGTGGTCAAAGGAAAGAACTAGAAGACCTCTCTTGCGCCTTGTCATGTGGGGATGGTTGGTTGAATGACTTGGTACAAGGGTGGTATGTTCTAAGAGCTCGCGGATCAATCGGGTTAAGCTGGACGCCAAGCTAGCTTCACTCCGACTTCACCAAAAAGGCTAAGGTACGAGTTTAAGTACTCGAATGATCTAAAGTATGGATAGAAGGGAGTAGCTGATTGGAACAAACTAAGTTAAAGACTTAGGTTGTTAGAATGGATAGATAAGAACGGAACCTCGAAGAGTTTTAAAGAAAACTAAATAAGATCATAAGAGGTTCTTGAACGGATCGTTCTTAGAAGAACGATGTAAATGTTAAGTAGAATTTCCGCTGCGAATTATTAAGTACGAAGGATCTAAGACTAGAAGTCAATAGAAAGATCCGAGGAATACTTAAGATTAAGAAAATTTTAACAAGGGCGTATTTTCGGACTGGGTTCGATAGTGGAAATCCGTCCCGGCCCTATGGCCGGGATAGGCCTTGTCATGATCGATGCCAGAGAATTGACTGAAGCCCAATCGAAAGCCCTCGCCAGGAAGAAAATAAATCATCAGACATCACAGACCTCAATTCCAGATCAGAATCAGGAACCTCTCGCACTGGTTTCAACAAATGCATCTTGGTTAGCGAATAGAAGATTTGTGGGATTCTCATGGCACTTCCACCAATCGAATCTCAGCAATCTATCTGCAGCAACCACTGGAACAAACATCGCCTCAGCTCTCATCGCGGAAGCCCTGCCTATCCGATTGGTGACCACCACAGCCCTCCAACAGGGTATTAGAAGACTCGAGGTCCGAACGGACTCCCTTCAAATTGCTCAAGCATTCAACAAGCATACTCCGATCACTGAGATCCAGAGTATTTTGAATGACCTAGCACTCCTATTTCTCTTTTTTTTTTACTTTTTCTCTATCTGTTTTGTCAAACGCTCTGAGAACGTTGTAGCAGACCAGATGGCTAAATTGGCTCTTAATGGGCTAATTTCATCTCTGGACCCTGAAGTTTAATTAATCGAAATATATTTGCACAAACAAAAAAAAACATGGTGCCAACTTTGTGATGAACCGTGAACCACTGACCATAAAAATGATAGGAGATAACAAATATTAAGAGGGAATATTTGCTCTCTTGAACAATGGCGGATCTAGGAGTGGATTTTACTGGATGCACAAATCGTTTTTTACTATATTTTACTTTTAAATTGGGGGCATTTATATTGATAGACTCATATTAGTTAGTTAAAGAAAATGAAAAGTTAGATGGGGGCACGTGACCCCGTAGATGCTCTATATAAATGTGTTTTCATTACTTTAGGTATACACTTATATTTAGTCATTTTATTTAATATGTATATTGTGTTTTTTTAAGAAGTACCAGTTTTTTATATACCATCACTTTCCCATCTATAAGGAGGGACTGTTTTTACATCAGAAGAATATTGATCCTAACTATTTTTGTTTTTAGGATGATACTCAAAATCATATCCATATTCTTGATCAACTATCGTCTCAACTATCTTCTAACTTTCTTTTGGTCTGAACAATCTTCGAACTTAATGCAGCAAACGAAGATTTTGGACGTCGCTTTTTCCTTCCGTCGTGTTGGCTTGTTGGCTTCTTGCCGGTTGGTATATTTCTTAAAGACACAATAACGAGTGAAAAGTATTTGAACGGTCAATGGTCGGAGAAAAGTAGGTGACACATGAAACATTCCATAAAAATATATTTACATGGAAAAAAGTTAAGCGCACACATACCCTCAATTTTTTTTCTTCTTTTTTTTTCCTTTTCTTGTCAAACATAGACCCCAAATTTTTATATCACATTTAATACGATCTGTATTTGTAATATTATTTTCCCTCCACATACCAGTTTTTATATATGGTTTAAAATACTTTAAGACTTGATTTTGTAAATGAGAGTAATTAAATATTTTTGTGTTTTGCTTTTGTGACTTGAAAGGACATTGTTCCAAGAGAATTTCAATGAGGTAACCACTTATCAAAGTAATTATCAAAAGATTTCAATATGATGTCTCTGTCTCGGCGATACGCCTTATTTCGTTTCCAATGATAGTTATCATATTCTTTAATTCGATTACACAAAGAACACATAGAAGTATATTTTAGGTGCGATTATTGTTTTATCCAATAACTATTTTATTATTTTACTTTACACCTAATGTTACACACATGTTCGAGTTCACCGCTCCACCCGAAAGCCTTTTATTTCGAATGATCACACCATCATTACTCGCATGAAATAAATATTATATAGATATGCAGAAGCGATCGGTGATATTATAAAATCTATCAAAATAGTTGTCGTCTAACTACATTTATTTCTTCTGTTGGGCAAAAGGGAAATTGATCTCTATCAGATTAACACATAATTAACATGGTGATCGTAAATCTCCATATTAGAGTGTATTTAGAACCAAGTCAACAAGAAAAATATATTAGTTTAATTATAGTATAAAACCACATACCGACATAAATTTCTCTGACAAAAACACATAAAAATTACAAAAAATCATAAAAGTCAAAAAATCACAAAAAATAAATAACTACAAAAAATTGTTACGATAAAAATTATTATAGTTTTTTTGTAACTAGAATATTGTGATTAATTTTTTATGGTTATTTAAATATTTGTGTGTGGCTATTTTATGGCTAACCACAAAAATATATGACCAGCTATACAAATCATTTCTATTAGTGATATATATATATATACGTTTTACATGTATATGTTGTCAAAAAATATTCTAATTAAGGTTAAAACTTCCTAAGATATTGACCGATCCTATATGAGAATTCTGAACGTTTCATTCATACTCTATGGACTGTTTTGGTTTTAGAATAAAACCTGCCAACGTATATAATTATTTTAGATTTCACTTAACATCTACGCTATCTGGCATAAATATTGTAACTAATTGGACTGACAAAAAAAACTGTGCCCTTTCATGATTATTTCCATTGATCTTGAATTAAAACTAACATATCCATAAACGAGTGATTATGACTGTGCTTATGTCTGGATTTTCATAATATACTAATATGTATTATATATAAATCCATACATGCACACATAATATATTTATATATGTATGCTGCATGCTTGATAAGGATATCATAAATTAGTCATAATTCAAGTATATTATACTCCCTCCGTTTCATAATGTTTCATGTTTTAGAAAAAAAATTTGTTTCATAAAGATTTAGGTTTTAGGTTTTCTATGCAATTTTTACTAATTAATGTTTACAAACTGTGAGTTCCAAAATCTATATTGAAGTATTATTGGTTAATAGTTATTGGAAAATGTTTTTATGAAAGAGAAATATGCATTTATAGTTAGATATTAATTATTTCTTAATTTGTGTGAAATGTCTAAAACATGAAACATTGTGAAACGGAGGGAGTAAATAACATGGGAAGCTAAGTATCATGATGTCTCTCTACTCACGTGAGTTCGTGTTCGTTACATTCAATTTGTTTTTTTTTTCGTACAAATTTTCTATATGCATATTACATAGTGAAAATTACTCCTGGTAGTACAAATTTTAAGGTTAATTACTAGAGTAACATTAGGTGTGTTTTTTACTAGAGTAGCATTCTATAATGGTTTAAAATACTATATTATCCTTTCCTTAACTTATTTTTTAAGGAAATAATATATAATCATTAAAATAAAATAAATAATTAATATACTTTTTAAAAAATAAATAATTAATATAAAATTCGTTTTTAAAAATAAATAATTAATATAAATTCATTTAAAAAACAATTAATATGAATTCGTTTTTTAAAAATAAATAGTTAATATAAATTCTTTTTAAAAAATAAATAGTAAGAAACTAATAAAATACAAATTACAAATATTTTTTATGGTTAATTTTTTTCTTTTCAAAAAATAGAAAATATATTTTATAAATAAATCATTTAAATAATAAATTAACACAAATTATTTTTTTGGCTAATTTTGTTTTTTTTTAAAAAATTAAAAAAAAAAGAAATTAATACAACATAATTTTTTAATAAATCTAAAATTAAAAAAAAAAAATTGATAAAAAATATTTTTTGTTGCTTATATTTTATTATTTTGATTTCGAAAACAAGAATTTAATATAAAAATAATAAAAATCATTTAAATGAGAAATTAATATAAAAAAATTTCTTTGGTTATTTTTATTATTATATTTATTTTGTAAAAAAATTTTAAAACAAAAAATAATAAAGAAATTATTTAATTAAGAAATTAATTGAATTTTTTTTTTTGTTGGCTATCTTTTTTTTTTGCCAAATATTGAATTTCTTAAGTGAATATTTAATTACCATAAACGGTTCCTAAAAATCAGGAAAAAAATCAGGCAACAATTATTCGAATTATGTACATCTTCAATAAATCCGTAACATTAAAATCAATATCTAACATAACATAAATCTGTAACATTGAAAACAAATCTGCTACAAAGAGAGAAAGTCTGTAACATAGGAGTGCTACAATAGTAATTAATTTTAACAATTTTCTTTGTTGCGGACTTTAATAAATCTGTAACACGTAACACAAATCCGTAACATGAAATTCCAGATTTGTTCAAAACTAAGAAAACAAATCTGGAAAATCTGCAAAAGTCTGCAACACGTTAATATAAATCCGTGCCACGTCAGCAAAAAAAGAAACAAATCTGCAACATGAGAACATAAATCTGTAACACGGTTAAAAATCTGTAATACTATGATCCTAGTATAGTAATTTTTCAAAACCTTCTAACGTGTTACAGATTTATAAAACTCTGCAACAAAGACAATAAATCCGCAACAAAAGAAAATAACTCCGTGCAGATTTATTAAATCTGTAACAAAGAATGTCATAAATCCGTGCGGATTTATTATTTTGGGAATGTGGCATTTTCGTAAATAAAGTTCGTTTTTGCTGATGTGGAAATAAAATAGTAATGGCATTCTTGTAATTATTTTTTTCCTAACAAGTACATGTAAGGTCATTTTAGACCAAAATATTAGCCTACAAAAATTAGAATCGCAGATGCTATTATATTAATTAACACACGTTTTAGTACCACCACAGCTTTTTTCCCTGTTACATACATAGATCCTTTTTTTGGAGTATCGAAAAAGTCACCACATGCAAGTTCGATCGGGAAGTACGCACAATTCAAACATCCAGCAGACTTTTCTTCAAACTTGGTTTGCTCATTTCCATCCGTAACAGTTTGCTTCTTAGACGTCTAGTCTTCACTCTACCATCGATCGCGTGCCTCACTAGAGTTTCATGTACAAACCACCTCTTTGGCTGGTTCTATTTAGTATTTTATTTCCTTTGTATTAAACTTTATCTTCCTTTTGGAAGAATCAGATAATCAAAAGGTATTAAAAAAAGTTAGTTTAGTTAAAAAAATCATAACAAAATTCCCTAAACTTTGTGGTATTTTTTCCCTTTATTTTTTTTTCACTTTTAAAATTGCTTTCGAGGCATTTTTAATCTTTAAGATTTAACCTTCTTTATGCAAACTTTTCTTCTTCTCCACAGACTTAAAGTTAAACAATCCGATTAGGTGTAATTTGTAAACAAGATAACACAGACTATTTTCTGAAGATCATAATTTCAAATCGAAACAGTAGCGGAAAATATATTTAGTATAGTTTTAAAGAAAGCATAAAATAACAGAAAAATATATCTTGTCATAAATATAGCACCAAGAAAAATAATTCACAATTTTAACACTATTTTAATTATAAAGACTTTTATAGCATTATATAAATTAAGGTTTAAAGTTTATTATTTAGGGTTTAGGATTTATTATTGAGAAAAGTCATAAAATAGCACAAAAAACATACTTTATCATAAATATAGCACCAAGGAAAATAATTCATATTTTTAGCATTATTTTAATTACAAAGACTTTTATAACATTATATAATTTAAGGTTTAGGGTTAATTATTTAGGGTTTAGGGTTTATTATTTAGGGTTTAGGGTTTAGTATTTAGGGTTTAGGGTTTATTATTCAAGGTTAGGGTTTAGTATTTAGGATTTAGGGTTTAGTATTTAAGATTTAGGGTTATGGCTAATTTAGTGACAAAACATGTTTTTGTGCTATTTTTATGATTTTTCTTCCTTGGTGCTATATTTTTGACAAGTCATGTTTTTTATGCTATTAATGCGATTTGCCCTTTATTATTTATGGTTTAGGGTTTTGTATTTAGGGTTTAGGGTTTAATATTTAAGGGTTTAGGGTTAGGGTTACATTTGTCTTATTCCTTTAATAAATGCTATTTTGTGATTTTTCCTCCTTGTTGCTATATTTGTGACAATGGATGTTTTTTGTGCTATTTTTTGCGATTTGCCCCTAGTATATCCAATAAAATAGTCAATGATATTTTATTAATTTAAAAAATTAATCTTATCCAAAAATTAAGGGCAAATCGCAAAAATGTCACAAAACATACATTGTCACCTAAAAATAACAACAAGGAGGAAAAATTACAAAATAGCATTTATTAAAAAATAAAGACTAAATTAATCCTAACCCTAAAACTTAAATACTAAACCCTAAACCCTAAATTATACCTAAACCCTAAAAACTAAACCCTAAATACTAAACCCTAAACCCTAAATAATAAACCCTAAACTCTAAAAAATAAAATCTAAACCTTAAATTATATAATGCTATAAAAGTCTTTGTAATTCAAACAATGCTAAAAATGTCAATTATTTTCTTTGGTGCTATATTTTTGAAAAAATGTGTTTTTATGCTATTTTATGACTTTTTTCAAAAATTAGTTAGATCAAAAAATTTAATTCAAAACCCCAAAGTTTTTTTTAATTTACCGAACTATTAACTTACCGAATAGAAATTAATGCTATACTGGACATTTCAAAAGCTTTCACCTGATTGGAAATTTTTTTTTACTACATCACACACAAAAATACAGAAAAATATACAGAAACACACTAACAAACTTGGTAATGAACAGAGATCGGTCAAAGATTTGTAAAACGAACTTATTTGTTGGCATGATGAGTAGCAACACATAGCTAGACCCCTACCTCACTGACCCACTTTGTAAGCTTTTTTGATATTTATGCGGAACAGAGGTAGCAATTATAACATTTATAGTGAGTAACCAATTGACATTTCAACCTAACAAAATATCAAACAATAATATGGCTTTGAATGGTGATATACATTTTTTTCACTAATAGGATTATAATTATCAAACCTCAAATATAAGCATTTAATACATGATCTTAAACGTACGAAACTAAAGCATAAACAACAAGCAACTTAAACCCAAACAATAAGCAACTAAAGTCCAAACTACAAATAACAAAAACGAGACTAACATTTCTCAAAACTATATCTGAAAATAACGGTAAATTCTCAATTGAAAGAAGAGAATAGATGTTCGGAAAGATCAAAATCAGGCGAATTGCTTAAAAAGTAAAGGGAAAATCGACCGCATCGAATAGGTTGATAACTAATCCGAAAAACAGAAAAGGATGATCAACCAGAAGAAACTGATGAACGAGGAAACACTGCCTCATGTCATCCCAAATCACCGAAAAGAAGCCAAAACACTAACGAAAATCATTAGACGGTTCACCGTTGCTAAAGATAATCGCTGAAAACACCACCACAAATTCCAATAAAGAAAAATTCGGTATAGACCATATCCGAGACAACAATTTGAAGACACGAAGGGAGCACAATAGAAACATACTCGGGAAGAGCGCAAGCTCAAGAAGACCATTAATCTCACAAGCGACACAACCGAGTAACAAGCACACCGGACACGAGACTCAGAAACAACACTAGAGATGAAGAAAACTTGTAGAGATGTCAGCGAAAGCACCTGCACCGCACCAAGCAACTACACTGCACGGTCAACAAATCCTCAATATGTACATCTGGCGCCAGACTCGCCACAGATTACATCTCTCCGAACCAACACCGAAACACCAAAGAACCAGAAGCTAAGCAAACTCCCAACATGCAAACAAGTCTTCAAATCCCATCAACAAGAAAATTCTAACCAAATCACCTTCAAACCAATCCCGAAATGGGAAAGAAACACAACACAACCAAATTGTCCATCTAAACTTAAACGGCTACTCCTGTCCAAAACTAAAGCTGATAACTAACCGAGAAACATAGAGACTCACCAAACCACAAACAAGAGACCACTATAAACCAGAATGCCATGCTCGCCTTGCTGGAGATCCAACTCCGAGAGAAGCCGAACAACACAGACTAAACATCGCCATGGAAGCCGAAGGTATACCACCAAACACCAAGAAGATTGAGGGAAAATGTCGGGGGGGGGGGACGCAGACCACATATTGACACAAAAACGCCGGAACTGAGCAACTCAACTCACCGAACTCCTCAAAATTACTTCTTAGATCCACAAACCCAAGATCTAAAAACCATCGACGAAGCTCCCAACTAGATCTCTAGCCCAAAAGCTCCATTACCGAAGAACCCGCCACAAGATGCAACCAGACCAGAGCCGTCAAGAGGCTGGACAAAGGATATAGGCAAAACTCGACGGAGACCGGTTGGAAGCGGAGAGAACGCCACATGATAACTACAGGACATCAAAAAGAAAGAGGAGGCGGCGAGCCATCGGAACGCGCTGGCGGTGACGCCGGACACCGACAACGGCTCGCCACATACGGTGATGTTGTTAAAGGCTTCTAGGGCAAATGGCGGCTGGGAGAGAAAGGAGTCCACTTTTGTAATTCCAAAATTACTTCTTTTAGAGTTTATTTTTTTTGTGGCTATGAATGGTGATATTATAAAGACATTTTTCGAGTGTATTTTTGAAAATCGATTATAAATTATCAATCACCTAACATATTTATAATTGACATTTTTATAAGAAAAAATATTTACATTTCCCAAACAAATAAAAATCGCATTTGTGCTATAATTATATTTCTTCAGCATATATTACATTTGATTGAACTTTACTACACTTTAAAATTATTTCTATCGCATATGCTAGTATGCAGTCATCATTCGAACTCTATATATTTAATAGTAATAAGAAAACAATAATTTTAGCAAACTTAAAATCGCTTCATATGATAAATGTATTTTACAAATCGTAGTTCTAACTAGTTTGAAGAGAACTAGTTTGTTTTATTGTATAGGTAATAGAATACATCAATTATGAACATAATAGCTTGAAATAAACTAAAAAACGTGTTTCATCGTGTGCTTCAAAAAAGACTCTCTATATTTCTTTGCCTAGATTTTCTCGTTTGGGGTCTCCTACGCTCTTGTGTCTTTCATCTTCCATGGGGAGACCCCTTGTGTCCTTAGTTTGCTAGATCTTCAATGGTGCCAAGTTTTTGAGGCGGTGGTTCGGGATGCGTACCTTTCTTCTCCGCGGCGGTGAAGAGGGAGCTCAATCGGCGGCGGTTTCCAAAGCTCTAGGACCTGGTGGATTACTCCGGCGGTGATGTATCTCTACTCGAGGGCGGTGGGGAAATCTCACACATGTGAAAAGGTGGGGGGGTTCTAGGTCTAGAGACGCGATCTTCTTCGTAAGGGAAGTGAGGGTTCGTCGAGAGTCAAAGGTCCTTGCGGTTACAACGATTGCTTCCTCTGAGGATGGCGGTTCTTTGGTGGTGTGATCGGTTGGAGCGTGAGGGTGTTGTGAGACCGGATCAAATTTTGGTCTGCGCATGGCGATGGCGAGTAGGGTTTGGAGAGATATCAGCGGTATCATCAGAAGAAGTGTCAGAAGGCTAGTTGTCCCTAACAACTGGTGTCTTATGACCGGGTTACCATTACGAGAGCTAGTTTTCGCTGAAAGCCCTATCTCCGACCAGATCTTAGTTTCTGATTTTGGACGGGTCAGTTTCTGGTGAAGCTTCAGCGGTGAGGACGGCTCCACTTGTGTCCATTAGCTCTAGTGCCATGTATAATGTTTCACCTCTCTTTTGCTTGCTGTTGGTCGGATTTTTGTTCCGGAGATCCATCTTGTAACAGTGTCGCAATGCCCAATTTTTTTTTCGGATCTAATTTTTTTAACTATCTAAATATTTTTTAAAAACTATTATGAACAAAATATGCAATTATAACATATGTTTAACACATTTTTGTAACCAAGTATGATTAATGATATATCATGGTTTTTATGGGTTTTTAACCATGATATAAGTCCTTGTTATTGAGTATTTTGTGTGTTTTAGAGTCTTTTGAGTCTTTTACATGTTTTGACATGATTGGAGCTTGATCAGAGATTTAGAAATCTTTTGGAGTAATTCTGCAGCATATATGGATTTCACAGAGGTCAATGGTTGCGTCAACATTTGGTGTCGGTCGACACCATTGTGTCACAATTGGACAAAAATTCTGCTCAACTTTTTAAGAGAACTTGAAATATGCATTTTTATCCAAGAGTTTTTCTTATTTATAAAAGGCTCAAATCATGTTTTGGAGTATAATTAGTTTTTTTCGGTCATTGTTTAAGCTACACTTTATTTTATTCCCAAGGAGATTTGGATATTTCTGAGAGCTAGGGGTTGATATGATACTTTGTTATCTGAGAGAAGATTTCGAACCCCAATTTCTATCTATTTCATCTATCTTTTCATATTTTATTCATGATTATATCTTTTATTATAATTGTCATGTCTGAGTAGTTTACTTGTTTGGTTTTGAGATTCTCATTAGGGATTTCATGAAATTTTATGTTGATTGATTAATTGGGATTCATAACTTCTAGTTCTTTGCCTAGGTTATTCTTAACGCTTAATTTAAACTGACCACTTAAATTATTGATATTAGGTTGATTAGCGCAGTGAGAATTAGTTAATATGTTAGAAAAGAACCTAGGTGCTATTCACAAAAAGATTTGGTATCGTAAAAAATATTTAGATTTCTAGGTTGTTAGACATAGTTAATATTCACAACGAGAATTGATTTGTTATAATATTGTGTTTCGAGTTCTAAAATATCGATAATTTGGATCCTGGTTGATTGGTTGGTTTATATTCTTGATTTCGTGAGCTAGCGTTTTTTCCATCTTATTTTACACATTCGTTTACTGCTTTGTTTACTTACTTTCATAACTCACATCTCGTATAGGTTAACTTGAATCGACAATCTATTGTGTATTCTTGAGATCATTTGTTCGATACCTTAAGTACTATTTCGACATTGTTGGGTATTTGCAGTTAAACAAAATTAATAGCATCTAGTTTATCTTTATTTTTTTAATAACATAGTTGTAATGTGCTTGTAAAATTATATATTTTTATTGATTTAGTGAGTTGAAAACCCCATCTTATCTCTTACGTTATGCATCCTCATATCTTATCATTTTATATTTTATTTTAATTTTTTAATTATTTATCCATCTTTTCTCATACTTTATCACTTTTTGACCCTTCAGATTTACGTTGGTGGATGAGATGATGGCGGTGAGGTTTCCAGCTACGAAGACCGTCGCAGTGGAGATATAATCGGTCGATATACCAGAATTCAAAAAAACAAACAAATCGGACATAATACAAAAGATTCAAGTGGACAGTCTAAACTAGGTGTCCACCAGTCGACTATTTGTGGACACTACCATGATCATATCATATGATAGATACTTCTGATGGATAACATGTGGCTAAACATCTACATTATTAAGAATCTATGGGCAGAGAACACATGAATAAGAGACTAAGTGTTCACATGTACTATTGGCGGATAACGTACCTAGTAAACACAGTTTTAAGAGTTCAAGTGGACAGTTTTGACTACTCGTGGACACTATCATCATCACATCACATGTTAGACGCTTTATATTGAAAGAAGGTGGCCAAGCGTCCACATTATCAAGAATCCGTGGACAGAGAACACATGAATAAGTGACTAAGTGTTCACATGGACAACTATTAGTGGATAACATACATAGTAAACATAATTTTAAGAGCTCATGTGGACAGTTTATATAGGTGTCCACATTGACAGCTATTCGTAAACACTACCACGATCATATCACATGTTAGACACTTCCGATGGATAGAAAGTGGCCACGAATTCACATGATCGTGAGTTCGTGGACACATAATATGATGGTGCCCGCTATTCACCTAAAAGCAACATTCACTTGGCTACCTGCTATTAGTCGGAAGCGCCTAACAAGTGATATAATCATGATAGTGTTTACGAATAGCCGATAAGGTGGACACCTAGTCTAAACTGTCCACAAAAATCTTCCGTATTAAGTCTTTTTTTTTAATTCCAGTATATCGACCGATTATATTTTCATTGCGACGGTTTTTGTGCCCAATAACTTTACCACTCTTATCAAATCCACTGTCATACAAATGAATAGTTAAAAAAAAAGAATGATAAAAAACAAAGAAAAATAAATAAAAATAAATAAATAAAAAATATACTTTATTTTTTCATTTAGTCTCTACTTGACATCTACACAGTAAAAAATAAAAGTATATATAAATATTAAAATATTAATTTACACATTAAAAAGTAAAAAATATATTCAATGAAATTAACCCCAGTTAAATGCTATGGATAAAACTTATTTTTGTTTAATATATATTATATTATAAATAAGTAAACCGATCCAATAACCGGGGATCAAACCGGGATTACAATCTAACCGAGACCATAGTAAAAATCAAACCAAAACCTAAATAACCAAAGAGGAAGCCCTCGTAAACCGGAGGAAAAACGAAAATGACATTGACACTCGCTAAGGACAGTTCGGAAATCCGCCGCGCCGCCGGCGGATTCGAGTCGTTGAGAATCGCCTGAAAGGACGACCACCTTCCGACGAAGCATAGAGATCCGACCCCAGCCCGCTTTCCGGTACCGCCGACCCTACTCTTCTCTCCTTCTCCCTGCAGACGGGCTTCCCTCCGAACCCCTATGGTCACACCCAGAAGAGCCGCTCCCAGCAAAGCTCCATCTGTCGCTGTCAGCTCCTCCTCCTCGACCCGGTTCATCGGCTCTATCCCCTCCGATTGTCTCCAAACCGCACCTCTCCTCCTGTCAAGAAGCTTTCTCCGGCAGGTCAAGCATGAAACGAGGCACGGACCCGCTCTACACCGCCGCAGTCTCTTCGGTATGGCCACCATCTCCGCGATAGCTTCTTGACTGATATCGCCGCCCTCCTACTCTCCACCGACAAAGACGAGGCCGAAGCTCTCTTCAACTCCTAGCCCTGCGCTCAGCCCAGCCACCGCATGTCCTCTTGCAGAGCCGATCTTCGCGACTTACGAGATCCGGCGTATCAGAGATTCCGGCATTGCTTCGCCGCGAGGAGAGATCCACACCTCCCGAATCGAAGAAAGAGGGGACGAGACTGTTGGAATTGTGTCCAGTAATCTCGGTACTGTCTCTAGAAAGTAAGAGTATGTCAATGATCAGACATAAGTCATATAATACTGGGGGTCATGATGGCTTGCTAGAGTCCGCTCATGATCTATAAGTCTTGGACTTATTACCTTTATTATATGATCCCATATGGGTCACACGCCTAAGCTTACAGGAAAATGTGTAGGAACGGATTGACAGAAGTACGGTAAAAGTGCTAGGCATTTACTGTACTTAGAGATTAAAGGGTTCAGCAATCGTGTGTCGATCGATACACAAGGTGTGTCGATCGACACAGTGCGTGAACGCCTAGGAAATAATAAGACCGAGAATTGGGCCCGAAAGCCCATGAGAACTAAGACAGGTTTTAAATGAATAAAACCTGACCTAGCTCTCTAATTCTCTCTAAGTCTGCGCCTCTCTCTCTCTCTCTGTCGCCTCCCTCCTCGTGGTCTAGCAGCCAGATTCCTTTGCGTGCGTGTGTGAACCTTTGGAGGATCCATCCCTTGGTGGCTCTCTGATCTCTGACCATACCATCCCTTTCCGCTGCACAAACAGGTATAAGGTGAGATCAACAATTGTTTCTAATCAAGAGAACCTAGATCCGCATGTTTAGGATAATCTGAATCAGAGAATTGAATCAGGATTCATCTAAACATTCCTTCAGTGGTATCAGAGCTATTGGTTCTGGTTTTTCTTGTTTAGATTCATGTTTAGGATTGTTTAAAGAGGTGTTTTTGAATCAATCTACTGATAAGATTAAAACACTTAAGAAACAAGAATTGAATCCTAAACAAACAGTTGAAAAATCGCATGACCAAGCTATATTGATTTGGTATGCGACCTAAACTGATTTTTGCATCGACTGAGATCGCATTGCATCGATCGATGCAATGCATGGATCGATCGTTGCAACCGCGAGAGATTGACCACGATCGCATGGATCGATCAAACGATCGCATGGATCTCGCGAGAATCTCTCGGCCAAATCTGTTAACCGTTACTGCACGCGTGAGAGCATCGATCGATGCAGGATCGATGCACGATCGATGCAGGATCAATGCTGAGAGCGTCGATCGATGCGGTTAAGGTTTTTGGCTCGGTTTAATTTAATTAAAACTTAAAAACGTCACGGTTTAATAAACAGACTTAATAAATTTATTAAGTTCTGGTTAAACCGGGATAAGAAATCCAAAGTCGAAAATTGGATTTTTTGCCTAAACCAGGATTTTCTAATTTGATTTGGTTGGACCAAATAAATTGAGAAAATCCGGTTTAGTAAATAACCGGTTGACAATTGTGGTCATCGTAGTAATTAAAATTTGGTTAGACCAATTTTAATGAACCAGACCGGTTATGTCATTTAATTGGACAATTGGGTCATGTCTTGGACATGGACCAATTCTTGGGCCTCGGGCCAAGAAGTTAAAACAATTGGGCCAATTATTTGAGTCTTTCTTCAGATTAATTTAAAATTTATTTTATAAAATTATAAAGTCGTTTTTAAATTAAAGTTTCCGAAATTTTGAAATTAGAAAGTTTCTTAAAATAGAAGTTTCTAGATTTGCGGGTTTTGGATTTTAAAGAAATTTCTAAAGTTAGAAAGTTTCCGGTTTTAGAAAGTTTCCAATTTTAGAAAGTTTCCTAAAATAGTAGGTTTCCAAAAATAGAAAGTTTCCCGAAATAGTAATCTTCTATTTTGGGAATGAAATTTTAATAAACCTACGAACCTCAAATAATATCAAGCGTTGGATGTCTTGCCCAGTCTATGTCAGCTGTCGAAGCCCATTCAATTGTATTCATGGCCTTACAGTGTGAGGGTGTCTACTTTTGCGTGGATAAGACGGTTTGTGATTCATAAATGTCATTGGGAGTCCCAGACATTAATGATTACATGACTGTATAGTCTGGTTTTCTTGACTAGGCCATCGGGAGTCCCGGGCCTTGAGACATCAGAGTGGATTGGGCCTCGGGCCCAGATTCACAACCAAGAGTTATATCACGGATATAATTAGCCGACAAAGGGCTTACCGATATAAGCTAAGGTTGGGTGACGGCCAGTGGCCCACTTTGATCTTAGTTATATGTGGATCTTGGAATCATTATATTCTATTGAGGGTAACTTATGTTATTGAATATAATGCATGATTGATCATATTAAGAATAATATAAGATTAATCATATTGAACATATTAATTAATAACCTTTTTATCTTATATATTTCAGCTATGACTACTACAAGCACACAAAACACATTCTCAATCCGGTCTGTTCTCGAGAAGGAGAAGCTGACTGGAACGAACTTCCTGACGTGGTCAAGGAACTTGAGGCTGGTCCTCAAGCAGGAGAAGAAGGATTATGTCCTTCGTGATCCTCTCCCCGAGAGGCCTGCTAACAATGCCGCCAGGACTCTGCATAATGCTTGGGAAAAGCATTCGTCAGATGAAAATGATGTGTATTGCCTTATGTTGGCGACAATGACTGGTGAGCTGCAAATGCAGTTCGAGAGTGTGTTGTCACCAATTGAGATAATGGCAAGCCTGAAATCGCTTTTTCAGGAGCAAGCAAGGACTGAGAGGTTTCAGACGGTTAAGAACCTCTTAGACTGTAAGTTGGCTGCGAATGCGGCAGTGAGTCCTCATGTCTTGAAGATGATGGGTTATCTCGATCATCTTCAGAAACTCGACTGTCCTATCAGCCAAGAACTTGCCTGCGACATCATTCTGCAGTCATTACCTGCAAGCTATGATCAGTTCATTCTGAACTTTAACATGCATGGCTTGAGTAAGACATTGCCTGAGCTTCACGGAATGCTCAAGACTGCAGAGCCCAACTTGAGGAAAACCGCCAAGGACCCCAATGTGCTTATGGTGCAAAAGGGCAAGGGGTTTAAGAAATCCTCTGCTAAGGATAAGGGAAAGGCCAAGGCTGTCCAAGTCGCGGACAAGGACACGCCAAAGCCCAAGCCCAAGTCCAAGGCTGGGCCAACTGACATATGCAGGTTCTGTAAAGAACCAGGGCATTGGAGGAGAGAATGTAAGAAATTCCAAGAAGGTCTAAAGGAATTGAAGAAGAAGACTCTCGAGACTTCTTCGACAGGTATTTTTGTTATAGAAGTTAATACAACTACTTCTGATAATACCTCATGGGTTATGGATACTGGTTGTGGGGCTCATATTTGTACTAATATGCAGGCACTCAGCAACAGTAGAAGGCTGAAGCAAGGACAAGTGGAGCTACGAGTTGGGAATGGAGCGAAAGTTCCAGCACTAGCTGTAGGCACATACTTGTTGTCTTTACCTTCGGGATTGATTTTAGAACTCAATAATTGTTATTTTGTACCTGCTATAAGCAGGAATATTATTTCAATTTCTTTGTTGGATTTGGAAGGTTATGATTTTTCAGTTAAGAATAAATTATGTTCCTTCAATCGCAACAATTTGTTCTATGGTTCTGCCCCTCTTACGAATGGGCTTTACATACTCGATCAATCCGCGCCAGTTTATAACATTAATACCAAACGGTTCAAACCTAATGAGGAGAACCGAACGTTTCTATGGCATTGTCGTTTAGGGCACATCAGCGAGAAACGCATCAAGAGGCTCCATTCGAATGGACTTCTTGGCTCATTTGACTTTGAGTCATGTGAGAAATGCGAATCCTGCATGATGGGCAAAATGACACGGGCCCCCTTTAATAAACCTAACGAGAGGGCCAGTGACTTATTGGGCCTGATACACACTGATGTGTGTGGCCCAATGTCCACAAATGCAAGAGGAAACTATCAGTACTTCATTACCTTCACTGATGATTTCAGTAGGTATGGATATGTTTATTTAATGAAACATAAGTCTGAATCTTTTGAGAAGTTCAGAGAATTCCAAAATGAAGTACAGAACCAACTTGGCAAAAGCATTAAGGCTCTTCGGTCCGACCGAGGAGGAGAATACTTAAGCCAAGAATTCAGTGATCATCTAAGAGAGTGTGGGATCGTATCCCAACTCACTCCTCCCGGAACACCTCAATGGAATGGTGTGTCTGAGAGGAGAAATCGGACCTTATTGGATATGGTTCGATCTATGATGAGTCACACAGACCTTCCAATATCCCTTTGGGGATATGCTCTGCTAACAGCAGTGTTCACTCTAAATAGAGCGCCATCGAAAGCAGTAGCAAAGACACCATATGAATTATGGACTGGAGAAGCTCCAGTGCTGTCTTATCTCAGAATTTGGGGTTGTGAAGCCTATGTCAAGAGATTGATCTCAGACAAGCTTACACCAAAATCTGACAAATGCTACTTCATTGGTTATCCACGGGAAACCAAGGCTTATTACTTCTATCTACGTTCCGAGAACAAGATCTTTGTTGCCCGGGATTGTAACTTTCTTGAGAGGGAGTTTCTCTCTAAGAAAGACAGTGGGAGTAAGGTACTGCTTGAAGAAATTCAAGATGAACAGGATACTGCTCAACCTAATGAGGAAGAGCAGCAGGAGGACCTACAAGAAATTGTAGAGCCTGAACCTGTAGTACCTGAAGTTCGAAGATCCGGGAGGATCCGTCACGAACCCGAGAGATATCAAGGATTCCTCGTGACTGACTGTCATGATATTCTGATCATTGATGGTGATGAACCATCGAACTTCAATCAAGCCATGATGGGCCCAGATTCCTCAAAGTGGCACAAGGCCACTGATTCCAAAATGGACTCCATGTCGGTCAACCAAGTGTTTTCGTTGGTTGACTTACCCGCTGGTGTAAAAGCCATCGAGTGCAAATGGATCTTCAAGAAGAAGATTGACGTGGATGGAAATGTCCAGATTTATAGAGCCAGGTTGGTGGCAAAAGGTTTCAGACAAGTTCACGGTGTGGATTACGATGAAACCTATTCACCAGTGGCTATGATGAAATCTATTCGGATTCTACTAGCAACTGCAGCTTTTCATGATTATGAAATTTGGCAGATGGACGTGAAAACCGCCTTCCTGAATGGTATTCTGGAAGAGGATGTGTATATGACACAACCTGACGGTTACATAGATCCAAAGAATGCTGGGAAAGTATGCAAGCTTCATAAATCCATTTATGGATTGAAGCAAGCATCGAGGAGCTGGAATCTTCGTTTTGATGAAGCGATCAAGCAATTTGACTTCATCAGAAACGAAGAAGAACAATGCGTGTATAAGAAAACTAGTGGGAGCAAGATAGTATTTCTTATTCTGTATGTCGATGACATACTGCTTCTCGGAAACGACATTCCAATGCTGAAGTCCGTAAAGGACTGGCTTGGAAGTTGTTTTTCCATGAAAGACATGGGTGAAGCCGCATACGTTCTTGGAATCAGGATCTACCGGGATAGATCTAGAAGGCTGATAGGCTTGTGTCAAGATTCATACATTGACAAAGTCCTACAAAGATTCAGCATGAAAGATTCCAATAAAGGCTTCACGCCAATGGTACATGGCACAACGCTAAGCAAGAAGCAGAGCCCTACGACGGCTGCTGAGCTTGAGCGCATGAAGAATATTCCTTATGCATCTGCAATAGGATCTGTCATGTATGCCATGATCTGTACTCGTCCTGATGTTGCTTATGCATTGAGCATGACGAGTAGATACCAGTCAAATCCAGGTGAAAACCATTGGATTGCCGTAAAGAACATCTTGAAGTATCTAAGACATACTAAGGATAAGTTCTTGGTGTACGGTGGAAGTGATGTGCTTAAAGTCAGTGGATTCACGGACGCAAGTTTCCAGACAGACCAAGATGATTTCCGGTCACAGTCCGGTTATATCTTTTGTCTGAATGGCGGTGCAATCAGTTGGAGAAGCTCCAAGCAAGACACCGTTGCTGATTCCACTACAGAAGCTGAATATATCGCCGCCTCAGAAGCTGCGAAGGAAGCTGTTTGGATACGAAAGTTCATTATTGAACTAGGTGTGATACCAGATGCGGCTGAGCCTCTGGCACTATTTTGTGACAACAATGGTGCTATTGCTCAGGCAAAGGAACCAAGATCACACCATAAATCCAAGCATGTTCTAAGAAGATTTCACTTGATACGTGACATCATTAATAGAAAGGAAGTCAAGATCAGCCGAGTTCAGACAGATGATAACGTCGCTGATCCGTTGACAAAGCCACTCCCAAGGCCTAAGCTCGAGTTTCTGACTGAAGCTGTAGGCATTAGAGACATTGAAATGTAATCTAAATTTGAGTGGGAGTTTGAGGGCTTTTATTTAGTTATTTGATATGTTCTTGTAAAACATTCTTATGTTTAATGAAATTATTATTTCAAGATTATTTTAACTGTGATGAAATAATCGTTCCAAAGTGATATAAACCATTTTATAGGTCATCGAAGTAAGTGACTTGATCTTGAGTCATCGAAGTCATTTAGCTTGATCATCAGACCCTATATTTGATAGATGGATTAAATCATCATGTCCCTAGTCGAAGGTTGTTGAAATTGGAACACCAACAACCGTGAGAGACTGGATTGGTATGTGACTTATGACAAAGTCTCAGTGTGTCATAGATGCGCGGCATCAAAGTCAATACATAGGTGTATGTTGGGAACATACGACCGGACAAGACCCGATTATGAGAACTCTTCAGGATATTTATATCTGTGTCATAAGAGATTCTCACTACGACTATAGAGTATAGTCCTTAGACCTGAGTTCGCATGCATGTGACTGCACATGGACTGATGCACTTTGATCATTGTCTAACGCTATCGTTCTGCGATAGTTATAAGGACCTTGTTTGGGTACATTATGAAATGAGTAGTTTACAGTGATGGAATAAGACGGAATTTGTCCCTCCAATATAAATGGAGTGAATATCTCTAGGCCAATCGGAGATTTGAATACTGGAAAATGCATGGCCATGCTCAAACGGACTGTCCCGAGTCGTTTGGATTGTCAGTATCGAATCAGAGTCCGATGAACAAGATTAGGCTTTATAAGGATGACACCAATCTTGCCTTATGACTAATCGAGATATTGTGACAAAAGGATTATGAATACAGAGATTCCAGTACAAGTGGGAGATTGTTGGAATTGTGTCCAGTAATCTCGGTACTGTCTCTAGAAAGTAAGAGTATGTCAATGATCAGACATAAGTCATATAATACTGGGGGTCATGATGGCTTGCTAGAGTCCGCTCATGATCTATAAGTCTTGGACTTATTACCTTTATTATATGATCCCATATGGGTCACACGCCTAAGCTTACAGGAAAATGTGTAGGAACGGATTGACAGAAGTACGGTAAAAGTGCTAGGCATTTACTGTACTTAGAGATTAAAGGGTTCAGCAATCGTGTGTCGATCGATACACAAGGTGTGTCGATCGACACAGTGCGTGAACGCCTAGGAAATAATAAGACCGAGAATTGGGCCCGAAAGCCCATGAGAACTAAGACAGGTTTTAAATGAATAAAACCTGACCTAGCTCTCTAATTCTCTCTAAGTCTGCGCCTCTCTCTCTCTCTCTCTGTCGCCTCCCTCCTCGTGGTCTAGCAGCCAGATTCCTTTGCGTGCGTGTGTGAACCTTTGGAGGATCCATCCCTTGGTGGCTCTCTGATCTCTGACCATACCATCCCTTTCCGCTGCACAAACAGGTATAAGGTGAGATCAACAATTGTTTCTAATCAAGAGAACCTAGATCCGCATGTTTAGGATAATCTGAATCAGAGAATTGAATCAGGATTAATCTAAACATTCCTTCAGAGACATCTATGGTACGGTTCGACCTCCACGGTTTGTTTATCACGCTCAAGAAGACAGGAGGCTTCTCCGAACTCGATGAGAGACGTCAAAACGTCGGAGAAACCTTTTAGATCGGGAACTGAAAAGAATCGCCTTTAGAGAGGTTGGAGAGAGAATACGCCGCTTAAAGGCCTCCAAATGCATTCCCCAAAAACTTAACTTATCAGTTAGCACTTAACACAACCAAAACATATCTCCATCATTATGATGTTAGCATTTAAATTATACGAAATAAAACCAAGAAATATTTTCTACAAATTAGTGGTCACGTAGTTTGACGTTCAACAAAAACATTCTTCAGTTGTGGAACTTAATCTTTCGAACCTACTATTCGATTTGACTACCACGTAGAACACAAGTCGTGTATGTGTTTTTTTTTTTTTTTCTTCCTGAAGATTGAAAATCGTTTTTTATTCGCCTGATCCTCCAACTAATATGTACATCAGATTTTTAATAAAATTATTTGTTAGTAAAAATCTTTGATTTATTTAAAATTTGGACACATCTAGACATTGACAAACGTGAATGCCCCAACTGAGCTGGCCTCTAGGTAGGCTAATATAACCCTCACACGAGGCTCACATTTCAGTGTAGGTTGATAATAGACTATTGTGACAAAAAAAGGTTGATAATAGATTGTGCTTTTTTTTGGGGGGAAAACCCTCTCTTCTCTCTCTCTTCTCTGTTCTTTCACTCGAAGCTTTCTATCGTCGAGCCTCGTTCCGACCACCGGAGCTCGGCTTTCTGCCTCTCCGGTGGCCTGGTTACTTTTGGCGTGCTTTAGTTTGTTGTCGGCTACGACGTTTTTCGATTTTGCTGTTTGATTTGATCTCGTCGCCTCTTGGAATTGTCCAGCTTGGGATTCGCTGCGCTTCTTCCATCTTCCCCACAGTCGTTCTCTGTCCCTCTCTTCATCTTGCCCTCATCGCTTTTGGCCGGTGTTTTCGTTTCCTGTTCGTGTTTGTTCGGGTCCGGTGATGCGCTTCTTCTTCCTCGATTTCTTGTGATTTCGGCGAGCAACAAAGCGACTTTCAATGATTCTATCGATGTTTTCGGGCATGATTCTGAGCTTGCTTCGGTGGTGACTCGGTGGATTTGGTCGGTTTCCTCTGGCAGGGTGCTGAAGACGAAGTGCTTTCGGCGACGAAGCGGTGCCGGAAATCTTTGTCGCCGATTTGCATGTCTCCTCTTCGCAGGATGCAATACGTGGCAATCTGGGTCCCACGTCTGTGTGTCAAGTGGCTCTTTCTGCTGTATTGACACATTTTTCGTGTGTATACGCTTCAACTCACTAGCTGGTTTGATAATTGGGCCTTCATTCTAGCCTAGCCCATTAGTTGCTTATCGTCTGAGCCTTGTCTTTCTTTGCTGTGGTTTTAGGTGGTCGTCGTTTAGTTGGGTATAATTGGGAGTCTAGCAGACGGATTCCGAAAACCGTGTTGAAGGAATTTCTAGCAGTTCTAATCAGGATTAGCAACCCTAGTCTGAATTCCGAGCCTAGGGTCTAAGGTTCATATAATTTAATCTATAGGATCTCAGATTTACCTGGTGATTTGCAGCGGAAGATTTGCAGATAATCGAGATCGCGAAGCACCTCAAACGCTGTGCCTCTACTGGTATCCACACGCACACGAACTGAACATGAGGGATGCTAGTGCCTATAGAGATCCAATCTCTTCAGAGGTTTCTATCCAAGTTCTGGTGGCTGTCTATTAGGTTTAAAAATCAGTTTAGGTCGACCATATATCTTATATATGTCGACTTAAACCATAACGGAATTAACCAGCGATTAAACCGAATTAATCTGGTAATCCGCGAGTTGCATCGATCGATGCACTCTTTGCATCGATCGACACTGCCCCAAAATATTGATATCGAATGCATATCAAATATGCATTCCCTAGATCATTACATTAATGATCAACCTCGTCTTTAACGTCCAGTTTGCTTAGGTGTGTGACCCTGTAGGATCATATAACACTAGCAATGAGTTCTCAACTCATTGATCATAAGTGGCTTCTAGCAAAGCATTACGATTGCCTAGTGTCATATGATTGTCTCATCTCGACAATACGACTTATACTCGGAGTAAGTACAATAGATTTCAGGACATTCCCAACACGTGTCAGGGTCATAGCGGTTTCCGAGAGGTCTGTGCTATTTTGTGTTCTCGTGGCTTCAATAGATTGGAAGCAATATAATGAGACATCATAGATAGCCATGCCAAGAAGTTATTCGTGCTAGTGATTCGCTTCCAATGATATTTTGATTGTATCCATTGGCCTTAGTTTTTAGTCTTTGTGGTTGTCTTGTTTTTACGTCTTGTTTGTGTCTTTACTTTTGTGTCTTTTTCGTATTTCATCTTTGTCTCTGTTCGATCTGTGAATATCGCCAGCTTTGTCTTTGGAAGGATTATGCTCCTTCCCAGCTTTGTATTTCTCCCTCGTATCCGACCCCTATATCCGAAAACTGTATTTCAGCGTTGTTTCATAAATAAGAAGATGACAAAAAAAAAGAGGCTCACATTTTGTCACACTAAAGTTCCATACAAAATCCAAAAACATTTTCTTCTTAAAAAATGTTTTTGTTTCTAGAATTTTACTATATATACGTAAATACATATATGTTCTGACCGCATAGTTCCACAAGAAATAGACAATAAACACATCGACCATCAAACTTTTAAAAAAAAAGATATAAGCACCGTTCATGCATATATCATATATAGTTATATATTTAACCAAAAACGTATATAATTTTTTATATTTAAGTTCGGACATTTAGATTTCTGGATCGCGTCGGATCAGATTTTTACAGGTTTTAGATTCAATAGATAAATGAATATATGATTTATTTTAAAATCTATCTATTTTCAGGTCAGGTCTGGAGCAGCTCGAATCGACTAATGACATAAAGGCAAAAATTTCAGTTTTTACATGTATTATTCGGTTCATATATTTTTAGATATTTTCAAGTATTTTATACCAAAAATATTCAAATAAATTTTAAAAATATCCAAAAACTACAGATTTTTATCAGATTCTTTCAAGGTTTATCAGATTGTATTAATTATATCAGTTTTTATCGGATCTTATCGAAACGGCTACTAATAGATTTGTAATAAGTTCTAACAAGACTAACATGTTTTAACAAATTCTAAAATATTTAATATATCATTTATAAGTTTATATAGATATTTGAAAAACATGTGGATAAGATTCTATCCGAATCTATACCCTCGGATCTTCAATTAATATATCCAATATGTTTTGATATATAGATTCAGGTCCGATTCAACTCAAATTTTTGGGATTGGTCCGGGTCGGATCTTTGGATAAAGATAAAAATATCTATACATATATTTTCATGTAAAGTATAATGTATATACATATATGAACCAAAATATTTATATATAGATCCAAAATAACTATACAAATGGTGCTTAGCATAACGCATAATGACGACATGATTGATATTAACTGTAGCTTTATGATTTTAGGTGTAGATTTGAAGCAGTAAGTTTTTTGGTTTTGGCCACAGGGTTATTTGCCGTAGGATTTTGGATGTAGAGTTTTTGGATGTTGCCATAAAATTTTGAATGGAATTTAAATATATAATGTTTTGAAAATAAATAACTGAAATTATGGTATATTAAAGGAAAATTAGGAAAAAAAATGTGATGGTGGAGGAAAGAGACTAACAATTTAAAGTGAATTTTATACAGCCCTTTTTATAGCTGTGGGAATTCTCTCACAGCCAGAAGAAAAAGCTTTTTTTGTTTGGACTGTGAGAAATATTTTTTTTAGAAAGTTTAACTGATAAATTTTGTTGGCTGTAAAAAAATAAGAGCTTTGAACAACACTCCCAGCTATTGCCAATCATTCCCTAATTGTACATAGTTAATATTACTACTAGAAGAATAACAACTAGATAAATAAACGATTTTCAAATTTCCATAAAACGATTTTAGTATTTTTTTTTTCTTGTCTCATCTTGGAGGTCACAGAGCCGTCTTGCTAGTTGCTAGAGAAGCTGCGAGGCTGTAGTTTTCAAATTTTTTAATTTTTAATTCCCCACAATTTTGTCATCTTTTTAGTTCCTTTGTTATATTCAGCCAGTGTTCTAAAAATCGGTCTAGGCGGCCGCCTAGACGCTAGGCGGTCTTTGACCGTGGCGATTTTTTCCTAGGCGTTAAAATTAGGCGTTTATGTTATTAAGCAGATTTAAACAGTCTTAGGCGGGGTTAGGCGGTCCTAGGCGGGGTTAGGCGGTTATACACAATCTTTAACCAATTATCATTTGATTTTTAATTTTCATGTTTGTTTCGGTATAATTTATAAAAATTTATTACATATAACTAAATTTATAAGTTCTTACTTTATAAATTAATGTTATCAATAAAAAATGTTGTTAATTTAACATATTTGATAGTAAATGTCGTGTGCTGATAAATTTAGCTAATATTTTTTTGTTATTTCGATGTACTTTGAGTTTTAAATCTGTTTTTAAAACTAGAAATATTTAAATTATATAACTTATATTATATAATATATCTAATATATATTGTTTTTTTATAAACACATATACCGCATAGACTCCGACTAGGCCCGACTAGGCGTTCTAAGCGCTAGGTGGTGGGTCACCGCGTTAGTCTAACGCTTTCTATTTGCTGATTTTTTTTTTTTTAAACAATAGTATGTTCAGGTATAAAATTTTGCCAAAACTATAATTATAGCTTTTGATGTACGCGCATGGACTCGATAGAACGCTTGATTGATAAGGGAAGGCAAGGACACAAAGTAACCTCGTTTTTTTCAATTTTAAAAGCTATTTCAAATGATATGACGAAAATTATAAACTAAATCACTAGCTAAAAAGAAAAATTACAGTTTATTATAAAGAAAAACCAGAAAATAAAAGTGTAAACCAGAATATACAAAGAAAACATTTTAATAAACGGAACTAATTAACTAAATCTAAGATGTTACATATCTAGTAAAATGTTGTTTTGTTTCTGTCCTAATAGAGTTGAGCCGCAAAAATAGTCTTCATGTGCATGGGAAATCACATGAATTTTGCATGTCGATTTTTTTTCCCCATTTTTTCTCAACGGTCCAAAAAACCCCCGAACGATTTAAAAGGCTATATAATGACTTGTATAGATGTGCAAGTACACACGCAATGCAGCAGTAGGACTGTGGAAGAAAAAAAAACAGGAAAATATTAATAAGGCCTTAGTTTTTTTTTCCCTCCACAAGTGGGTCAATTATAGCCGCAATTCATAATTCAGTTCACGAATTATTGTTTTTTTTTGGGGGTGTGGGTGGGGTTGAAGCTGTTGTGGTCCCTCTCTTCTTTTATCATGAATTCGTACTAAATTTTTCTGTAGTTTCAAGATCTTTCTTCTGATTTTTTACCTTTATAAAAAAAAAGTTTGTTTTACTTATTAAAAATTGCATGTATCTCTATTCAGTAACACTATAAACTATATGACCATCTCCAATATTTTTTTTTATTTACCTATAAAATAAAGGAACTTTAAAATAGAGGTGAAATTCACTCCAATATATTCCTCTATTTTTACCTTTAAAAAAGAATATTCTTTCAAAGATTATTATTTTTATTATAGTATTAATACATTTTCTTTATAAAATGCGCAAATTAACCCATTTATTTTATATTTTTATAAAACTTTTATAAAATTATAATATGATTTAAATTAATTTTTTTAAAATAAAAAATTAAATTTATTATATAAAATATAATATATTTTTGTTTAACTATCAATATTGATATATTATTATTGACAAATGATCAATAAATTTTTCAACAAACATATAAATTTTGATTTTTTATTTTTAAAATTTTATATTAAGTATATAATAAATAATTATATTAATTATAATATATTAATATTTTATATTATTAATTATTAATAACAGTTTTTATTTGTTTTGTTCATAAACAAAAAAATTAAAAGTTGAAAGATCATTTTATAAATAAAAAAGTTCACCTCTATTATAGAAAAAAAAATAGAGTTCTTCTAAGTATAGAAGAAAATATATCAATCTCTATTTTAGAGGTGAATATAGAGGTGGGTTAGAGAAAATTTTACTCTAAAATAGAATATATAGACAAAAATATAAGTGGGTTGGAGATGCCCTAATCTCTCATTTTTACCTTTTTATGTCGGTAAAATATGGCATTACACACTTACACAGGAAGAGAACGTTGACTAATCAAGGCGCTACTGTTACTGTTGTAGTTACACGTGTCATGCTCTGAAGCCGTGGATTTTGTTTACCCTGCATGAGATCAGAGATTCTGATTTAAATTTGGGTTTGATGTGGTTGTCGACACATGAAAGTGGGTCCATAATTCTAAAATAGAAAATTTCGTAATTGCTTGTTTCCATTATTTACTAATATTTGTGCATCATAAAACTTTTTTTTTTTGAACTAGATTTTTCAAAAAATCTAATGCGATTTACTGTCAATCATTCAGATTAATAAGATAATTTTACAGAAAATCTTTAATGCAGTGAAGATAAAACCGTGAGACATATATTTATAAAACAATAAAATAGTCTACTTGTAAAATCGTCGATTTGAACGATAACAATAACTATAGAATTTAAACTAAACCACAGATAACCAAAATGATAAACCCAAAAGTTACTAGAGAGTAGCTAATGTTGTACAAAAGTAGTGCGTGTGCGGTTTGGAACAATCTTACTTTTATACGGTTCATGGTTAAAAAGGAATGTTGAGAGACAAAGAGAGTACAAGGTCACGTGATGTGATTATGGGCCCTGCAATTTTGGTAGTGCAGACTCACATGGTTCTTTAGCAAAATAAAAAGCCCATCTGTTCTGAACGACGTGTCCAAATTTTGCCATCCATCTCAGTACTTACGGTCGTTACTATAACGAAACGTGGCGTGAAACTTTTTGTTTTTTTTTTTGGTCTAAAATGTAAAAAATAAATAAAATAACATTTATGGTTTTTGTTGGTGGAAGTATGGGATCAAACTATAGTTGTCTATTGCTTGAAATGTATCTGATGGGAGTTCTTTTAAGTTCTTTGGTTCATTCGAACCTCTCTCTTCCTCTCCTCTCTCTAACAGCGACAAACACAGCGATCTTCGTTCTTCTCCGGCCACCGGCGTTTAGCCGGTGGTCCGGCTGTTTATACTGTTTCTTTTTGTAGCTGCGGTTCACCACCGCCAATAAATTCTGGTATACTGCCGGACTTTCGGCTTCCGATCTGGTATCGGACTTTTGGTACCGACGTCTTGTCGGTCTCTTCTCCAAAATAAGCTTCGATTGTCTGATATCTTGTTTTATCGCGGCTTATTTTGGGTTTCCGATTCCTTTACGGGATCGTTTCGATCGATACCCACGGCGCTCATCCTCATGGATCCGATATTAGCTTCCCTTCATCCCTCTCTTCACCAAGTGTTTCTGGCCAGTTGGTTCTATGCCCGCTCGAGATGAACGGGTCTGGCGGTTCTGATTTCACGGCGTCAAGTCCGATTTGGATCTTGCGACAATCAAGCACGCGATAGTGGTGGCGGTTGAGTTGATGGTAAGCTTTACTTTAGATGCGGCTCTTCCATGAAAGATATGGTGGTTCTATCGGTCGGCAGGGCGTCAGTGATGAAGCGGTAACAGCGTTCTCCGGTGACCGTTGTCGATGGTCGACGATCTGCATGCCGAAGCTTGTTCGAGTTGCGACACGTAGCCCTCGGTTCACACGTCTCATCATTTCGTGTTGATCCGAAATCGCAATCGGTTTCCTATTTTGGGCCGAGCCTTTAGGCCCACTTTTGCTGTATTTCATCTAATTCTCCATTATTGAGCCCTGTACTTTGTTGCCCATTGGGCCTTTTCAAAATAATGAATGCTTGCCGACTAAAAAAAAAAAAAAGAAATGTATCTGATGATTCATACAGATATTTATTATAAAGTTTATGTAATAAGTACACATTTGAAACAACTATATGCCTTATGATTTCTATTTACAGTTTCCGCGAGTTTTATAAACGTGATTGGTTCTCGCTGTGTATATATATACAGTTGGTTATCAAATGTATCTATTGATATGGTTCAAAAATAGTTATTTTTATCGTTGCTAGTAAAACTAAAGATGCGTAGCTTTGATCTTAGACTTATTAAGTTGTAGATTAGATGTTTAAGAGTTATATTTTTGTTTTCGCTTGACTTTCATTTATTGCTACCGTTTCAAGTTTATCGCATTTTTTATGACTTCGGTTTTTCTTTAGTCGTCGGTTGTTGTTACAGGCATTGATTTGGGATCTTTGCAATATCGCGGTTGCAAAATCTTTTCAGCTTTTTAATAGTTTTTTTTTTAGTTTAATCTGTTTTTGCGTTTTTTTTTAAATTAAGTTTAATCTAAAATCTTTTAGACGAAAAAAAACTGAAGCAGACACATGAGAAAATTACATCTACAAAAACTAGCTTATAAATCTATGGTTGACCATAATCGATTTGGTATATATTTGAATACTGCATACAGTTACATTTTCATGTTAGGGATGGACACAAGTCAGGTATCATCCGAACATGTAACTCATGTTCCCTGATAGTTTGGATTAAGAGAAGCTAAGCTAGATTGATGACTTGTAACCGCTACGATATTCAATATAGTCTGTCTGCGTCAACATTTGCAGTCTTACCCAAAATTATTAAAAGATTAAGGAAGAAAGATATGAAATAATCCTATTATGTGATAAATCTATTCATAATTATTTAGAAGTGGCAAAACACTTTCTACCGGTTTCATCAGCTTTTGTCGAATCATTATGAGGCAACTTGGCTATTTCATAATTATTACTTTGTCCAACCCTTTTCGTTTTAATCTATAATCGACATCTGATAATGAATATTTAATTATATTATTTTCGATTATCCCATTTTACAAACTACACACGAGCGATCATTTTTCTTATTTTCTTGAACGAGTTACATACCGAATGATTTAAAATATGACAAAACACAACTATGATTATGTTGTGGGATTACAAGTATGACTTTGGTTATCATTACTATATTTGGTGTCTGACTAAACATGGTTTTCACTTGTTATGTGAAAAAAGTTTTCAGTTTCGAGTCGTAGAAAAGGGAGAGAATGAAAATCACCAAATTCACATATTACTTCCTATTTGTGAAGTGAAAAATTGACGAAATGACAACGTGCTTTTATAGTTTTTTTTTCTTTTCTTTTTCAATTACATAATCTTACACATCGTAAGTTACGGTTCTTTATTCTAGTATTATGCATGCAATTGTATTTAATGTTAAAAATGTGTGTTTACAGTTTCGCCAACTAGGTTAAACTTTTTATATGTTCAATTGTTGATAATCTACCATATCTAGATTTATATTATCATATACTATGTGTTATTATGTAATATTATATAGTCTAAATGTGAAAAGGTATTTTGTTTGCGATCTTAACCATTATAGACATAAAATAAATATTGGGTTGACCTATTTTAGACAGGAAACCCGGGATGATATTTCCCATAATGCGAACTAGGAACTACAAAGACAAAACAATATTTTCATAATCCATAGTGTATTATTCTTTTATAAGAGGTGTTATTATTTATGTCTAATCACATTGAAAACACACATGTCCACTCAATGAGAAAAACCAGCACGCAGATATAGAAAGAAAAACAATAAGACATGTATAACGACGTTAAGTGTAAAGAAAAAGCGATGTAAACTAAAGGAAAATATGAAAAAGAGAGAGACAAAATAGATGTCAAGAAAATGATTTTTGGTATATTCACATTAAAGCTTCCCTTCATCAGATTCCAACTTTGGCCTCATTATTTGCATCCCCTTGGCATGTCTTATCCTCCCGCTTGTCTCTGCTTTGTTCACATCACAAATAATTCAAATCAATATAACCAAAAACAAATACTTTATAATAAAACATACTATTTTGTTAGTACACGTTTAACACGTTAACACAATGGATACTTTGGAGTGTAGAAAGTTTGCTATGACTTTCGGAATAAGGAAAGTACCAAGACGAACCTCAGTAGATAGATAGATGGAGTGATATGACACCAAAGTAAATGGGTCAGAGATGGAATAAACTAGGGCTGGATAGTTTGGAATACCGATGGGTCAATAGTTGTGGCCCAATACGTACATCAATTTTCACTATGCCTCTAAACAAAAGAGAATTTGCCACTACAGAAAGTAAGTACAGAGCGAGCCAAGAGATCTCAACTCAGAAACTCGTGTTTGCAAAAATCTTAACCACACTTGAAATCAACAAAACCAAACACGCAAGCTAAATGCATTTATTGATCTCAATACTATCTTTTTTTTTTTCCACGGAAAAGAGTAGAATGAAAAACGTAAGCTACAACCACGAGATTACAAAGGAGGAACGCGACTTACGATCCGACTTAGCTAACTGGTCTGAGAGAACATTTGCTGGGCGCTTGATATGATGGTAGGCGAAGGAAGGGTCAGCGAGCTTGAGAATATCACAAACGAAATGTTGGATGGAAGATAGGAATGTAGTCGGAGAAGGACTGCTGCACATATAATGGAGCACAATCCCCAAAGAAAGTGATATGTCGATAACCCAACCTTTTGAGATGGAGAACGGCTTCACGAAGTGCAAACTTGTTGAGGAAGAGCAGCGGTTGGATCTACAAAGTGTTGTAGGATCTGAACCTGTGGAGCCAGAATTTCGCCGATCCTGATGGATACGTCACTAAACCGAGGGTGATTCCTCATGACCGATTGCCGTGATCTGATGATCATTGAAAAGTGACGAGCATGCGAAATTCAAAGAAGCGATGGTGAGCCCCAACTCCGAAAATTTGCTAGGTATGCATGTTAGCTTCACCGATCTATTTATAGATTGAAGCAAACATCTTGGAGTTGGAATCTATGTTCTCTTAAACCGGTCAAAGGCTTTGACTCGATCAGGAACGAATAGAAACCGTGCGTTTACAAGTAAACAAGTGGGAGCGTAGTTGCAATTCTCAAAACTGTATGTTTATAACACACTTAATCTCATAAACGACGTTCCGACGCTGAAGTTTAGTCAAGGTTTGGGTCGGAAGTCAAATTCAATAATAGACGTGGGAGAAGCCGCGAAAGTTCTTAGAATATGGATCCATTGAGATGGATCAGAAGAGCTAATTGGTCGTGTCATAATCCTTATGATTATAAGGTACTGGACAGTTCAAATATGCATGACTCCAAGAACAGCTTCATACCAAAGGTCTTATGGCAATAATCTTAGCAAGATGAAGTGTCTTGGACATTGGCTGAGCTAGTATCTATGAGTGTGTTTCCTTATGCTTCAGCAATAGAATCCATAATAAATGCCATATTTAACGCTCGTATAGATGCAGTTTACGCATATAGCATGACGAGAAGATACCAATATGTTCCGGTGAGAGTCACTGGACAGTTGTAAGGAATATCCCCAAGTGTTTGAGAAACACTAAGGATAGGTTCTTGTACAACTGAGGAAATGACGAATCTCTTAAGAGTAGTTAGACAGACAAAGATGATTCACGGTTCCCACCTGTTTATGTCTCTTTGTCTGTGTAGCGGGGCTATCTGTTGGAAAGGTCTCCAAGCAGTGGACCGCAGAATAGTGCTTATTAAAGAACAGCAGTGTGGTTTGTTGGAATGACTCCAAGCAATAACACCGCAGCATCTCTCACAACCTAAGCATGAGCTTCATGCTGTTGCTGTAGGTACTAAATATCTGAAGACGTGGTCTAGATTCTAGTGGGAGTTATGTTAGTTATGATGTTCAGATAGACATGATGTAGTCATGATTATGAAAAACTGACATCAGCATTATTTGATCATTGGATGATTAAATAATGGTCCCAAGTATTTTATGTTCATGTTATAGGACATCAAGTTGAGGACTTGATCATGAAACCCTATAAGTAAAAGATGACATAAATTATGATTGTTCCTAGTCGAGATTGTCAAAGTGGGACACTGACAATCGCGAGAGACTAGCTTGTGAGGTGACTGTTGAATAAGTTTCATGGAGTCAATGATATGAGTATCACAGTCAGTCACATAGATATATGTTGGTGAACATATGATCGGACATGACCCACTAATGAGAACTCTATAGGATTTATATCTGTGTCATGAGAGTTTCTCATTACGACTATAGAGTATAGTCCTTAGACCTGAGTTCATCATGCTTTCTAGTATATGAATTGGTGCACTTTGACCTTGTCAAACGTCGATTCGTAGATGGCGGCTATAAAGACATTGCTTAGGTGTATCATGAAGTATATGTTGAAACAGGGATGGAACAATAAGGGATTTGTCCCTCCTATATAACAGGGGATAAATATCTCAGGGCCCATCGAAGATTTGATACTGAGTAAATGCATGGCCGTGCTCAAACGAGGTGATTGTCAGTCGTTTGTTTTATCAGTATAGATCAGAAGTTCGATGAACATGATGTTGGCTATAATAAGGATGACACAGTTTCTTGCCTTATGCCATATCGAGATATAGCGACAAAGGGATTATGGGAATAGATGATTCCAGTACAAGTGGGAGATTGTTGGGATTATGTCCTGAAATCACATTGTACTTACTCTAAAGATAGTTGTATTGTCGAGATCGGATAATTCATGTGATACTGGGTAGTCATAATGTTTTGCTAGAAACCGCTTATGACAAATGAGTTGTAACTCATTTCTAGTATCGTGTGAACCTAAAGGGTCACACACCTAAGCAAGTTGGATACGCTTCTGTAGGGAATTGATCATTGGCATATGGTCCGATCAATGTGTATTGGATACACATTGAATTCGTGTTTTAAGAGGTGTGTCGATCGATGCCATTGGTGCGTCGATCGATACAAGAGGTGTGTCGATCGTTGCCATTGGGTGCAACGATCGACACAAGGTCGATACCGTAACTGATGTTACGGTTTGTAAACCGTGGACCTATTTATAGGGGCCAGGTTACACGACCTAAAGGAGAGAGCCGTTGCAGACAGTTTTTCTTGACAGAGAAACAGACCCTCTTCCTCGAGAAACACCTAGAGAATCCCAGGAGATCCGATCACCGGTACTAGCATCCCGGCGGATTCCAGCTTGTGTGCGTGTGGACTACGATAGAGGCGCAGCGATAGAGGCGCTCTAGATCTCGTTTACCTGCTCCAATTTCCGCTGCCAATCTCCAGGTAATCACGAGGTCAGTTCTTGGATTCAATCACTTAGACCCTGGATCCTAGGGATTCCAACATCTGGTCCCTCAGTGCACTAATTTTCTTGTTCGCGATCGGGTCAACCAATGGCTCTATGTAGTACCTGTGCAGCCCATACACCCCAGCAGGTGCGTCGGGAGAATCTGAACTGGCTGCAGGTGCTCTCCGCGGTATGCGAGGCTCAAACTGATGTGCCATTCCCGGCATAAACCTGATGTTGGCCTTGTTGGCAAAGCTCGTGATCGTGGTGTTTGGAAGCAGAAACTTCTCCTCATAATCTGTGTCTGAACACATCCTGTAAAGGTGACGACCCGGAGGTGATTTGGAGCCTAGATAATGGGTCTTGATCAACTGGTGCTCGTCCAACCATGCCACCGGCGTAGGCTGGCCAAATGTCTTTTCCCCTAGACTGCCCTCTAGCTTAATCTTCTTTGCCTTAAGCAAAGGTGTGATCAACCCACCCATTGTGAACTTGGGGTCAGCATCCTTGACAGAAGTTCCCCATTCTCGGTGAACTGCAAACTGCTCCACCAGAATGGCCGTGAAGCTCGGTGGGCGCTCAACGGGTGGTATAGTCCTGCCGTTGGGAAATGTGAGCAGAAGTGGCTGTAATCCAATGTATAGAAGTTTCATTTCCATCTCTGTGACTTGGTTCGCCTCCTTTCTGGCAAACATAGTATGGGCTAGTGCCTTATGCACGTACCGAATAGCCGGGTGCCGGATCCTCGCAGATTTCATGCCTCCTGCTTTGTACGGCCCAATGGCTATCATGAACCACAAATCCTGGAGGTCCTCCTTGTCAATGGGAATGGAACAGCCTAACAAAGCACCATTTTCCTCAAAACCGAAGATGGAACTGATCTCTTCAAAGGTTATACTGTACTTCTTCCTGCCCATCATCCACTCTATACTCCCTCGGCTCACTTCTCCTCTTAAGGCTGCCTTTCTCAGGTTGATTGTTGCCTTCATGGTTGCAAGGAACTGGCAGGCTGAGCTCTGGTAGCCATCGCTGGAGACGGTGAAGAAGGTCTTGAGTCCCATGTTCTCCACAATCTTATCGTAGTCCTCTAGCAGTCCAAGAGCCGTAAGGGTTGGAACATGAGGATACCGTGTTGGCATAAACGGTATACTCTCCAGCTTGTCAAAGATTTCAGTAGGGGTATATTTCATTGGTGACGCCTCAATCACTTTCCCTGTGATCTCTGGAGCTACTTCCTCGACAGCTATCCCTTTTCCTCTTGAGGAAGTCCCCGCATCTTGTTTCGGTGCTTTTGCCTTTGGTTTCGGGTTTGTGGATGTCTTAGTCATTGTCCTACAAAAGACAACTCAAAGATAGAGTGAGCACATAACACAATCCACCAACACAATCAATAATAGCTTGAAACATCCATGATCACAATTGTAAAAGCTTAACAATTGCATAATTTTTCAATTTCAATGGAGCAAACAAGCCAAAGCATTCAACCATTCTCAATTCAAGCTCACCATAAGCATACTGAACCAACAAATCAATCACATTTTTGAGCAATTCACATTCTCATCAAACAAATGTTCTCATTATGCAATTTTGAAATTTTTGTGAAACGAAACTCAATCAAATCGAGTAGTATCACAAACTTAAGCTTTTAACAATCCTATGCATCATTAGAAACTATCAAATTGGAAAAACCCCAAAATTTTCGGAATTCAAGTTTCTCAAGAACCCTAAATCACCAAAGATCAAATTCAAACAATCCTATGGTGCAATTGAGTTGGGTAAGCATCTAGAAACAGTCTAGCAAGGGTTTCTAACCATATTCATCAAACAAAAAGCCACAATTTCGAGTTCTAAAAATCTGAATTTTTTTTGTTCAACCCGAAATCGAGAGAGAGTGAACTATACCTTGCTTTGCTGATGAGAGATGATGGTAGAGAGTGATTGCAAGTGATAGAGCTTAGAAAACCTCGAATTTAGCACTTGAAAATTCGAAATTTGGTTGAAAATTGAGAAAGGTAGAGAGTTTTGAAGAACTTGGGAAAATCCTTTGGTAAAATCGCAAAAGAGAGGAAGGAGAGAGAGAGAGAGAGAGAGAGACACTATTTTGGAGGAGAAAACAAAGAGAAATCGGTTCATTAAGTCGAATTTTGGGTTAAATTCGGTTAAATCCAGTTTGAAAACGGTTTAGAGTCGAGATGACTTACCTGGGCGAAGGGCGTATCGGCTTGGCCAACCGATACGCCAACCGATATCAACTCTCGGTTTTTCTTTGTTGCAATTCGTATCGGTTTGGCCAACCGATACGGTGACCGATATTGCTTCATCCCGAGGATCCGTATCGGCTTGGCCAGCCGATACAGATGCTGATATCAGGCTTCGGATTAAATTCCCCAGATCCGTATCGGTTTGGCCAACCGATACGGATGCCGATATGACCTCTCGGTTTAATTTTCCCCAATCCGTATCGGCTTGGCCAACCGATACGGATGCCGATATCGAAGTTTCTGGGAAATCCGTATCGGCTTGGCCAACCGATACTGAGTCTCGGATTAATTTTCCAGAACCGTATCGGCCTGGCCACCGATATTCAGCACGATATCGACCCAGATATCCCTTTTTCTCCATTCCATGTCCTTTGCTTAACCCCTATGAGTCCACAACTTCTCCTAAAGACCAAAACCTGATAAAACTCAAGCAAAATATCAAAAATAACAAGAAAATAATCGTATGTACAAAGATAAACATGGGAATGTTGTAGGATTATGTGAGTTCATTGGTGTAATTATCAGATTACAACCTAACATAATCAACTAGGATCTAGGTGATTTGCAGTTGAATCATAAACAGATCAGGATCATTACCTTATGATTGCAGCGGATTGATCAAAGGAATATCGAGATCTGCAAGAGCTGATGATAACCGGCTCCTCCTAGGTATCCACACGCTTACAAGCTACTGGATCAGGCTGCTAGACCAAGCTGGAACAACAGAGAGAGAGGAAGACGGCCATACCTAAAAAAATCGCAGACCCTTAGGCTTAATGGCGCCTCCCTCTTGCTTATATGGGCCCAAGTAATTAAACTAATGGCCTATTAGGCTTTTGGGCCCAAGACCCAAATCAGACAAAAGACTGTCTTTTGTCTGGCCCAATTCTCTGTACAAATACAGTAAATGCCTTGCATCTTACCGTATTAATTCCATTTAACTTTCCCGTTAGCTATGGTGTGTGACCCTTTGGGATCATACAATACTGGTAATAAGTCCTAAACTTATAGATCAAGAGCGGGCTCTAGCAAGTCATCATGATCACCCAGTATTTATGACTTATGTCTGATCTCGACACTTATCATACTTTCTAGAGATAGTACAGTAGATTTCAGGACATTCCCAACAATCTCCCACTTGTACTGGAATCCTACATTCCCTAATCCTTTTGTCTCAATATCTCGATCTGGCATAAGGCAAGAAGCGTGTCATCCTTATATAGCCAGACCGTGTTCATCGGACCAGATTTGATACTGACAATTCAAACGACTTGGGCAAGTCCGTTTGGGAGTGGCCACTCTCTTACCAGCTATCAAGTCTCTGATTGGCCTAGAGATATTACCTCCGTTAAACGGCAGGGACAAATCCCATCTTGTTCCATCACTATGAACTACACACTTTATAATACACCTAACCAAGATCCTTATAGCTCCCAGTTACGAAACAGCGTTAGACAATGATCAAAGCGCATCAATCCATGTGCAGCCACATGCATGCGAGCTCAGGTCTAAGGACTATACTCTATAGTCGTATATGAGAACCTCTCATGACACAGATATTAATATCTTGTAGAGTTCTCATCAGCGGGCCATGTCCGGTCATATGCTCCCCTGCATATACCTATGTGTCGACTTTGATGCCGCGCATCTATGACCCCTCGAAACTTGGTCATAAGTCTCAACACACTCTAGTCTCAAGTGGTTGTTGGTGTTCCAATTTCAACAACCTTCGACCATGGACACTATGATTTATGTTATTTCGTTAAATATGGGGTTTCAGGATCAAGTCTACTCATGTACTTCGATGGCCCATATATAATGACATGAATCATTTTGGAACGATTATTTTGTATCACAGTTAAAAAATAATCCAGAAATAAAATTTCATTAACATTTAAAAATGTTTTACATGAACCATTCAAAATAACTAAAATAAAGCCCTCACAACTCCCACTCAAAAAGATTACATTTGAATATCTCTAATTCCTACAGCAGCAGTATGCAACTCGTGCTTAGGTCTCGGGAGTGGCTTTGTCAACGGGTCAGCCACGTTCTCATCAGTGGGAACTCTGCTGACCATCACTTCACCTCTATTTACTATATCACGAATCAGGTGATACCTTCTCATAATATGTTTGGATTTCTGATGATGTCTCGGTTCCTTGGCTTGAGCAATTGCACCATTGTTGTCACAATACAGTGTCAAGGGCTCAGTGGCATTTGGGAATACACCGAGTTCAATCAAGAAGTTCCTTATCCAAACTCCTTCCTTCGCAGCTTCTGAAGCAGCGATGTATTCAGCTTCAATTGTGGAATCTGCCACGGTGCTCTGCTTGGAGCTCTTCCAACTTACTGCACAGCCATTCAGACAGAAGATGTAACCAGACTGTGACCGGAAATCATCTTTATCTGTCTGAAAACTTGCATCCGTGAATCCACTCATTTCAAGCACTTCACTTCCTCCGTAAACCAAGAACTTATCCTTAGTATTCCTCAAATACTTCAGGATATTCTTTACGGCAATCCAGTGATTCTCACCTGGATCAGACTGGTACCAACTCGTCATGCTTAGTGCATAAGCAACATCATGACGAGTACAGATCATGGCATACATGATATATCCTATAGCCGAAGCATAAGGAATCCTACTCATGCGCTTAAGCTCATCAGGTGTTTTAGGACACTGATCCTTGCTTAGTGTAGCACCATGTATCATTGGCGTGAATCCTTTCTTGGATTTATCCATTCCGAATCGATGCAGGACTTTGTCTATATAAGAATCTTGACAAAGTCCAACCAGCCTTTTAGATCTGTCTCTAAAGATTCGAATTCCAAGAACATACGCGGCTTCACCCATGTCCTTCATGGAAAAACAACTTCCCAGCCAGTCTTTAACAGACTTCAGCATTGGAATATCATTTCCAAGAAGCAATATGTCATCGACATATAGGATAAGAAACGCCACTTTGCTCCCACTAGTTTTCTTATACACACATTGTTCTTCCTTGTTTCTGATGAAGTCAAAATTCTTTATTGCCTCATCAAAACGAAGATTCCAACTCCTGGATGCTTGCTTCAATCCATAAATGGATTTATGAAGTTTGCATACTTTCCCAGCATTCTTAGGATCAATGTAACCATCAGGCTGTGTCATATACACATCCTCCTCCAAGATTCCATTCAGGAAGGCGGTTTTCACATCCATCTGCCAAATCTCATAATCATAATAAGCGGCAGTTGCTAGGAGAATCCGAATTGATTTCATCATGGCCACTGGTGAATAGGTTTCATCATAGTCTATACCATGAATTTGCTTGAAACCTTTTGCCACCAACCTGGCCTTGTAAATCTGGACATTTCCATCCATGTCAATCTTCTTCTTGAAGATCCATTTACACTCGATGGCTTTAGCACCAGCGGGTAAGTCAACCAGTGAAAACACTCGGTTGACAGACATGGAGTCCATCTCGGATTCAGTGGCTTCACGCCACTTTGAGGAGTCAGGGCCTATCATGGCTTCTGCAAAGTTCGAGGGTTCATCACCGTCAATGATCAAAAGATCATGGCAATTAGTCACGAGGAATCCCTGATATCTATCGGGTTCGTGACGGATCCTTCCGGATCTTCGAACTTCAGGTACTTCAGGTTCAGGTTCTATTACAACTTCATGTAATTCATCCTGCTGTTCTTCCTCATTAGGTTGAACAGGTTCCTGTCCTTCTTGAATTTCATCAAGTTGTACCTTACTCCCACTATCTTTCTTAGAGAGAAATTCCCTCTCAAGAAAAGTACAATCCCGAGCAACAAAGATCTTGTTCTCGGATCGCAGATAGAAGTAATAAGCCTTGGTATCCCTAGGATAACCAATGAAGTAGCATTTGTCATATTTTGGTGTAAGCTTGTCTGAGATTAATCTTTTGACATATGCTTCACAACCCCAAATTCTGAGAAAAGACATTGCTGGAGCCTTTCCAGTCCATAACTCATATGGTGTCTTTGCTACTGATTTTGATGGCACCCTGTTCAGTGTGAACGTTGCGGTCAGCAAAGCATATCCCCAAAGGGATATAGGAAGGTCTGTGTGACTCATCATGGATCGGACCATATCTAACAATGTCCGATTCCTTCTCTCAGACACACCATTCCACTGAGGTGTTCCAGGAGGTGTGAGTTGGGAGATGATCCCACACTCACTCAGATGATCACGGAATTCCTGGCTCAAGTATTCACCTCCTCGGTCCGACCGAAGAGCCTTAATACTTTTACCAAGCTGGTTCTGTACTTCATTCTGGAATTCTTTGAACTTATCAAAGGTTTCCGACTTATGTTTCATCAAGTAGACATATCCATATCTACTGAAATCATCAGTGAATGTAATGAAGTACTGATAGTTTCCTCTAGCATTTGTGGACATTGGGCCACACACGTCAGTATGTATCAGGCCCAATAGTTCACTGGCCCTTTCTGTGGGTTTATTAAAAGGGGCCCGTGTCATTTTGCCCATTAGGCAAGATTCGCATTGCTCACAAGACTCAAAGTCAAATGAGCCCAAGAGTCCATTTGAATGGAGCCTCTTGACGCGTTTCTCACTAATGTGCCCCAAACGACAATGCCAGAGAAACGTTTCATTTTCTTCGTTAGATTTGAACCGTTTTGTATTAATGTTATATACTGGAGTAGATTGATCCAGCATGTACAGCCCATTAATAAGAGGGGCACAACCATAGAACATATCATTGAGATTAAAGGAACACAATTTATTCTTAATAGAAAAATCAAATCCTTGTAAATCCAACAATGAAACTGAAATGATATTTCTGCTTATAGCAGGTACAAAATAACAATTCTCAAGTTCTAAAATCAATCCAGAAGGTAAAGACAACAAGTAAGTGCCAACGGCCAGTGCTGGAACCTTCGCTCCATTGCCAACCCGCAACTCTACTTGCCCTTGCTTCAACCTTCTACTGTTGCTGAGCGCCTGCACATTAGTACAAATATGAGTCCCACATCCAGTATCTAATACCCAAGTGGTATTATCAGAAGTAGTTGTATTTACTTCAATAACAAAAATACCTGAAGAAGTAGTCGCGAAGGATTTCTTCTTCTCCTTTAGACTTTCCTGGTATTTCTTACAGTCCCTGCGATAATGCCCTGCCTCTTTGCAAAAGTGGCAGATGTCAGAAGGCCCAGCTTTAGACACGGGCTTGGGCTTGGCCTTTTCGTTGTGGACAGCCTTGCCCTTTCCCTTGTCTGCAGCAGATTTCTTGAAACCCTTGCCCTTCTGCACCATGAGTACAGACGGGTCCTTGGCCTTCTTCAGATTAGGTTCCGCAGTCTTGAGCATACCATGTAGCTCAGGCAAAGTCTTTGTCAACCCATGCATATTATAGTTCAAGGTGAACTGGTCATATGCAGGAGTAAGAGACTGCAGAACGATATCACAAGCAAGCTCTTGGCTTATAGGACAGTCGAGTCTAGTCAAATGATCGAGATAACCCATCATTTTCAGAACATGCGGACTCACTGCTGCATCCTTAGCCATTTTACAGTCCAAGAGATTCTTTACAGTTTGGAATCTCTCTGTACGAGCCTGCTCCTGAAACAACGCTTTCAGGTTTGCCATCAGTTCCATGGGACAAGTCAGGCCTTCCCACTGAATCTGCAGTTCGGGAGCCATTGTCGCCAACATTAGGCAAACCACGTCATTAGCATCTGAAGAATGCGTATCCCAAGCATTCTTCACAGCTTGTGCGGCATTATTCGCAGGTCTAGGGGGGAGAACTCTTTCAAGGACATAAGCCTTCTTCTCCTGCCTGAGCACAAGTCTCAGGTTTCTGGACCAGTTCAGGAAGTTTGATCCGTTCAGTTTGTCCTTCTCAAGGGCAGACCGGATCGAGAAAGTGTTTTGTGTTGTTGTGCTTGACATAGCTGAAATTATGAGACAATAGAGTTTTAGTTATTTAGTTCATAAAAGAGTAATCTTAAAACTTATAAGAAAACTCGCATTGCATTCAAAATTTCTTTGTTTAACCTCATAAGAATGCAATGATTCCGAGACCCATGTTCAACTAAAACCAAAGTGGGCCACTGGCCGTCACCCGGAATTAGCTTAACTTGGTAAGCATACACACAGCTAGTTATATCCATATAACTCTCGGTTGTGGATTGGGCCCAAGGCCCAATTCACCAGATGTCTCAAGGCCCAGGACTCCCGATGGCCCAGTCAAGGAAACCAATCTCTTATAGCCAAATAATCACTAAAGTCTGGGACTCCCAATGAAATTAGTGACTATATACTACTTTACTTACGCAAAAACAGACACCTCACACTGTAAGCCATATCTGTAATTGAATAAGCATTAAGTAGCTGACAAGATTGGGCAAGACATCCAAGCTTGATATTGGTTTTGAGGATTTTATGTTTTCTTTCCAAAAATAGAAGATTACTATTTTGGGAAACTTACTTATTTTAGAAACTTTCTAAATCTAGAAACATGCTAAAAATAGAAATTTCTAATTTAAAATTTTATTAAAGTTTTCGGTTGGGTCACAAATTATAGGCCCAATTCTTGGCCCAAGACCACATAATTCCAATTGGCCCAATAATTTGACATAACCGAGTCGGTTCATTAATTCTGGTCCAAGACCAAATTAACTACTAAATCCAACTGGTTATTTACTAAACCAGACCGGCTCTAAATTATTTGGTCCAACCAAATCAAACTTAGACCAGCCCTCGGTTTAGGTTAAAATTCAATTTTGAATTTAAATCCGGTTTAACCAAAAATTAAATAATACTAATTGTATTAAATAATTTCCAGAAAACCGCGATTTGGGTTAACCGCTTGAACCACCAATTAAATTGGATCGGTTCGGTTAAGTCCAAAATCAGGAAGAAACACCTTGTGTTTTAGCCAATTTTGACCTAACCTGCGGTTTCAGCTAAAGCTGACAATGAACCACAATCGGTTTGATTGGTTCATTGTCGCGGGTTTGGGAAGAACGAACCGCGAAGCTCGGCTGAACCGATTGGCTACTCGCGGACCGTATGCCTCGCCAGCATATCGATCGATATCACGCTCTTGCGTCGATCGATACTCGCGTGCATCAGCTCGTTGCGATCGGGTCATCGGGACAGCGAGAAGCAATCGATCCGATTCATATCGATCGATATCTCGGTCCCTCGTCGATCGATACGGGCGATCACATCGCATACCGATGGGTTTCAATCGGATCATGCAATTTTCATATTAGGGTTTTTACAAGTTCTAATCAAATTTTACTCATAAAATCGATTCATCAAACTAATAAACAACCTAAATATGATCCAAACAGCAAAAACCTAACAACCTAGGCTCTGATACCACTGTAGGATTATGTGAGTTCATTGGTGTAATTATCAGATTACAACCTAACATAATCAACTAGGATCTAGGTGATTTGCAGTTGAATCATAAACAGATCAGGATCATTACCTTATGATTGCAGCAGATTGATCAAAGGAATATCGAGATCTGCAAGAGCTGATGATAACCGGCTCCTCCTAGGTATCCACACGCTTACAAGCTACTGGATCAGGCTGCTAGACCAAGCTGGAACAACAGAGAGAGAGGAAGACGGCCAGACCTAAAAAAATCGCAGACCCTTAGGCTTAATGGCGCCTCCCTCTTGCTTATATGGGCCCAAGTAATTAAACTAATGGCCTATTAGGCTTTTGGGCCCAAGACCCAAATCAGACAAAAGACTGTCTTTTGTCTGGCCCAATTCTCTGTACAAATACAGTAAATGCCTTGCATCTTACCGTATTAATTCCATTTAACTTTCCCGTTAGCTATGGTGTGTGACCCTTTGGGATCATACAATACTGGTAATAAGTCCTAAACTTATAGATCAAGAGCGGGCTCTAGCAAGTCATCATGATCACCCAGTATTTATGACTTATGTCTGATCTCGACACTTATCATACTTTCTAGAGATAGTACATTAGATTTCAGGACATTCCCAACAAATGTCTCCCAAGTGCGCTTTTGTTTAAAGTCGGTAAGCTCGACTGTTCAAACCGTGTTTTAAGCTGAGGGAGGGCTAGAGAGTGGAATCGAAATCCCTTCCTCCATAGCTTCTGAAGCTGAGTAGTGCTTGAGCCTTTGACCATTAACCGTCAGCTCTTCATCGGATTTGCCCTAAAGCACAACAGCTCCATACGGCCTCACTTCCTTCACATTGAACGGTCCCGACCATCTAGACTTGAGCTTCCCGGGAAAAAGCTTCAACCGGGAGTTAAAGAGCAACACAAGATCTCCTTCCTTGAACTCTTTCTTCAAGATGAGTTTGTCATGGAAGAGCTTGGTTCTTTCCTTGTATATCTTCGAGCTCTCAAAAGCCTCAAGCCGTATCTCATCTAACTCATTCAGCTGAATCAATCTCTTCTCAGTCGCGGTCTTGATGTCAAAGTTCAGCAACTTGACAGCCCACATAGCTTTGTACTCCACCTCAACCGGTAAGTGACAAGATTTCCCGTATAGCATATTGAAAGGAGTGGTTCCAAGGGGAGTCTTGAATGCCGTACTATAAGCCCATAGCGCATCATCGAGCTTCTTGGACCAATCCTTCCTAGAAGCTCCCACAGTTTTCTCCAAGATTGCCTTGATTTGCCTATTGGATACTTCAACTTGCCCGCTCGTTTGAGGGTGATATGGGGTTGCTACCTTGTGCTTAACTCCATACTTCTTCAAGAGGCTTTCAAAGAGCTTGTTGATGAAGTGTGAACCTACATCACTTATCACTATCCTCGGTATCCCAAACCTTGGGAAGATGATGCTCTTGAATAGCTTAATCACAACCTTGGCGTCATTAGTCGGGCTCGCCACTGCTTCTACCCATTTGGAAACATAATCCACAGCCACTAAGATGTAGTTGTTCCCATAAGAGGATGGGAAGGGTCCCATGAAGTCAATGCCCCAAACATCAAACACTTCAACTTCAAGAATGGGGTTTTGAGGCATCTCATTTCTTCTACTGATGTTCCCCTTTCTTTGACAAGGGTCACACTTAGAGATGAACTCTTGGGTATCCTTAAACATTGTAGGCCACCAAAACCCAGCTTGTAGAGCTTTTTGAACCGTCTTGAAGGTAGCGAAGTGACCTCCATATGCTGATCCGTGACAGTGAAAAAGGATGCCTCCTACCTCTTCATCCGCTACACATCTCCTGTAGAGTTGATCCTTACACAAAGTATAGAGATATGGCTCATCCCAATAGTACCTATTGACATCCCGAAAGAACTTCTTTCTTTGGTAGCTGTCAAGACTTGGAGGTTCTTTCCCACAAGCTAAGTAGTTCACAAGATCAGCGTACCATGGCTCCTTATCATCAAGAGAATTAACCTCTTCCAACTTCCGCTTCGTATCATGAGCTTTTCTCACATTTTTAACAGCCATTAGTTGCTCTTCCGGAAGTGAGTCATCAATGGGAACACTATCTTCGATTCGTAGCCTTGAAAGATGATCTGCTACACCATCCTCTATCCCTTTCTTATCCTTGATTTCGAGATCAAATTCTTGAAGTAGTAAGATCCACCTTAGGAGTCTCGGTTTTGCATCTTTCTTTGCCAAAAGATACCTCAAAGCCGCATGATCGGTATAGACTATCACTTTAGAACCCACTAAGTAAGATCTGAACTTCTCAAAGGCGAAAACCACATCTAGAAGCTCTTTCTCGGTTGTTGCATACTTCACTTGTGCATCATCTAAAGTCCGACTAGCGTAGTAGATAACATGCAGCTTCTTGTCTTTCCTTTGTCCCAAAACTGCTCCAACTGCATAGTCACTCGCATCGCACATGATCTCAAATGGTAATTCCCAGTCAGGTGCTTGCACAATAGGAGCGCTCACTAAGGCTTCTTTGATCTCGTTGAAGGCCTTCAGACATTCATCATCAAATGCAAATTCGGTCTCCTTGCAAAGAAGGCGTGTGAGAGGCCTTGCAATCTTAGAGAAATCCTTGATGAATCTTCTATAGAAACCCGCATGTCCAAGAAAGCTTCTAATACCCTTAACTGAATTCGGCGGTTGTAGGCTCATCATGACTTCTATCTTGGCCTTATCCACCTCAATACCGCTCTCGGATATCTTGTGACCCAACACAATCCCTTCTCTGACCATGAAATGACATTTTTCCCAGTTAAGCACAAGGTTTGTCTCTTCACATCTCTTTAATACCCTGCACAAATTCAACAAACAAGAAGAGAAGGAAGAGCCATACACAGAGAAATCATCCATGAAAACTTCTACGATATCCTCGATAAGATCCGAGAAAATAGACATCATGCACCGCTGAAAGGTAGCCGGTGCATTACACAAGCCAAACGGCATCCTTCGATAAGCAAAGGTGCCATAAGGACAAGTGAACGTCGTTTTCTCCTGATCGTTTGGATGTATCGGGATCTGAAAGAACCCACTGTATCTGTCGAGAAAACAGTAAAAAGGATGGTTAGCAAGACGCTCAAGCATTTGATCTATGAACGGAAGTGGAAAGTGATATTTTCTAGATGCTGCATTTAACTTTCTATAGTCTATACACATCCTATGCCCGATGATAGTCCTAGTTGGGATTAATTCATGGTTTTCACTTTTAACTACCGTAATCCCTCCTTTCTTCGGAACACAGTGCACGGGAGAAACCCAAGTGCTGTTCGAGATAGGGTAGATTATCCCTGCATCAAGCAATTTAAGAATCTCTTTCTTGACTACCTACTTAAGATTGGGATTCAATCTTCTTTGATGTTCAATTGATGACATAGATTCGTTTTCAAGATGAATCCTATGAGTACATAAACTAGGTGACAGCCCTTTTATATCATCAAGTGAATAGACTATTGCTTTTCTAAACTTTTTCAATTCAGTAGTTAAGGCAATCAACTCATCATCACGCAGCAAATCATTCACAATGACAGGATAGGTAGAATTTGGGCCGACAAAAGCGTACCGAAACCCCCGTGGAAGGGGCTTTAACTCAACCTTTGGCGCCTTAAGCTCACTCCAGTCGTCAGCTACAATCTGCTCCTTACACAGCCCAACTGCCTTGGCGCCATCAGCTTCTATACCTGCAGCAAAGACCTCTTGCTCATTACCAACTGAATCTGATCCCAACTCCAAGTATTCAACCTCTCCTTGCAAAGGCTTGTGTGAATCAAGTGCTCTCATATAAGCCCAGCTCTCATCATTAAGATACCCATACTTCCCACAATCTTTTGTCAATGCAACCTCCAATGGATCATCCATGTTTAACTCCTCAAGGAGTTCATCAGTGAGCTCTTGCATAGTCTCAATGTAGAACATCTGCCATGTATGGTTGGCTTCTTCATCACCTTGTTGATGTCAAAATTGAGCACTATGTCTTTGCCAAGGTTGAGGTCTATCTTCCCTTTCTTGACATCTATGATTTCACCAGCTGTAGAAAGAAATGGTCTCCCAAGGATTAGAGGATCCTTTGGTTCTTCATCCATCTCCAATACAATAAAATCTGCCGGTACTTCAAATCCTCCTACTTTCACCGGAAGATCTTCTAGGAGCCCAATTGGGTATCGCACCGATCTATCTGCTAGAACCAAGGAAATCCTACACGCCTTGTAGGTGGAGAAGCCTAGCCTTTTAGCTACCGAGAAAGGCATCAAACTTGCGCTTGCTCCAAGATCACATAAACAGCTCTCAAATCTAAAAGGACCAATAGCACAAGGAAGGGTGAAACTGCCCGGATCTTCAAGCTTTCTTGGCACAATACTCCTCTGGATGAATGCACTACACTCATGCGAGACCACAACCATTCCTTGAACTTCCTTTGTTCTCTCTTTGATTGCATCCTTGAGGAACTTGGTGTATTGTGGGACTAATAGGAAAGCATCTATCAAGGGCATTGTTAGCTCTACATTCTTCATTTGCTTTTCAAACAGAGCCTTATACTTTTCCAATAGTTGCTTTTTGAATCTAACCGGAAAAGGAAGTTTGGGCTCATATGGTGGTAGAACAAACTCATCCTTCTTCTTCTTAGGTGCATCCTCAACCCTTTCACAAGCTATAACTTTACCCTTTCTCAATGCAACCTCACTTTCATCCTCTTTGGCAAAAATAGACTTTTCCAAAGTCACCTCCCCACCTTGTTTCTCAATGTCCTCATTGAGATTAGAAGACACAGTGGGTGTAGTAAGTTGCTTGGGCTGTAGCTCTTTACCACTCCTCAAGGTGATAGCATGGATGTACTCCTTGGGGTTTTGCTCAGATTTTCCGGGTAAAGTACCTTGAGTGCGGGATGTAGAGGCTGTTTTGTTTTCCATGTTGGTGACCCTTGAGGTCAAGTTCTGAAGCTCACTCTTGAGATCCCGTACTTCCACAGCTTCTGAGGCTTGCCCTTGAAGAAGTTGCTGCATCATACTTCTTAACTCATTGTCCAAACCCGATGAAGAGGAAGCTTGGGGCTGTTGTTGTCGAAAACCGGGTGGGTATTGTTGCTTTGGAGCATAGGTTTGTTGCCCTTGAAACTGAGGTTTATTGCCAAACCCTTGTTGGTTAGTGTAAGGGACAAATGGCTTTTGTTGTTGAGATTGTTGAAAGCCTTGTTGCCCTTGTTGTGGAGCTTGTCCTTGAGATTGAACTTGGGGATAGACTTGATCTTGTGGGTTCGCCACATTGGGGTTTCGATAAGAGAAGTTAGGATGGTTTCTATAGTTTGGGTTGAAACCCTTGTTGAAACCTCCTTGGCCCGCGATGAAGTTTATCTCTTCTTGGGTCATATCTCCTTCAAGACTAAAGAGGACGGGTTGGGAGTCATCATAGTGGTCCACAAAGCTGATTTGCTTTTGGCTTGATGAGATCATCTTATCTATCTTGTCAAGGAGTAGTCATCCAACAATTTTAAAAGATTTTGACATTCTCCAGGGTGCGCTTGACAGAATACAAGGGAATCGTCTGCAAATAACAAATGAGAGAACGAAGGCCCTCCACCGCTGGCCTTAAAGCTATGAATCAAATTGGAGCGTGTAGCATGATTTAGGAGGGTACAAAGACCGTGGGTGCAAATGAGATAAAGATACGGTGACAGCGGATCCCCTTGGCCAATGCCTCTAGTAGGGTGGACCGTATCCCCGGGAGATCCATTCAACAACACAACATAAGAGACAGCCGTGATGCAATTCATGACCCACATACACCATGTAGGCGAGAAACCCAGCTTGGAAAGGATAGCTTCCAGATAATGCCAATCTATAGTATCAAATGCCTTGGTGATATCGAGTATGAGTGCCATAACAGGAGTTTTGATCCGCTTAGTTCGGAGAGAGTGTAGAAGTTCATGGGCGATAAGAACATTATCATTAATAAGACGACACAGAATGAAGGCCGATTGATAAGGGGTAATGATATCATGAAGAAAAGGCTTTAAGCGCTCGGCCATGACCTTCGAGATGAGCTTATAGGCGACAATACATAAGCTGATGGGTTGGAAATATTTGACCTGAGTGGGCGAGGAGATCTTAGGGAGAAGACAAACCTGGGTGAGGTTGATATCATGGGGTAGTTTCCCGGTGGTAAAGAAGAACTGGACGTATTGGAGAACCTGCTCCTTGATGATGGTCCAATGATGTTTATAAAAACCTGAAGTAAATCCATCCACTCCTGGGGCCTTATCCTCATGCATGAGTGTGAGAGATTTGAATATTTCTGCTTCAGAAACGGGTTGAGTAAGTTGAGTGTTCATGGTTGCAGTAACACGAGGTTCAATGTAGTGTAAGATAAGGTCTAGGGACGGCTTCCGGGGGGAGGAGTATGCAAGTCAGTAAAATAGTCCTTAATAATCCTGTGAAGAGCTTCATCCGAGGTATGGTTTTGCTCATGGACATCTTCAAGTACTGTAATAAGGTTAAAAGTTCTTCTTTGTTTAGTGATTGAGTGAAAGAATCTGGTATTTCGATCACCTGACTGAAGCCAGAGAATTCTGCTCTTAAGACGTCAATACTCTTCCTCCAATTTATACTCTGTATGGAGCTGTTGTTTGAGATCGATAATTAGGTTTAAGTCCAGAGGAGAAGAGGTATAAGCAGTTGATATTGTTGCATTTTGATGCATTTAGGAATGCATTTAGTTCATGTTTTGGTTTCTTTTTGCATTCATTCTTAGCTTACTCTTGTCCTTTGTTGCATTTAAGAGTTATGTGTTTTTAGACTAGGATTTGCATTGTTTTGTTTCTCTTTCGAGTGTTTTTTGATTTTATAGGTGTTTGGAAGTTTGGATAATGAAGCATTGAAGGATTTGGAGGTTGAGGAATTGAAGGAGGAAGAAGAGCAACATGGACAAATTCACAGGGAAAATACCGACCCGGTATACTGACCAAACCGGATCAGTACAACGCGCTCATTCTGATCACATTGGACAAGGGAGAATACCAACTGGAAATACTGACCATACCGGTCCGGTATTGCTCAGACCACCCACACCGACTCCGATGTACTGATCAGACTGGGTCCATATCGACACACTCGATTTGGTCACAATTGGACAGTGAGTTATACCGACTCCACATACTGACCGGTCACGCTCCATATCGTCATACCGGATGCACATACCGACCAAACCGGTTCGGTATTGTGCCTCTCGAAGCAGCCCCAGTTTTCTCTTATTTACAATTTTGCCCTTGTGAGGCTCCCTTGTATAAATACTCATTTAAGGGTCTTTAGAACCCTAAGCTACCTAAGCATTAGTTTTGCTTTCTCTTAAGTTTTTATTTATGATTTTGAATTTATATACTTTGGATTTTGAGTTTTAATTAAGTACTTATCTTGTTTCTCTTAATCTCTCTTTCTATTTATGATTTCTCATATCTCTTTATGATTAGGGAGTAGAGTTTTTGGGTTTTGTGGATGAGGTTAATTTAGGTGGTTTATGTGATGATTAGTGATGCTTATGACTTATTTATGAATGATCATTATCTAATTAGTTGATCTCTATGCTAGGTTGCAAGGAATTGTTGAATCTAGATGCTAGGCTTTTTCATGCCCGAAAGGTGTTCGATGAAATGCTTGAATGAACTTTTTAGAGGATTTTCACATCTTAGCCTAAAAGATTAGATGTCTAAGGTGTTTATTGGTAATGAGAACTTGAAATTAATGCTTGTTTATCTCTTAATCACAAATGAGAATTTGATCTTAATTAGGGATTAGACAAAGGGATTAGTGCCAAGAGATTAGATTAGTCTAATGATTAGTGTTCTTAGCCTAAGGATTAGCTTTGCTAAAAGGTATTTGATGGATATTAATGCATGCTTGTCTTGTAATTTACAAATAAGAATTGAATGATTGCATGATTAGCATAGCAGTTATGAACATGAGAATGTGATTAGCTTAATTATGATCATTAACCTTGTTTAGCAATGTTTGATTGATTGAAGCATCATTGATTGTCTCTAGATCACCTAGTCTCCATAGCCTCATCCTAGGACCCTTCTTTTAGCTTGTTTGTCTTCTCGTTTAGTGTCTGTTTAGTGTCATGTTGCTTTCTTTGCTTTCTTGTTTTGATTTCTGTTTAGGTTGTTAGATAAACCCCCTTTTTATTGGATTTGTTTAGCTTGAGTAGTATCCTGCATTCTTGATGTGTTGTTCTTCTTTCCTCCATGGATTGATACCTCAAATGCTACAATGACATGTGTAGAGGTTTGAGGAATTGATAAAGTGATAGTACTTTAGAACCGAAAAAACCTCGCTATCAATTTGGCGCTGTTGCCGGAGAGGTGTTGCAATAGCCATTAGGATTTAGATTCTACTTTAGACTAAGCTTTTATTTTGTGTTTTTACTTGTGTGGTTACTAACACTCTTTCAAGTGTTTGATATTTTGCAAGGTGCAATCATGAGGAAGAGAGCATGGCTTCAGAGATAGCTTCAATGTTGAGGGTTAGGCTAGAAGCTCAAGAAAAAGAGATGTCTTGGGACCCTACAAGTCATCATGGTTTTGAAAGCACATCCACTTATCAAAGTGATCTTCCAAATGAGTACTTTTCTCATGAGTACTAATTATATGGATATGGTGATGGATACCAATCTTGGAACATGGAGCATGAGCATGAAGCAACTCATTCTTCTCAAATCTCTTATGATGAAGAACTTCTCAACATGGCAAGGTTGGCATTGGAAGGACAAGAGAGGTACAATGAGAGCTTAAGGATAATCAACAATGATTTTGCTCATTTGCCTCAAGATGCAAGCATTGTTGAGCCAACACATGAGGAGAATGCTCAAATCCAAGATGAGTTTTTGAAAGAAGCTGAAAAGACTATCAAGAAATTTGAAATTCTTCTTAGTTGCACTCTTGGTGAAGACCTTGTGATAAGGTATGAAGATGAGGATGAGGAAGAGACAATCATGGGTAATTCAACCAATGGAAACAATGAAGGAGTAGAAGAAGTTGTGAGAGTTGAGGAAGAGCCTTATGAAGATGGGTCGATTTTTGAGTGCAAGGTTATAAAGGAAGAGAGCACACAAGATGAGCCATTAATCATGGAAGAAGAGCCAAAGCAACTAAATCTCAAGAAAAAGCCAACTGGAAGAAATCCTATGGAGAAAGAAGATAGTCCCAATGAAGAATCCCTCAAGGAGGATAAACAAGATGGATCTCCAATGGCTCAACCCTTTCACAACTACCTTGATATAGTCTCCACCATATCACCAAGCTTTCATGATCCAAGGAAGATCCCTTTTGAGCAGATAAGGATGAAAAAGTTTAGGGGGTGTGATAGGGTCTAAGTTTTAATCATATTCTACTGCAAGTGCACAGTTAAGTGATTGTAGTATATAGGGTATCGAATCCACAGAGACTCTGGTCTCGATAGAATAAGAACCGTAGAGATTAATACTAAGAAGAAAGCATATGTGAAGTGAATTAAAAGCAAGGCAAGAAAATAAACCAGTAGCAAGATTGTTGTGAAAGCAGTTAACTAAAAGCGTTAAGTCTAGGGAATTTTCAGGAAATCAGACAAGCAGACAAGTTAAATCAGTCATGATCTAATTAAACACAGTTCTAGAACTTAAATCACGGAATTAAAATTAACCAAATCTCTTTGCGAAAATCCTCTAAGTCTAAGTGCAGTAATCCAAATCTCTTTGCAATTACTAACAGATTAAACCAGCATTAATTTCAATTTCGATATGTTCACAATTAAACTAAGGCAAATCTCTTTGCGAATAATTTAATTGCTCAACCTAAATAGTTCAGATTCTAAACCACACTCTCGTGTCGTATTTAGCAACCTAAGATCTAGATTCTAATTGATCAGGTTAGAACTAGCATTAAACTCAATTTAGATCGAAGAACATTCTATTCATGTGAATCCTTAACTGAATTAAACAAGTCTAGCAAGTCATCAAATCCTTAATGAGAAACCCTAAACCTAACTATGAATCTACTCAGACATGATTAATGAAACAGAAATCATAGAATTAATAGATTGCATATAAGAAATTAAATAGATAAAGGGGTTCGAAATCTTCTCCAAAATAGATGAAGTACAGGAATAGATCAGCCCCAAAAGCTATAAAAATCTCTTAGCTCTAAGTATGAAAGCGTATGTAAAATAAACACCAAAATCCTAATTATATAGGCATAATCTCGCCTGGGGCTTCTTTGTAAATACTGGAAACTTCTGGGCCAAAGTGCAAAATATTGAATCTTCATTAAACCGCCGAGAGTCTGGCCCATTCGCTAGTGTGTCGACCGTTGCAGGTGTGCAACGATCGACACATGATCCCAAAACTGGACAGTGAGCTCAATCTCTCGGCCAAACACTCCAAAAATCCCCAAAATGCTCTAATATCTCCAATTCCGCTACAAACCTGATTATACCTGTTAAAGACTCTAAAAGAACACAAAAGAACACTAAAACACAATTATATCATGGCATAAAACCGGTAAAAACCATGATATATCAACTCCCCCACACTTAGCATTTGCTTGCCCTCAAGCAAAACAGAGAACTAAAATGTAGTGAAGAGGTTTGAAAACTCTTCAGAAACTCTTTTCATCCTAGAAGCAGCAACACTCAAATTCCCCTTAGTAAACCACATGAAAAAATCAACCTGCAGACATCAAGACCAACATATACTTCCCCCACACTTAGCAACTGTCCTAAGTAAACTCCACAATCACATTCACGCATTCAAATTCTCCCTACTGACTTCTGCAAGTATTTAAGTGCGGTCTCATCTAAGGAGTATCGATCAAAGGCACATGGACTCTTACCTTATCAGCTCTAGACCACCATACTATCTTTCTCTAGTCCCTTTCTTCTCTTTTCCCTTCCTTAGCATTCTGATTTTTCCCCTTTGGGTATCATTTTTTTTTTATCAGTGCTCTTCCCGTTAAGGGGTGTACTTTGGACACATTCCATGGATGCAAAGGATCTGAAAGTTGTAGCTACCATTCCCATGACCACTTCGGAGTTACTAACTCATACTCAGTTTATTATATATATATTTTTTTTTATGGAAGGGGAGAAGGGAACTAAATAGGACAGGTTTACAGGCTGTGTCAGAACTAACAAGGGAATCCGACACAAAGTATACCAAGCCCTTAGGTGAGAAAATCTAAGTCAGTATTAAGGTGAAGTCAGTAAAAGGATCCTCTGATACCTGAAGTGATGTGGGTGTCCTCAGTAGGTTGATCCATGTCTGGGTTTTCTAATAGTCATAGATAATCTGCAGCTTCATCCCAATGGTTACTTAAGTTAAGTTCCTGCAAGTGCTGCTAATCTTCTCAAAAATTCATTGTTTCTTACTTAAACAATTTTGACTCAATAAAACAAATTTTGAAAAATTTTAAATGACTCTAAGAAAACAAAAGAAAGAAGTTAGTAGAACCTCCCCCACACTTAAGACACACTGTCCCCAGTAGTGTCAAGCGAAGGATTGGCAAAAAGAAAGGAAAATTTTGTTTAAGGGATGGTTAAGTTCTGTCGGGTTTTACCTCTGTCGCTCAGGCATCGATCGATGCACTAGGTGCATCGACCGTTGCTAGGCGATTTTTCGTGTATGATCGATCGTTGCTCAGGACCGCAACGATCGCTGCAGTGCGATTTCAATCGTGTTGTGACGATCGACACAATAGTGTGTCGATCGACGCACTGCGTCTGTCGGATCAATCAGCAAGTTAGCAGGCTAGTCCGTTGGTTTTCATCAATTTCGAATCCTGCAAGCTGAAAACACTAGAAACAGAGTAAAATCAAAGCAATAGATGTATCTAATCAAGTACAACCATCCAAACATAGTAGAGTACTAAAAATCAAAAGAAAATAGTGCAAGAAAAAGAGAAAGAAAATCAGAGTACAGAACCGAATGTCTAGAGATGGAGGCTACGCTCACTCACTATCATCTATCCCACCATAGCGCTCAGTGTCACTGATGTCCGCAGGAGAACGCTGTATGCGTCGAGTAGCAGGGACGGGCTGATGGATCTGTGGCTGTCTCCTGCAAGTGCAGGTGCGCATGAAGTTCCAAATGCCCCGCAGAATCCCATCCTCTCTCTCTCTCCACTCCTCCTCAGAATATGCTCCATAAGGCCTTGTAGGCTCGGGAAAGGGTCCCATATCGTCAACATGGGCAGCAGCAGGCGCAGGTGCAGGGGCAGCAGAAGATGAAGCTCGTGTGGAAGGCTCTCCCAGCGGATGAGCCATAGAAGTAACTCCACGCTGCTCACTCTCAGGAGGCTGGAATCTCAAGGCCTCCAGTGTATCAATCTGTGTCCATCTAGGAGCAGGAAGCTCTATACCACACTTCCCAGAAGTCGGATCGTGGTAAACCCAAATGCGCCCCTCCTTAAGCCAGAGGGCGCTCTGCAAGTGGCTGAAATCTAGGAACTCCTTGGCTGTATCACACTCTGTGCCCTGTAGAGGAATTCCGCAGTGCATGAAGATGGGAGTAAGCAGGCTCCCCACTGTCTCAGTACGGACTCCATCAAATGGCTTCAGCTGCAGATCACATAAATGCTGAGTGAAAACAGCTCCCAAGTTGAGACCCTTAGTAGGATCTCTCACGCCAGAATCCTCAAACTGATCCCGCACCCCGATGAACAACATCTCCATCTCATACTTGCGCATCTTGTTGGCCTCAAACTTGCACAACAAGCTCCAACACAAGATACGCGAGACATATCTCAGCACAGGATGTCTCAACTGCACCACCGGTGTAGTTCGTGAGTTGTAACGACCACTGCCGATACACTCCCAAAATGATCGAGCCTCCTCTGGATCCCACTCAAGTGGCATGCCAATGCGCCTCGGCTCAGTGCTGAAACCGTAGATCCTGCAGATATCTAGTAAAGGAATCCGATACCTGACTCCCCAACTCATGAAGGTAAAGATACCTCCTGTAGCGCTCCTGCTATCTGGATCTGGGTAAACCACTCTGCAAGTGGCTAGCAACTCTCTGACCAGCTCTGGGTACAGATCATAAGGCCGCATAGGCATTGTCCCTAGACCAATGCCCTTGCACACTGCAAGTACCAGCTCATCAATCCCCAGACTCTTGCAGGTAGAGTAGTCTGCAAACTTGGTTGGCTTGATCGTCATCCCGCACCAACCACTGTATAGCAGCGAGTCATATTCATCCCACTGGTTAAGCAGTGGTCTCTCTGTAAAATCGGCAGACTTGAGGAACTCAGGAAGGTTCTGTGGCCACTGCCTGGCTGTCGGGATCGGTGTCTCATCTGCTCGGGGCCAAGGCAGTGCTACTGCTGGACCAACTCTCACATATGGCTCAGGTGGCTGAGAGTCTCTATGAAACCACTCTGGTGGTGGAATGTACTGTCGTGTGGCTGTGGATGCTGTTGCTTGGCGCTTGCGGGGTTGTCTGCGAGATGCCATCTGCATTCAACAAGAATTTAAAACCAATTAGTCTCGGCAATCTCTCTGTGAAATCGCGAAGCATCGACCGTTGCACCTAAGGCATCGATCGTTGCAAGGCGAATTCATTTTATCGAACATTTCCCCAAAATCGCAAAGCAACGACCGTTGCACAAGTGCAACGACCGTTGCAAGGCGATTTTGGCCGTCAACAACAATCCCTAAAATTCGTTCTAAATTCGTTCAAGCAACCACAAAAACAACAATAATCCATCACTAAACAAATTAATTCATGTTCAATTAAGCACGCATTCATCAATTTCAATCCAAAATTCCCAATTTCTTAAAACCCTAAAATTGAATCCGAAAATCGAAAAATAGAGGTACATTACCTTGGATTCGTGATATATGGTCTAGAAGAATAGATTGAGAGTGTAAAAACAAGACTATAGCACTTGGAATCAAAGAAAATGATGAAGAAGTGAGAGTTTGAGGTGAGGAAGTTCTCGGTGTACGGACGGAAATGGAGAAGAAAAGAGAAGAGAAGGGTTTAAAGCACCTACCTCGGTCGTGGGTGCAACGACCGTTGCTTAGTGGCAACGACCGTTGCTGGTCAAATCGAAATAGATTTCCGGTTTAGCGCGCATACCTTAATTTTTGCAATTGAACCAATTGCAACGACCGTTGCACAATGCGATCACCTCTCCTCGTCATAATCTCCTTGCAACGACCAGTGCACAAGTGCATCGGTCGTCGTACATCTCCAGACTCGAGTTCTGTATCTGAAACTTAGCAAAAAAAAAACGAAAACGTGAAATCCTAAGAAAAACACCAAAAATAAGAAAGAAAAACAACTAAACCTAACAGTGGGTTGCCTCCCACTCAACGCTTGTTTAAGGTCATTAGCTTGACCGGACGAACAAGATCAGTTTGCTGGAGATCCTGACAGAGACTTTGATTGTCTCTGTGCAAGCCTCCTCATCCATGGTGGCGAATAAGCTGTATTAGAATGATCATGTCCAAGAAAAGAAGGAGTAAACCGCTCTCCAGGATCCAAAACTGTAGTGTGACTTGACTGCTCATCATCTCCATCCATAATGGTGAATGTCTGCCCATCTATTACTGGCTTGCGCAGCTTGTCCATCTCAAAATGCAGCGGCTCATCTCCCAGGTGGAGGTCTATTAGACTGTGTCTAACATCTATCACTGCTCCCGCTGTAGCCAAGAATGGTCTTCCAAGTAGTAATGCATCATCAGGATCACTGTCATATTTCAGCACTAGGAAGTCTGTTGGAACCAAATAGTTTCCAACTCTCACTAGGACGTCCTCAAGGAGTCCTTCCGGAACTCGTATAGACTGATCAGCTAGGACAAGAGAGGTCCTAGTAGGAGTAAAATCCAGCATACCCAGCTTCTCTGCCACAGAATATGGCATAAGACTTCCAGCAGCTCCCAGATCACAAAGAGAGCGCCTAAAACTATCCTCAAAGATAGAACAACTTAGCACAAAAATCCCAGGATCAGGCAGCTTCTTGGGAACCTTTGTTAACAGAACATCACTTATCTGTTGAGGGACTATAATCACCCAATCTTTCAGCTCTTCATCCAAAGGCAACATCTTGTTCAAATACCTCTGTACACATGGGTGATAAGGTGGATCATCAGATGATGAAATTTCTTCCAACTCTTCACCAATCTCCTCTAGCTGCTTAAGCTCTTCAATCTCCTGCTTAATCACTTCAGATACTGAGGGATATTGTCTAATTAATTGTCCACAAATCTCCTCCTGAGTAATCTCAGACACTCCAGGGAACAAGCGATTAAGCTCCAAATCTGCATCAATGCTGTCAACATTCGGCGAGTCTGTCTGTTCACGACCTGCATCGACCGATACTAGGGGTGTGTCGATCGATGCAACACTGTTTTCACAGTTTTCACCCGAGAGATTTTCTCCAAAATCCAAAAATTCAAACTCTTCCACCAACTCAGCTGTGCTTAGCTCAAATCCTTCACCTAGGTGAGATCCATCATCAATGTACACATACCAGGCCTTAATATGGGTGTCTGCTACTCCTTTTCCTTTCATAGAACTGGAAATTTGATTCACCTGAGTATCCAACTGCTTCATATGAGTGTTCAGAGACTCAAACTTTCCATTGAGATCCTCATAGACAGCATCCAACTTCTTATTGCAGTCCACAGAAATCTTGGTCTGACTCTCCAGCAGCTGTTCCATCATTGTCTCCATCTTATTCTCATGAGCAGTGGCTGCAGGAGGAGTCTGATAAGATGAAGATCCATAGGTTCTCTGAGTACCTTGTCCAAAAGGCTTCTGAAAACCACTAGTCTGTCCAAAGGAGTTCTGATTGCCTGTGAAGGCACTCTTCTGTCCTCCATTGAAGAATCTGCTTCCATGCTGATTACCAAATCTGTTACCTTGGAAACCAGATCCTCCAATGTAATTCACATCTTCTTCCTGAGTGTCCTCCTCAGTCTGAATTACCTCTACATCTTGGGCAAAGTGGACAACCTTCTTACCAGCCAGGAGATTGCAAATTGTGTCCAGCTTAGGTCTAAATTCAGCCATCTCTGAATTCTCTACACTTCCACCAGATTTCTTCCTCCTATCATCCAAAGTCTTGCAACTGTTGCTGCTCACTAAGTTCTCAATCAACTGCTTAGCTTGTGCAGGAGTTCTGGTGTTGAAGTTTGCATTACTGGAGTTATCCAGTGCAGACTGATATGGCAGATCTTGTTGGGAATGTCCTGAAATCTACTGTACTATCTCTAGAAAGTATGATAAGTGTCGAGATCAGACATAAGTCATAAATACTGGGTGATCATGATGACTTGCTAGAGCACGCTCATGATCTATAAGTTTAGGACTTATTACCAGTATTGTATGATCCCTAAGGGTCACACACCATAGCTAACGGGAAAGTTAACAAGGAAATAATACGGTAAGATGCAAGGCATTTACTGTATTTGTACAGAGAATTGGGCCAGACAAAATACAGGTTTTTGTCTGATTTGAGTCTTGGGCCCAAAAGCCTAATAGGCCATTAGTTTAATTACTTGGGCCCATATAAGGAAGAGGACAGGCGCCAGTGAGACCACATGTCTTCGATTTTATTAGGTCTGGCCGTCCTCTCTCTCTCTGTTGTTCCAGCTTTGGTCTAGCAGCCTGATCCAGTAGCTAGTAAGAGTGTGGATACCTAGGAGGAGCCGGTTATCATCAGCTCTCTGTGATCTCTTCATTCCTTTGATCAATCCGCTGCAATCATAAGGTAATGAATCTGATCTGTTTATGATTCAACTGCAAATCACCTAGATCCTAGTTGATTATGTGCTAGGTTGTAACCTGATAATTACACCAATGAACACACATAATCCTTCAGTGGTATCAGAGCCAAGTTGTTAGGTTTTTGCTTTTTGGATCATACTAGGTTGTTTATTAGTTTGATGAATCGATTTTAATGAGTAAAATTGATTGAAACTTGGAAAACCTAGAAATAAGAATCGTTGATGATTAAACTCATAATCGTTACAAGTCAATCGCTTTTGACTTTGCTTTATTATAAAGAATCGATTAGTTAGGTTTGTTAAACTTGACAATCGTATGTTGACTTTGATCATTAATAATCGATAAGAAAACGATTTGTTAGGGTTTGATAGATGACAAAATCGTTTTTGTCTTCTTGTGTTTGCTTGAAACGATAATGGAAAAGTCAAATTCAATTATTGAATTAATTGTCATTCGATTAGTTAAGTTTGTTAAGATTGAGAATCGCTTTTGTCATTTTCAATCGATCGAATGTTGACTTTGTTTTGTAATTAATTGAATCGATTATTGAATTGGAATAAGGACAAAATCGTTTTGTCTTCAAGTGATTGCTTTGTATGAATCGATTAATTATTTAATTATTGTATGGTTCAAGCGGTTAACCCAAATCGCGGTTTGCTGGAAATTATTTAATACAATTGGTATTATTTAATTTCTGGTTAAACCGGATTTAAATTCAAAAATTGAATTTTAACCTAAACCGAAGGCTGGTCTAAGTTTGATTTGGTTGGACCAAATAATTTAGAGCTGGTCTGTTTTAGTAAATAAACAGTTGGATTTAGTAGTTAATTTGGTCTTGGACCAGAATTAATGAACCAACTCGGTTATGTCAAATTATTGGGTCAATTGAAATTCTGTGGCCTTGGGCCAAGAATTGGGCCTATAATTTATGACCCAACCGAAAACTTTAATAAAACATTAAATTAGAAAGCTTCTAATATTAGAAGTTTCTAATTTTGGCATGTTAGGAAATTTCTAAAAATAGAAAGTTTCCAAATTTAGAAAGTTTCTAAAATAAGCATGTTTCCCGATTTAGAAAGTTTCTAAAAATAGTAGGTTTCCCTAAATAGAAAGTTTCCATATTTAGTAAGTTACCTGAAATGGAAAGTTTCCCAAAATAGTAATCTTCTATTTTTGGGAGGAAATCTATTGAAACCTAAAATCCTCAAAAACAATATCAAGCTTGGATGTCTTGCCCAATCTTGTCAGCTACTTAACGCTTATTCAATTACAGATATGACTTACAGTGTGAGGTGTCTGTTTTTGCGTAAGTAAAGTAGTATATAGTCACTAATTTCATTGGGAGTCCCAGACTTTAGTGATTATTTGGCTGTAAGAGATTGGTTTCCTTGACTGGGCCATCGGGAGTCCCGGGCCTTGAGACATCTGGTGAATTGGGCCTTGGGCCAAATCCACAACCGAGAGTTATATGGATATAACTAGCTGTGTGTATGCTTACCAAGTAAAGCTAATTCCGGGTGACGGCCAGTGGCCCACTTTGGTTTTGGTTGAACATGGGTCTCGGAATCATTGCATTCTTATGAGGTTAAACAAAGAAATTTTGAATGCAATGCGAATTTTCTTATAAGTTATTAAGATTACTCTTTTATGAACTGAATAACTAAAACTCTATTTATCTCTAAATTTCAGTTATGACTAGCACAAACAATCAAAACACTTTCTCGATCCGGTCCGTCCTTGAGATGGACAAACTGAACGGATCAAATTTCTTGACTTGGTCGCGGAACCTGAGGCTAGTCCTCAGGCAGGAGAGAAAGGACTATGTCTTTGAAAGAGCTCTCCCCGAGAGGATCGGGTCCAATGCCTCTCATGCAGTATATGATGCTTGGAATAAGCATTATAATGATGCGGTAGATGTGCGTGGTCTGATATTGGCTACCATGGACTCAGATTTGCTGAAGCAATATGAGAACATGGAGTCGCCAATAGAGATGATCAGCAGCCTGAAATTGAAATTTCAGGAGCAAGTAAGAGTGGAGAGATACCAGTTGGTTAAGTCTCTCACTAGCTGCAAGCTACCAAATGATCATCCAGTGAGTCCTCATGTCAGTAAAATGATGGGTTACATTGATAACCTGAGGAAACTGGATTATCCAGTTAGCCAAGAATTGGCAACTGAGATCATTCTGCAGTCACTGTCGTCAAGCTATGATAAGTTCAAAAGGAACTATATCAAGAAAGGCTTAACGAAGACGCTGACTGAACTGCATGATATGCTCAAGACAGTTGAGCCAAACGTGAAGAGTACCCTGTATAATCTCATAATGGAGAAGGGTAGGTTTACTAAACCTAATGCTGACAAGGGTGAAGACAAAGTTGTCCAGATTTTGAATCATGGCAAGCGTGTGTCTTCTGAGCCCGAGTCAGATACATCTTACGTTGGTAAGTGCTGCTACTGTAAAGAGACTGGGCATTGGAAGAGAGATTGCATTAAATTCATGGAAGATTATGAGGAGTTGAAGTTGATGTATGAGACTACTTCCTCAGGTATTCATGTTATTACTTCAAGTTCTACCTTATAGGTATTGGATACTGGTTGTGGCACTGATATTTGTTATAATATGCAGAGCCTAAGCAACAGTAGAACGTTGAAGGAAGGGCAAGTGGAACTGCATGTTTGGAAGGAGCTATGGATGCTGCCTCAGCCGTAGGGTTTTCACTCGTAGATGCCTTTGAGGCTTGGTTTTGTATTAAGTAATTGCTACAATGTACCTGCTTTAAGCAGAGTTGTCTTTCATTTTCTTGTAAGAATTTGAATGTTTTTCATTTTGATAAAAGACAAGTTTTGTTCTTTTGATCTCAATGAAATATTGATTGTAGCACCCTATTCAAGGAATGGGTTTTATATCTTAAACCAAAGAGCGCCTAAAAGTAACATAAATACCGAATTGGTTTAAATCTGATGAATTAAACCTGATTTTTCTTGGCGTAAATGTTTTGGTCACATAGAGTGAGTCGGATTCAGAAATCCCATAGTTATGGACTTTTGGGCTCATTTGATCGGATATCTTATGAGACTTGAATTCTGCTTACTGAACCAAAAGACAAAGGGCCCATCTTAGCCGAGCTAGAGAAAGGCCCAAAGGCTTATTGGACCTTGAACATGTTGGATCGTTTAGTGTTTCCTGATTCAATTCCCAGATTGATTCATCCTACTAAACATGCAGATCTAGGTTCTCTTATTTAGAAACTTAATGGATCTCACCTGTTACCTTTTTGTGCAGCGGAATGAGGAGGTAATGGTCAGAGATCAGCAGAACCACCAAGAGATGGATCCTCCAAAGGCTCACACACGCACACTCGGGAATTGGCTGCTAGACCAGACAGAGAGGAGGCGCAGAGAGAGGCTAAGGGAGGCGCAGATGTGCTAAAGAATTTGAGAGCTTTAGGTCAAGTTTTATTCATTAAAACTCCCTTTAGTTCTCATGGGCTTTTGGGCCCAATTCTCAGTTCTGATTAAATCCCTTGGATTTAATCAGGCCCTTTAGTCTCTCCAAGTACCGTAAATGCCTAGCACTTTTACCGTACTTCTGCTAAACCGTTCCTTCGTATTTTCCCGTTAGCTTAGGCGTGTGACCCATATGGGATCATATAATAAAGGCAATAAGTCCAAGACTTATAGATCATGAGCGGACTCTAGCAAGCCATCATGACCCCCAGTATTATATGACTTATGTCTGATCATTGACATACTCTTACGTTCTAGAGACAGTACAGAGATTACTGGACATAATTCCAACAATCTCCCACTTGAACTGGAATCTCTGTATTCATAATCCTTTTGTCTCAATATCTCGATTAGTCATAAGGCAAGATTAGTGTCATCCTTATAAAGCCTAATCTTGTTTATCGGACTCTGATTTGATACTGACAATCCAAACGACTCGGGAAAGTCCGTTTGAGCATGGCCATGCATTTTCCAGTATTCAAATCTCCGATTGGCCTAGAGATATTCACTCCATTTATATTGGAGGGACAAATCCCGTCTTGTTCCATCACTGTAAACTACTCATTTCATAATACACCCAAACAAGGTCCTTATAACTATCGCTTAACGACAGCATTAGACAATGATCAAAGCGCATTAGTTCATGTGCAGTCACATGCATGCGAACTCAGGTCTAAGGACTATACTCTATAGTCGTAGTAAGAATCTCTTATGACACATATATAAATATCCTGAAGAGTTCTTATAATCGGGTCTTGTCCGGTCGTATGTACCCTACATACACCTATGTACTGACTTTGATGCCGCGCATCTATGACACACTGAGACTTTGTCATAAGTCACATACCAATCTAGTCTCACACGGTTGTTGGTGTTCCAATTTCAACAACCTTCGACTAGGGACATGATGATATAAGCCATCTATCAAATATAGGGTCTCATGATCAAGCTAAATGACTTTGATAACTCAAGATCAAGTCACTTACTTCGATGACCTATAAAATGGTTCATATCATTTTGGAACGATTATTTCATCACAGTTAAAATAATCTCGAAATAATAATTTCATTAAACATAAGAAAATGTTTTACAAGAACATATCAATAACTAAATAAAGCCCTCAAACTCCCACTCAAATTTAGATTACATTTCAATGTCTCTAATGCCTACAGCTTCAGTCAGGAACTCGAGCTTAGGCCTTGGGAGTGGCTTTGTCAACGGATCAGCGACGTTATCATCTGTCTGAACTCGACTGATCTTGACTTCCTTTCTATTAATGATGTCACATATCAAGTGAAATCTTCTTAGAACATGCTTTGATTTCTGGTGTGATCTTGGTTCCTTTGCCTGAGCAATAGCACCATTGTTATCACAAAACAGTGCTAGAGGCTCAGCCGCATTTGGTATCACACCTAGTTCAATAATGAACTTTCGTATCCAAACAGCTTCCTTCGCTGCTTCTGAGGCGGCAATATATTCAGCTTCTGTAGTGGAATCAGCAACGGTGTCTTGCTTGGAGCTTCTCCAACTGATTGCACCGCCATTCAGACAAAAGATATAACCGGACTGTGACCGGAAATCATCTTGGTCTGTCTGGAAACTTGCGTCCGTGAATCCACTGACTTTAAGCACATCACTTCCACCGTATACCAAGAACTTGTCCTTAGTATGTCTCAGATACTTCAGGATGTTCTTGACGGCAATCCAATGGTTTTCACCTGGATTTGACTGGTATCTACTCGTCATGCTCAATGCATAAGCAACATCAGGACGAGTACAGATCATGGCATACATGATAGATCCTATTGCAGATGCATAAGGAATATTCTTCATGCGCTCAAGCTCAGCAGCCGTCGTAGGGCTCTGCTTCTTGCTTAGCGTTGTGCCATGTACCATTGGCGTGAAGCCCTTCTTGGAATCTTTCATGCTGAATCTTTGTAGGACTTTGTCAATGTATGAATCTTGACACAAGCCTATCAGCCTTCTAGATCTATCCCGGTAGATCCTGATTCCAAGAACGTATGCGGCTTCACCCATGTCTTTCATGGAAAAACAACTTCCAAGCCAGTCCTTTACTGACTTCAGCATTGGAACGTCGTTTCCGAGAAGCAGTATGTCATCGACATACAGAATAAGAAATACTATCTTGCTCCCACTAGTTTTCTTATACACGCATTGTTCTTCTTCGTTTCTGATGAAGTCAAATTGCTTGATCGCTTCATCAAAACGAAGATTCCAGCTCCTCGATGCTTGCTTCAATCCATAAATGGATTTATGAAGCTTGCATACTTTCCCAGCATTCTTTGGATCTATGTAACCGTCAGGTTGTGTCATATACACATCCTCTTCCAGAATTCCATTCAGGAAAGCGGTTTTCACGTCCATCTGCCAAATTTCATAATCATGAAAAGCTGCAGTTGCTAGTAGAATCCGAATAGATTTCATCATAGCCACTGGGGAATAGGTTTCATCGTAATCCACACCGTGAACTTGTCTGAAACCTTTTGCCACCAACCTGGCTTTATAAATCTGGACATTTCCATCCACGTCAATCTTCTTCTTGAAGATCCATTTGCACTCGATGGCTTTTACACCAGCGGGTAAGTCAACCAACGAAAACACTTGGTTGACCGACATGGAGTCCATTTCGGAATCAGTGGCCTTACGCCACTTAGAGGAATCTGGGCCCATCATGGCTTGATTGAAGTTCAATGGTTCATCACCATCAATGATCAGAAGATCATGACAGTTAGTCACGAGGAATCCTTGATATCTCTCGGGTTCGTGACGGATCCTCCCGGATCTTCGAACTTCAGGTACTACAGGTTCAGGCTCTACAATTTCTTGTAGGTCCTCCTGCTGCTCTTCCTCATTAGGTTGAGCAGTATCCTGTTCATCTTGAATTTCTTCAAGCAGTACCTTACTCCCACTGTCTTTCTTAGAGAGAAACTCCCTCTCAAGAAAGTTACAATCCCGGGCAACAAAGATCTTGTTCTCGGAACGTAGATAGAAGTAATAAGCCTTGGTTTCCTTCGGATAACCAATGAAGTAGCATTTATCAGACTTTGGTGTAAGCTTGTCTGAGATTAATCTCTTGACATAGGCTTCACAACCCCAAATTCTAAGATAAGACAGCACTGGAGCCACTCCAGTCCATAATTCATATGGTGTCTTTGCTACTGCTTTCGATGGCGCTCTATTTAGAGTGAACACTGCTGTTAGCAGAGCATATCCCCAAAGGGATATTGGAAGGTCTGTGTGACTCATCATAGATCGAACCATATCCAATAAGGTCCGATTTCTCCTCTCAGACACACCATTCCATTGAGGTGTTCCAGGAGGAGTGAGTTGGGACACGATCCCACACTCTCTTAGATGATCACTGAATTCTTGGCTTAAGTATTCTCCTCCTCGGTCGGACCGAAGAGCCTTAATGCTTTTGCCAAGTTGGTTTTGTACTTCATTTTGGAATTCTCTGAACTTCTCAAAAGATTCAGACTTATGTTTCATTAAATAAACATATCCATACCTACTGAAATCATCAGTGAAGGTAATGAAGTACTGATAGTTTCCTCTTGCATTTGTGGACATTGGGCCACACACATCAGTGTGTATCAGGCCCAATAAGTCACTGGCCCTCTCGTTAGGTTTATTAAAGGGGGCCCGTGTCATTTTGCCCATCATGCAGGATTCGCATTTCTCACATGACTCAAAGTCAAATGAGCCAAGAAGTCCATTCGAATGGAGCCTCTTGATGCGTTTCTCGCTGATGTGCCCTAAACGACAATGCCATAGAAACGTTCGGTTCTCCTCATTAGGTTTGAACCGTTTGGTATCAATGTTATAAATTGGCGCGGATTGATCAAGTATGTAAAGCCCATTCGTAAGAGGGGCACAACCATAGAACAAATTGTTGCGATTGAAGGAACATAATTTATTCTTAACTGAAAAATCATAACCTTCCAAATCCAACAAAGAAATTGAAATAATATTTCTGCTTATCGCAGGTACAAAATAACAATTATTGAGTTCTAAAATCAATCCCGAAGGTAAAGACAACAAGTATGTGCCTACAGCTAGTGCAGGAACTTTCGCTCCATTCCCAACTCGTAGCTCTACTTGTCCTTGCTTCAGCCTTCTACTGTTGCTGAGTGCCTGCATATTAGTACAAATATGAGCCCCACAACCAGTATCCATAACCCATGAGGTATTATCAGAAGTAGTTGTATTAACTTCTATAACAAAAATACCTGATGAAGAAGTCTCGAGAGTCTTCTTCTTCAATTCCTTTAGACCTTCTTGGAATTTCTTACATTCTCTCCTCCAATGCCCTGGTTCTTTACAGAACCTGCATATGTCAGTAGGCCCAGCCTTAGACTTGGGCTTGGGCTTTGGCGTGTCCTTGTCCGAGACTTGGACAGCCTTAGCCTTTCCCTTATCCTTAGCAGAGGATTTCTTAAAGCCCTTGCCCTTCTGTACCATAAGCACATTGGGGTCCTTGGCGGTTTTCCTCAAGTTGGGCTCTGCAGTCTTGAGCATTCCGTGAAGCTCAGGCAATGTCTTACTCAAGCCATGCATATTAAAGTTCAGAATGAACTGATCATAGCTTGCAGGTAAAGACTGCAGAACGATGTCGCAGGCAAGTTCCTGGCTGATAGGGCAGTCGAGTTTCTGAAGATGATCGAGATAACCCATCATCTTCAAGACATGAGGACTCACTGCCGCATTTGCAGCCAACTTACAGTCTAAGAGGTTCTTAACTGTTTGAAACCTCTCAGTCCTTGCTTGCTCCTGAAAAAGCGATTTCAGGCTTGCCATTATCTCGATGGGTGACAACACACTCTCGAACTGCATTTGCAGCTCAGCAGTCATTGTCGCCAACATCAGGCAATAGACATCATTTTCATCTGACGAATGCTTTTCCCAAGCATTATGCAGAGTCCTGGCGGCATTGTTAGGAGGCCTCTCGGGGAGGGGATCACGAAGGACATAATCCTTCTTCTCCTGCTTGAGGACCAGCCTCAAGTTCCTTGACCACGTCAGGAAGTTCGTTCCAGTCAGCTTCTCCTTCTCGAGAACAGACCGGATTGAGAATGTGTTTTGAGTGCTTGTAGTAGTCATAGCTGAAATATATAGATAAAAAGGTTATTAGTTAATATGTTCAATATGATTAATCTTGTATTATACTTAGTATGATTAATCACGCATTATATTCAATAACATAAGTTACCCTCAATAGAATATAATGATTCCAAGATCCACATATAACTAAGATCAAAGTGGGCCACTGGCCATCACCCAACCTTAGCTTATATCGGTAAGCCCTATGTCGGCTAATTATATCCGTGATATAACTCTTGGTTGTGAATCTGGGCCCGAGGCCCAATCCACTCTGATGTCTCAAGGCCCGGGACTCCCGATGGCCTAGTCAAGAAAACCAGACTATACAGTCATGTAATCATTAATGTCTGGGACTCCCAATGACATTTATGAATCACAAACCGTCTTATCCACGCAAAAGTAGACACCCTCACACTGTAAGGCCATGAATACAATTGAATGGGCTTCGACAGCTGACATAGACTGGACAAGACATCCAACGCTTGATATTATTTGAGGTTTGTAGGTTTATTAAAAATTCATCCCAAAATAGAAGATTACTATTTTGGAAACTTTCCTTTTTGGGAAACCTACTAATTTTGGAAACTTTCTAAAATTGGAAACTTCCTAAAATTGGAAACTTTCTAATAATGGAAATTTCCTAAAATCCAAAACATGCAAATCTAGAAAATTCTAATTTAAGAAACTTTCTAATTTCAAAATTTTGGAAACTTATTAATTTTAAAAATCGATTTTTATAATTTTATAAAAATAAATTTTAAATTAATTCTGAAGAAAAGACTCAAATAATTGGCCCAATTGTTTTAACTTCTTGGCCCGAGGCCCAAGAATTGGTCCATGTCCAAGACATAACCCAATTGTCCAATTAAATGACATAACCGGTCTGGTTCATTAAAATTGGTCTTAACCAAAGTTAATTACTACGATGACCACAATTGTCAACCGGTTATTTACTAAACCGGATTTTCTCAATTTATTTGGTCCAACCAAATCAAATTAGAAAATCACTGGTTTAGGCACAAAATCCAATTTTTCGACTTTGGATTTCTTATCCCGGTTTAACCAGAACTTAATAAATTTATTAAGTCTGTTTATTAAACCGTGACGTTTTGATTTTAATCAAGTTTTAAACCGAACCGAACCAAATTGGTCACGAACCATTCATGGCCGTGACCTAGCCGCAAGCCAGCACGCGAGCGATCCACGACCGGACGGCTGCTGGACGCGACGAGACGGGACGGGACGATCGAGCCGTGTGATCGGGACGAGACAGCCGGGCCATCTCTCGCAATCGGACGGGATGATCGGGATGATGCCGAGAGATCACGGACGCGATCGCGGTCGATCGGTCCATCTCTCGATCACGATCGGGACGCTCGGGACCGTGCGATCATCCTTCGATCGGGACGCGATCCATCCGTCGATCGGGACGCGACCACGCAACACGATCCTTCTTCGATCGGTTCGTGCGTCTGTCTCGATCCGGACGATCCGACGCATAACAATTCATATAGATTGGATCATGCGATTTCTTGTTTGTTTAGGTTTTTAATTCTTTGTTTCTTAAGTGTTATTCCTTATCAGTAGATTGATTCAAAAACACTTCTTAAACAATCCTAAACAAGATTCTAAACAAGAAAAACCACAGAACCAATGGCTCTGATACCACTGTTGGATCGTTTAGTGTTTCCTGATTCAATTCCCAGATTGATTCATCCTACTAAACATGCATATCTAGGTTCTCTTATTTAGAAACTTAATGGATCTCACCTGTTACCTTTTTGTGCAGCGGAATGAGGAGGTAATGGTCAGAGATCAGCAGAACCACCAAGAGATGGATCCTCCAAAGGCTCACACACGCACACTCGGGAATTGGCTGCTAGACCAGACAGAGAGGAGGCGCAGAGAGAGGCTAAGGGAGGCGCAGATGTGCTAAAGAATTTGAGAGCTTTAGGTCAAGTTTTATTCATTAAAACTCCCTTTAGTTCTCATGGGCTTTTGGGCCCAATTCTCAGTTCTGATTAAATCCGTTGGATTTAATCAGGCCCTTTAGTCTCTCCAAGTACCGTAAATGCCTAGCACTTTTACCGTACTTCTGCTAAACCGTTCCTTCGTATTTTCCCGTTAGCTTAGGCGTGTGACCCATATGGGATCATATAATAAAGGCAATAAGTCCAAGACTTATAGATCATGAGCGGACTCTAGCAAGCCATCATGACCCCCAGTATTATATGACTTATGTCTGATCATTGACATACTCTTACGTTCTAGAGACAGTACAGAGATTACTGGACATAATTCCAACAGAACATACTCATGTATGTGGCCCGATGAGCAGTAATGCCAGAGAAAATTTCCTGTACTTCATTATATTTACTGATTACTTCAGTGAGTATGACTGTGTTCATTTGATGAGACACGAGTCGGAATTCTTTGAAATGGTCGAAAGAGTTCCAGAATGAGGTATAGAATCTGAGTGACAGAAGTATTGAGACTCTGGATTAGATCACGAGTGAGAATACTTAAGTCATTGATAGTGTGATCATCTGAATGAGTGTGAAGTCGTTTCACAGCTCATTTCTCCTGAAAACCTGGAGGTGTTTCTGAGAGAAAGAATCAGATCTTATTAGAAATGATTAAAGATGAGTCACACGAATCTTCCATGATATTCTTTAAGAATAACGATCTAGAAATATCTAAGTTTACGCTGAAATAGTTCCACCAATATCAGTTGAAAGACACCACATAAATGTGGACTGGAAATGATCCAAATTCGTCTTTACTGAGTATTTGTAGTTGTGCTACTTCGCTGGTTGTCCTAGGGAAACCAAGGCTTGTTACTTTTTTACGTCCATTCCGAAAACGAAGTTAGGTTGTTCGGAATTCTGTTTTCTAAAAGGGAAGTTACTTTCCAAGAAGAACAGTGGGAGTAAAAGTATAACTCGAAGAAATTCGAGAAATACAGGAGGCTGCTCAACCTGTTGAGGGAGAGCAGCGGATGGATTTACAGATCTCTGTAGAATCTACACCTGTAGAGCCTGAAGTTCGCAGATCTGAATGAATCCGTCACTAATCCGAGAGTGATTTCTCGTGATTAGTTGCTATGATCTGATGATCATTGAAAGTGACGAACCTGCGAAATTCACAGAAGCGAAAGTGAGCCCGGACTCTGAAAAATTATATTGTATGTAAGTTAGCTTCATCGATCCATTCATGGATGGAAGCAAGCATATCGGAGTTGGAATCTTCGTTCTGTTGAAGTAGTCAAGGTTTTGACTTGAACAGGAACGAAGTGGAACTGTGCGTTTACTAATAGATAAGTGGGAGCGATGTTGCATTTCTCATAGTGTATGTCGATGACATACTGATTCTCGGAAATAACGTTCCAATGCTGCAGTCGGTAAAGGACTGGCTTGGGAGTTGGTTTTATGATTGACATGGGTAAAGCCACGTATGTTCTTGGATTTTGGATCTAAAGATAGAGATCCAAAAGAGCTGATAGGACAAAGTCAGGATTCTTATATTGACAAAGTCCTACACGTTTTCAGCATTCCAAGAAGGGTTTTATGCCAATGTCACATGGCATTACGTTAAGCAAGAAACAGTGTCCTACGATAACTGCTGAGACACTTACTTGTTTTGATGTTGCTTTAAAGTTAAGCAAGACAAGTAAAGACCAGTCAAATCCAGCAAAGAATCACTGGATAGACGTAATGAATATCCTCAAGTATTTGGAAAATACTTAGGATAAGTTCTTGATTTACGGAGAAAGTGAGGTGCTACAAGTCGATAGAGTCTGAAAGGCAAGTTTCCAACAGACAAAGATGATATCCGGTCACAGTCCGGTTATATCTTGTGTCTGTCTGGCGGTGCAAGGCACTGTTGCTGACTCCATGACTTAAGTTGAACATTTCGCAGCTTGGGTAGCGGCGAAAGAGGTTGTTTGGATAGAAAAGTTCATCACTGAACTTGATGTGGCTAGCTGCACATCTGAGATCCAAACACATTGAGGGTAGGTGTTACCTATTCCGTGAGATAAATGACAGAGGTGTTAAGTAGATCAGCAAGTTTCAACGAATGAGAACGTTGCTAATCTATTAACGAAGCCACTCCTTAGGCCTAAGCACGAGTCGCGGACTGTAGCTGTAGGATAAGTGAAATTAAGATGTAGTCTTAATTTCAGTGGGAGTTTGTAAAGGGCTTTATTTAGTTGTTTTGAAAGGTTCATGTAAACATAATATTTTATGTTTATGAAATTTATGATTTCTGGATTATTTTAACTGTGATATAAATAATCGTTCCAAAATGATTCATGTCATTATATATGGGTCATCGAAGTACATGAGTAGACTTGATCCTGAAACCCCATATTTAACGAAATGACATAAATCATAGTGTCCATAGTCGAAGGTTGTTGAAATTGGAACACCAACAACCACTTGAGACTAGATTGTGTTGAGACTTATGACCAAGTTTCGAGGGGTCATAGATGCGCGGCATCAAAGTCGACACATAGGTATATGTAGGGGAGCATATGACCGGACATGGCCCGCTGATGAGAACTCTACAAGATATTAATATCTGTGTCATAAGAGGTTCTCATATACGACTATAGAGTATAGTCCTTAGACCTGAGTTCGCATGCATGTGGCTGCACATGGAGTGATGCGCTTTGATCATTGTCTAACGCTGTTTCGTAACTGGGAGCTATAAGGACCTTGGTTAGGTGTATTATAAAGTGTGTAGTTCATAGTGATGGAACAAGATGGGATTTGTCCCTGCCGTTTAACGGAGGTAATATCTCTAGGCCAATCGGAGACTTGATAGCTGGTAAGAGAGTGGCCACTCCCAAACGGACTTGCCCAAGTCGTTTGCATTGTCAGTATCAAATCTGGTCCGATGAACATGGTCTGGCTATATAAGGATGACAGGCATCTTGCCTTATGCCAGATCGAGATATTGAGACAAAAGGATTAGGGAATGTAGGATTCCAGTACAAGTGGGAGATTGTTGGGAATGTCCTGAAATCTACTGTACTATCTCTAGAAAGTATGATAAGTGTCGAGATCAGACATAAGTCATAAATACTGGGTGATCATGATGACTTGCTAGAGCCCGCTCATGATCTATAAGTTTAGGACTTATTACCAGTATTGTATGATCCCTAAGGGTCACACACCATAGCTAACGGGAAAGTTAACAAGGAAATAATACGGTAAGATGCAAGGCATTTACTGTATTTGTACAGAGAATTGGGCCAGACAAAATACAGGTTTTTGTCTGATTTGAGTCTTGGGCCCAAAAGCCTAATAGGCCATTAGTTTAATTACTTGGGCCCATATAAGGAAGAGGACAGGCGCCAGTGAGACCACATGTCTGCGATTTTATTAGGTCTGGCCGTCCTCTCTCTCTCTGTTGTTCCAGCTTTGGTCTAGCAGCCTGATCCAGTAGCTAGTAAGAGTGTGGATACCTAGGAGGAGCCGGTTATCATCAGCTCTCTGTGATATCTTCATTCCTTTGATCAATCCGCTGCAATCATAAGGTAATGAATCTGATCTGTTTATGATTCAACTGCAAATCACCTAGATCCTAGTTGATTATGTGCTAGGTTGCAACCTGATAATTACACCAATGAACACACATAATCCTTCAGATCTATGCCTCTGAAGAAGATACCTAGCAATGTGACCTCAGTGAATCCATGGTATGGGCAGTCACGCTGGTACTTCCTAAATCTCATCCAAGCAGTCTTAAGAGGCTCAGTAGGACCTTGGGTAAATGTCAGAATGTCCTGTCTGGACTGATCGGAACGCGCATCATCGTAGAAGTGACGCAGAAACTCACTCTTTAAAGCTGCCCAAGTAGTATACTGACCAGGTGCCAGTTGCTTCAGCCATGCAGCAGCGTCTCCAGCGAGACTGTATGGAAAGAGCTTAAGGAACAGATAATCCTGGCAGACTCAATCATACTTCATGCCATTGATTAGGTCCTCAAATGTATCAATGTGATCCATAGGCTGCTCCATTGGATGTCCATGGAAAGCATTTTGTCTCATCAGCGAGTAGTAGATGGTCTTGATCTCAAAATCATCCCTCTCAAAACCAGGAAGTACTAGAGCTGACCGGTTTGCATGAAACTCATCCGGTGTGTTGTAGTCAGCTAAAGTCCTCTCATGGACAACCAGCTGTCTACCTTGGTTTTGTCCTTGCGCCTGCGGCTGTGGTTGTGGTTCAGGTTACTCAACGTCAGGGATCACACGTCCCTCAACATCAATCCTCTGCCCAACATCATTATAAGGATTGTTGTCTCGGTCCCTCAGGGTACCTTGAGCATCAGGCATAATGATTAGCTTATGTACCACCATCCTTGCTCTTCTTTCTCTTCTGTTAGTCCTCTCTAGACGTCCAAGTTCTTCAAGTCCGAGATTAACGAGGTTCAGGTTCTGATTACTTCGAGTTTCACGCGTCTGCATAAACTGTCTGTAATCGTCAAGCAACGATCGATGCTAGCAGTGCAACGATCGATTCAATCTCAGAATCGCCTAGTGACGATCTACACAATAGTGCAATGATCGACGCAAAGCGAAATCGGTACCTGCGACAGAGAGAAAACATAGAGAAATCAGTAACTTAAAATAAAATAAAAATAAAACGTAACAAAAATAAAAAATCATAGTAAAAACCCTAAGTTCGATCCTATCGAAGACTCTAAGAGTCCCCGGCAACGGCGCCAAAAACTTGATAGGGTCTAAGTTTTAATCCTATTCTACTGCAAGTGCACAGTTAAGTGATTGTAGTATATAGGGTATCGAAGTATGGTTTTGCTCATGGACATCTTCAAGTACTGTGAGGAGTATGCAAGTCAGTAAAATAGTCCTTAATAATCCGGTGAAGAGCTTCATCCGAGGTATGGTTTTGCTCATGGACATCTTCAAGTACTGTAATAAGGTTAAAAGTTCTTCTTTGTTTAGTGACTGAGTGAAAGAATCTGGTATTTCGATCACCTGACTGAAGCCAGAGAATTCTGCTCTTAAGACGTCAATACTCTTCCTCCAATTTATACTCTGTATGGAGCTGTTGTTTGATATCGATAATTAGGTTTAAGTCCAGAGGAGAAGAGGTATATGTTGGAATTGTGTCCAGTAATCTCGGTACTGTCTCTAGAAAGTAAGAGCATGTCAATGATCAGACATAAGTCATATAATACTGGGGGTCATGATGGCTTGCTAGAGTCCGCTCATGATCTATAAGTCTTGGACTTATTGCCTTTATTATATGATCCCATATGGGTCACACGCCTAAGCTAACAGGAAAATGTGTAGGAACGGTTTAGCAGAAGTACAGTAAAAGTGCTAGGCATTTACTGTACTTAGAGAGAATAAAAGGTTTAGCCACTGTGCATCGATCGATGCATAAGGTGCAACGATCGATGCAGTGCGCAAACACCGACGAGTTAATTGGTATTTGGGCCAAATGGCCCAAACGGAACAGGATGAGTTTTGTGTCATAAAACTCGAGTTTCAGACTGATTAACCCTAATACTGGAGCCGTAAACTCTCTCTCTCTGCGCCGAGTTCCCCTGGTGGTCTAGCAGCTGTTTCCTGTGAAAGCGTGTGTGAACCTTTGGAGGATTCATCCCTCGGTGTTTTCTCTGATCTCAGACATACCATCTTCTTCCGCTGCAATAACAGGTATAAGGTGAGATCATCATTTGTTTCTATTCTGAGAAGAACCTAGATCGCATGTTTAGGATAATCTGAATCTGGAATTGAATCAGGATTCATCTAAACGTTCCAACAGTGGTATCAGAGCTTTAGGTTCTGGTTTTTCTTGTTTAGATTCATGTTTAGGATTGTTTAAAGAGGTGTTTTTGAATCAATCTACTGATAAGATTAAAACACTTAAGAAACAAGAATTGAATCCTAAACAAACTGTTTAAAAATCGCATGACCAAACTATATTGATTTGGTATGTGATCTAAACTGATTTTGCATCGACTGAGATCGCATTGCATCGATCGATGCAATGCAAGGATCGATCGTTGCAGTCGCGAGAGATTGACCGCGATCGCATGGATCGTTCAAACGATCGCATGGATCTCGCGAGAATCTCTCGGGCAAACCTGATAACCGTTCGTGCACGCGTGAGAGCATCGATCGATGCAGGATCGATGAACGATCGTTGCAGGATCGATGCTGTGAGCATCGATCGATGCGGTTAGGGTTTTGGCTCGGTTTAACTTAATTAAAATCATCGTTCTGGTTTAATAAACAGATTTTAATAATTTTATTAAATCTGGTTAAACCGGGATAAGAAATCCAATGTCGAAAGAAATATTGGATTTAGTGCCTAAACCAGGAATTTCTAATTTGATTTGGTTGGACCAAATAAATTGAGAAATTCCGGTTTAGTAAATAACCGGTTGACAATTGTGGTCATCGTAGTAATTAAAACTTGGTTAGACCAGTTTTAATGAACCAGACCGGTTATGTCAATTAATTGGACAATTGGGTCATGTCTTGGACATGGACCAATTCTTGGGCCTCGGGCCAAGAAGTTAAAACAATTGGGCCAATTATTTGAGTCTTTCTTCAGATCAATTTAAAATTTATTTTATAAAAATATAAAGTCGATTTTAAATTGAAATTTCCGAAATTTTTAAAATTAGAAAGTTTCTTAAAATAGAAGTTTCTGTATTTGCGGATTTTGGATTTTGAGAAATTTCTAAAGTTAGAAAGTTTCCGGTTTTAGAAAGTTTCCAATTTTAGAAAGTTTCCAAAAATAGTAGGTTTCCAAAAATAGAAAGTTTCCCGAAATAGTAATCTTCTATTTTGGGAATGAATTTTAATAAACCTACGAACCTCAAATAATATCAAGCGTTGGATGTCTTGTCCAGGCTATGTCAGCTGTCGAAGCCCATTCAATTGCATTCATGGCCTTACAGTGTGAGGATGTCTGCTTTTGCGTGAGTAAGACAGTTTGTGATTCATAAATGTCATTGGGAGTCCCAGACATTAATGATTACATGACTGTATAGTCTGGTTTTCTTGACTAGGCCATCGGGAGTCCCGGGCCTTGAGACATCAGAGTGGATTGAGCCTCGGGCCCAGATTCACAACCAAGAATTATATCACGGATATAATTAGCCGATATAGGGCTTACCGATATAAGCTAAGGTTTGGTGACGGCCAGTGGCCCACTTTAATCTTAGTTATATGTGGATCTTGGAATCATTATATTCTATTGAGGGTAACTTATGTTATTGAATATAATGCGTGATTAATCATATTAAATTTTAATACGAGATTAGTCATTTTGAACATAATAACTAATAACCTTTTATTTATATATTTCAGATATGACTACTACAAGCACACAAAACACATTCTCGATCCGGTCTGTTCTCGAGAAGGAGAAGCTGACTGGAACGAACTTCCTGACATGGTCAAGGAACTTGAGGCTGGTCCTCAAGCAGGAGAAGAAGGATTATGTCCTTCGAGATCCCCTCCCCGAGAGGCCTCTTGCCAATGCTGCCAGGACTCTGCACAATGCTTGGGAAAAGCATTCGTCAGATGAAAATGATGTCTATTGCCTGATGTTGGTGACAATGACTCCTGAGCTGCAAAAACAGTTCGAAAGTGTATTGTCTCCCATCGAGATAATGGCAAGCCTGAAATCGCTTTTTCAGGAGCAGGCTAGGACCGAGAGGTTCCAGACAGTTAAGAACCTCTTGGACTGTAAGTTGGTTGCGAATGCGGCAGTGAGTCCTCATGTCTTGAAGATGATGGGTTATCTCGATCATCTTCAGAAACTCGACTGCCCAATCAGCCAGGAACTTGCCTGCGACATCATTCTGCAGTCTTTACCTGCAAGCTATGATCAGTTCATTCTGAACTTTAACATGCATGGCTTGAGTAAGACACTACCTGAGCTTCACGGAATGCTCAAGACTGCAGAGCCCAACTTGAGGAAAACCGCCAAGGACCCCAATGTGCTTATGGTGCAAAAGGGCAAGGGGTTTAAGAAATCCTCTGCTAAGGATAAGGGAAAGGCCAAGGCTGTCCAAGTCGCGGACAAGGACACGCCAAAGCCCAAGCCCAAGTCCAAGGCTGGGCCTACTGACATGTGCAGGTTCTGCAAAGAACTGGGGCATTGGAGAAGAGATTGTAAGAAATTCCAGGAAGGTCTAAAGGAATTGAAGAAGAAGACTTTCGAGACTTCTTCATCAGGTATTTTTGTTATAGAAGTTAATACAACTACTTCTGATAATACCTCATGGGTCATGGATACTGGTTGTGGGGCTCATATTTGTACTAATATGCAGGCACTCAGCAACAGTAGAAGGCTGAAGCAAGGACAAGTGGAGCTACGAGTTGGGAATGGAGCGAAAGTTTCAGCACTAGCTGTAGGCACATACTTGTTGTCTTTACCTTCGGGATTGATTTTAGAACTGAATAATTGTTATTTTGTACCTGCTATAAGCAGAAATATTATTTCAATTTCTTTGTTGGATTTGGAAGGTTATGATTTTTCAGTTAAGAATAAATTATGTTCCTTCAATCGCAACAATTTGTTCTATGGTTCTGCCCCTCTTACGAATGGGCTTTACATACTCGATCAATCCGCGCCAATTTATAACATTAATACAAAACGGTTTAAACCTAATGAGGAAAACCGAACGTTTCTATGGCATTGTCGTTTAGGGCACATCAGCGAGAAACGCATCAAGAGGCTCCATTCGAATGGACTTCTTGGCTCATTTGACTTTGAGTCATGTGAGAAATGCGAATCCTGCATGATGGGCAAAATGACACGGGCCCCCTTTAATAAACCTAACGAGAGGGCCAGTGACTTATTGGGCCTGATACACACTGATGTGTGTGGCCCAATGTCCACAAATGCAAGAGGAAACTATCAGTACTTCATTACCTTCACTGATGATTTCAGTAGGTATGGATATGTTTATTTAATGAAACATAAGTCTGAATCTTTTGAGAAGTTCAGAGAATTCCAAAATGAAGTACAGAACCAACTTGGCAAAAGCATTAAGGCTCTTCGGTCCGACCGAGGAGGAGAATACTTAAGCCAAGAATTCAGTGATCATCTAAGAGAGTGTGGGATCGTGTCCCAACTCACTCCTCCTGGAACACCTCAATGGAATGGTGTGTCTGAGAGGAGAAATCGGACCTTATTGGATATGGTTCGATCTATGATGAGTCACACAGACCTTCCAATATCCCTTTGGGGATATGCTCTGCTAACAGCAGTGTTCACTCTAAACAGAGCGCCATCAAAAGCAGTAGCAAAGACACCATATGAATTATGGACTGGAGAAGCTCCAGTGCTGTCTTATCTCAGAATTTGGGGTTGTGAAGCCTATGTCAAGAGATTAATCTCAGACAAGCTTACACCAAAATCTGACAAATGCTACTTCATTGGTTATCCACGGGAAACCAAGGCTTATTACTTCTATCTACGTTCCGAGAACAAGATTTTTGTTGCCCGGGATTGTAACTTTCTTGAGAGGGAGTTTCTCTCTAAGAAAGACAGTGGGAGTAAGGTACTGCTTGAAGAAATTCAAGATGAACAGGATACTGCTCAACCTAATGAGGAAGAGCAGCAGGAGGACCTACAAGAAATTGTAGAGCCTGAACCTGTAGTACCTGAAGTTCGAAGATCCGGGAGGATCCGTCACGAACCCGAGAGATATCAAGGATTCCTCGTGACTGACTGTCATGATCTTTTGATCATTGATGGTGATGAACCATCGAACTTCAATCAAGCCATGATGGGCCCAGATTCCTCTAAGTGGCGCAAGGCCACTGATTCCGAAATGGACTCCATGTCGGTCAACCAAGTATTTTCGTTGGTTGACTTACCCGCTGGTGTAAAAGCCATCGAGTGCAAATGGATCTTCAAGAAGAAGATTGACGTGGATGGAAATGTCCAGATTTATAAAGCCAGGTTGGTGGCAAAAGGTTTCAGACAAGTTCACGGTGTGGACTACGATGAAACCTATTCACCGGTGGCTATGATGAAATCTATTCGGATTCTACTAGCAACTGCAGCTTTTCATGATTATGAAATTTGGCAGATGGACGTGAAAACCGCCTTCCTGAATGGTATTCTGGAAGAGGATGTGTATATGACACAACCTGACGGTTACATAGATCCGAAGAATGCTGGGAAAGTATGCAAGCTTCATAAATCCATTTATGGACTGAAGCAAGCATCGAGGAGCTGGAATCTTCGTTTTGATGAAGCGATCAAGCAATTTGACTTCATCAGAAACGAAGAAGAACAATGCGTGTATAAGAAATCTAGTGGGAGCAAGATTGTATTTCTTATTCTGTATGTCGATGACATACTGCTTCTCGGAAACGACATTCCAATGCTGAAGTCTGTAAAAGACTGGCTTGGAAGTTGTTTTTCCATGAAAGACATGGGTGAAGCTGCATACGTTCTTGGAATTAGGATCTATCGGGATAGACCTAAGAGGCTGATAGGCTTGTGTCAAGACTCATACATTGACAAAGTCCTACAAAGATTCAGCATGAAAGATTCCAAGAAGGGCTTCACACCAATGGTGCATGGCATAACGCTAAGCAAGAAGCAGAGCCCTACGTCGGCTGCTGAGCTTGAGCGCATGAAGAATATTCCTTATGCATCTGCAATAGGATCTGTCATGTATGCCATGATCTGTACTCGTCCTGATGTTGCTTATGCATTGAGCATGACGAGTAGATACCAGTCAAATCCAGGTGAAAACCATTGGATTGCCGTAAAGAATATCTTGAAGTATCTAAGACATACTAAGGATAAATTCTTGGTGTACGGTGGAAGTGATGTGCTTAAAGTCAGTGGATTCACGGACGCAAGTTTCCAGACAGACACAGATGATTTCCGGTCACAGTCCGGTTATGTCTTTTGTCTGAATGGCGGTGCAGTAAGTTGGAGAAGCTCCAAGCAGGACACCGTTGCTGATTCCACTACAGAAGCTGAATATATCGCCGCCTCAGAAGCAGCGAAGGAAGCTGTTTGGATACGAAAGTTCATTATGGAACTAGGTGTGATACCAGATGCGGCTGAGCCTCTAGCACTGTTTTGTGACAACAATGGTGCTATAGCTCAGGCAAAGGAACCAAGATCACACCAGAAATCCAAGCATGTTCAAAGAAGATATCACTTGATACGTGACATCATTAATAGAAAGGAAGTCAAGATCAGCCGAGTTCCGACAGATGATAATGTCGCTGATCCGTTGACAAAGCCACTCCCAAGGCCTAAGCTCGAGTTCCTGACTGAAGCTGTAGGCATTAGAAACATTGAAATGTAATCTAAATTTGAGTGGGAGTTTTGTGAGCTTTATTTTAGTTATTCGATATGTTCTTGTAAAACATTATTTTATGTTTTAATGAAATTATTATTTCAAGATTATTTTAACTGTGATGAAATAATCGTTCCAAAATGATATGAATCATTTTATAGGCCATCGAAGTAAATGACTTGATCTTAAGTCATCGAAGTCATTTGGCTTGATCATGAGACCCTATATTTGATAGATATTTCATATCATCCTGTCCCTAGTCGAAGGTTGTTGAAATTGGAACACCAACAACCGTGTGAGACTGGATTGGTACGTGACTTATGACAAAGTCTCAGTATGTCATAGATGCTCGGCATCAAAGTCAGTACATAGGTGTATGTTGGGGAACATACGACCGGACAAGACCCGATTATAAGAACTCTTCAGGATATTTATATCTGTGTCATAAGAGATTCTTACTACGACTATAGAGTATGGTCCTTAGACCTGAGTTCACATGCATGTGATTGCACATGGACTGGTGTACTTTGATCATTGTCTAACGCTATCGTTCTGCGATAGCTATAAGGACCTTGTTTGGGAACATCATGAAATGAGTAGTTTACAGTGATGGAACAAGATGGGATTTGTCCCTCCAATATAAATGGAGTGAATATCTCTAGGCCAATCGGAGATTTGAATACTGGAAAACGCATGGCCATGCTCAAACGGATTTTCCCGAATCGTTTGGATTGTCAGTATCAAATCAGAGTCCGATGAACAAGATTAGGCTTTATAAGGATGACACTAATCTTGCCTTATGACTAATCGAGATATTGAGACAAAAGGATTATGAATACAGAGATTCCAGTACAAGTGGGAGATTGTTGGAATTGTGTCCAGTAATCTCGGTACTGTCTCTAGAAAGTAAGAGCATGTCAATGATCAGACATAAGTCATATAATACTGGGGGTCATGATGGCTTGCTAGAGTCCGCTCATGATCTATAAGTCTTGGACTTATTGCCTTTATTATATGATCCCATATGGGTCACACGCCTAAGCTAACAGGAAAATGTGTAGGAACGGTTTAGCAGAAGTACAGTAAAAGTGCTAGGCATTTACTGTACTTAGAGAGAATAAAAGGTTTAGCCACTGTGCATCGATCGATGCATAAGGTGCAACGATCGATGCAGTGCGCAAACACCGACGAGTTAATTGGTATTTGGGCCAAATGGCCCAAACGGAACATGATGAGTTTTGTGTCATAAAACTCGAGTTTCAGACTGATTAACCCTAATACTGGAGCCGTAAACTCTCTCTCTCTGCGCCTAGTTCCCCTGGTGGTCTAGCAGCTGTTTCCTGTGAAAGCGTGTGTGAACCTTTGGAGGATTCATCCCTCGGTGTTTTCTCTGATCTCAGACATACCATCTTCTTCCGCTGCAATAACAGGTATAAGGTGAGATCATCATTTGTTTCTATTCTGAGAAGAACCTAGATCGCATGTTTAGGATAATCTGAATCTGGAATTGAATCAGGATTCATCTAAACGTTCCAACAGTATAAGCAGTTGATATTGTTGCATTTTGATGCATTTAGGAATGCATTTAGTTCATGTTTTGGTTTCTTTTTGCATTCATTCTTAGCTTACTCTTGTCCTTTGTTGCATTTAAGAGTTAGGTGTTTTTAGACTAGGATTTGCATTGTTTTGTTTCTCTTTCGAGTGTTTTTGATTTTATAGGTGTTTGGAAGTTTGGATAATGAAGCATTGAAGGATTTGGAGGTTGAGGAATTGAAGGAGGAAGAAGAGCAACATGGACAAATTCACAGGGAAAATACCGACCCGGTATACTGACCAAACCGGATCAGTACAACGCGCTCGTTCTGATCACATTTTGGACAAGGGAGAATACCAACTGGAAATACTGACCATACCGGTCCGGTATTTCTCAGACCACCCACACCGACTCCGATGTACTGATCAGACTGGGTCCATATCGACACACTCGATTTGATCACAATTGGATAATGAGTTATACCGACTCCACATACTGACCGGTCACGCTCCATATCGTCATACCGGATGCACATACCGAACAAACCGGTTCGGTATTGTGCCTCTCGAAGCAGCCCCAGTTTTCTCTTATTTACAATTTTGCCCTTGTGAGGCTCCCTTGTATAAATACTCATTTAAGGGTCTTTAGAACCCTAAGCTACCTAAGCATTAGTTTTGCTTTCACTTCAGTTTTTATTTATGATTTTGGATTTATAAACTTTTGATTTGAGTTTTAATTAAGTACTTATCTTGTTTCTCTTAATCTCTCTTTCTATTTATGATGTCTCATATCTCTTTATGATTAGGGAGTAGAGTTTTTGTGTTTTGTGGATGAGGTTAATTTAGGTGGTTTATGTGATGATTAGTGATGCTTAGGACTTATTTATGAATGATCATTCTCTAATTAGTTGATCTCTATGCTAGGTTGCAAGGAATTGTTGAATCTAGATGCTAGGCTTTTTCATGCCCGAAAGGTGTTCGATGAAATGCTTGAATGAACTTTTTAGAGGATTTTCACATCTTAGCCTAAGAGATTAAATGTCTAAGGTGATTATTGTTAATGAGAACTTGAAATTAATGCTTGTTTATCTCTTAATCACAAATGAGAATTTTATCTTGATTAGGGATTAGACAAAGGGATTAGTGTTATGAGATTGGATTAGTCTAATGATTAGTGTTCTTAGACTAAGGATTAGCTTTGCTAAAAGGTATTTGATGGATATTAATGCATGCTTGTCTTGTAATTTGGAAATGAGAATTGAATGATTGCATGATTAGCATAGCAGTTCTGAACATGAGAATGTGATTAGCTTAATTATGATCATTAGCCTTGTTTAGCAATGTTTGATTGACTAAAGCATCATCGATTGTCTCTAGATCACCTAGTTTTCATAGCCTCATCCTAGGACCCTTCTGTTAGCTTGTTTGTCTTCTCGTTTAGTGTTTGCTTAGTGTCTTGTTTCTTTCTTTGCTTTCTTGTTTTGATTTTTCTTTAGGTTGTTAGATAACCCTTTTTTATTGGATTTGTTTAGCTTGAGTAGTATCTTGCATTCTTGATGTGTTGTTCTTCTTGATACCTCAAATGCTACAATGACATGTGTAGAGGTTTGAGGAAATGATAAAGTGATAGTACTTTAGAACCAAAAAAACCTCGCTATCAATTTGGCGCTGTTGCCGGAGAGGTGTTGCAATAGCCATTAGGATTTAGATTCTACTTTAGACTAAGCTTTTATTTTGTGTTTTTACTTGTGTGGTTACTAACACTCTTTCAAGTGTTTGATATTTTGCAAGGTGCAATCATGAGGAAGAGAGCATGGCTTCAGAGATAGCTTCAATGTTGAGGGTTAGGCTAGAATCTCAAGAAAAAGAGATGTCTTGGGACCCTACAAGTCATCATGGTTTTGAAAGCACATCCACTTATCAAAGTGATCTTCCAAATGAGTACTTTTCTCATGAGTACCAATATGGATATGGTGATGGATACCAATCTTGGAACATGGAGCATGAGCATGAAGCAACTCACTCTTCTCAAATCTCTTATGATGAAGAACTTCTCAACATGGCAAGGTTGGCATTGGAAGGACAAGAGAGGTACAATGAGAGCTTAAGGATAATCAACAATGATTTTGCTCATTTGTCTCAAGATGCAAGCATTGTTGAGCCAACACATGAGGAGAATGCTCAAATCCAAGATGAGTTTTTGAAAGAAGCTGAAAAGACTATCAAGGAATTTGAAATTCTTCTTAGTTGCACTGTTGGTGAAGACCTTGTAATAAGGTATGAAGATGAGGATGAGGAAGAGACAATCATTGGTAATTCAACCAATGGAAACAATGAAGAAGTAGAAGAAGTTGTGAGAGTTGAGGAAGAGCCTTATGAAGATGGGTTGATTTTTGATTGCAAGGTAATAAAGGAAGAGAGCACACAAGATGAGCCATTAATCATGGAAGAAGAGCCAAAGCAACTAAATCTCAAGAAAAAGCCAACTGGAAGAAATCCTATGGCGAAAGAAGATAGTCCCAATGAAGAATCCTTCAAGGAGGATAAAGAAGATGGATCTCCAATGGCTCAACCCTTTCACAACTACCTTGATATAGTCTCCACCATATCACCAAGCTTTCATGATCCAAGGAAGATCCCTTTTGAGCAGATAAGGATGAAAAAGTTTAGGGGGTGTGATAGGGTCTAAGTTTTAATCCTATTCTACAGCAAGTGCACAGTTAAGTGATTGTAGTATATAGGGTATCGAATCCACAGAGACTCTGGTCTCGATAGAATAAGAACCGTAGAGATTAATACTAAGAAGAAAGCAGATGTGAAGTGAATTAAAAGCAAGGCAAGAAAATAAATCAGTAGCAAGATTGTTGTGAAAGCAGTTAACTAAAAGCGTTAAGTCTAGGGAATTCTCAGGAAATCAGACAAGCAGACACGTTAAATCAGTCAGGATCTAATTAAACACAGTTCTAGAACTTAAATCACGGAATTAGAATTAACCAAATCTCTTTGCGAAAATCCTCTAAGTCTAAGTGCAATAATCCAAATCTCTTTGCAATTACTAACAGATTAAACCAGCATTAATTTCAAGTTCGATATGTTCACAATTAAACTAAGGCAAATCTCTTTGCGAATAATTTAATTGCTCAACCTAAATAGTTCAGATTCTAAACCACACTCTCGTGTCGTATTTAGCAACCTAAGATCTAGATTCTAATTGATCAGGTTAGAACTAGCATTAAACTCAATTTAGATCGAAGAACATTCTATTCATGTGAATCCTTAACTGAATTAAACAAGTCTATCAAGTCATCAAATCCTTAATGAGAAACCCTAAACCTAACTATGAATCTACTCAGACATGATTAATGAAACAGAAATCATAGAATTAATAGATTGCATATAAGAAATTAAATAGATAAAATCCTTAATGAGAAACCCTAAACCTAACTATGAATCTACTCAGACATGATTAATGAAACAGAAATCATAGAATTAATAGATTGCATATAAGAAATTAAATAGATAAAGGGGTTCGAAATCTTCTCCAAAATAGATGAAGTACAGGAATAGATCAGCCCCAAAAGCTCTAAAAATCTCTTAGCTCTAAGTATGAAAGCGTATGTAAAATAAACACCAAAATCCTAATTATATAGGCATAATCTCGGTTGGGGCTTCTTTGTAAATACTGGAAACTTCTGGGCCAAAGTGCAAAATCTTGAATCTTCATTAAACCGCCGAGAGTCTGGCCCATTCGCTAGTGTGTCGACCGTTGCAGGTGTGAAACGATCGACGCATGATCCCAAAACTGGACAGTGAGCTCAATCTCTCGGCCAAACACTCCAAAAATCCCCAAAATGCTCCAATATCTCCAATTCCGCTCCAAACCTGATTATACCTGTTAAAGACTCTAAAAGAACACAAAAGAACACTAAAACACAATTATATCATGGCATAAAATCGGTAAAAACCATGATATATCAGGGTGGTCCTATGATGAGTATGATCCCGGTGATACAAACTCATGCCACATCTCTAACCAAAATAGTTAAGGGATATTCAAGCTTAGTGACTTAAAACAAGCTCACTTGAGAGGAAATCTCATGTCTATCCTTTTGGGGAGCTTTGGGGGTAAATGCAAAGAAGAAGGGAAAGAGTTTTGGGTGCAAAGGGACTTCAATGCTAAATCAAATGATGAGAATCATATGAAATGGTCTAATTTTGGGGGAAGTCTCATGCCAAGTCAAAGATGCCTCTCCATTCCACTCTCCAAGTAACACTCCTCCAACCTTTGTATATATTTTCTTTCTTTTATCTTCTTGCATTTGTGTGTTTTCCCGGTCTTTCTTCCTTTCTTTGATCACACAAGGGACTGTGTGATTTAAGTTTGGGGGAAGGACCAGTTGCTAATCATGTTTTCTTTTATCTTAGTTTCCTTTTTGCATTCATTGAGTCTCATGCATTCATATATCTGCATAGAAAGCACCAAAAAATCGAAAAATTTCAAAAATTTTCAAAGAAGAACATGTAGTTGCATTAGCATTCTAGGATTGAGTCTAGATTGTCATATAGGTTGCATGCATAGGGAGCAATGATTTTATTTCCTTTTAAGGCTTGATTTAGTGAAAACATGTTCCTTATGCTAGTTGTTTGAGCTAGTTGATTGTTCTAGGATTGCATATCAAGAAAAGCAAGAAAGTTAAGACGAACCCTACTTGGATTGCTTACCTTTGACAACAATTTAAGACTAAAAATTTGTTTGAATTGACACTAGCTATATCTAAGTGATAACCGTAATAATGACATCTAATTATCCTACTCTTGCTTTTGTGTTAAACTCATGGATACCTTGAAAATATTTGAGCATTCTTATCCTTTTTACCACTCTTGCTTGCTCAAATAGACTTCCATGCCTTTCACCACCCTTATTTCAATCCATAAACACTCTATTGAGATGTAGGCCTTTTGGAATGAGTTTAGCAAAAGTTGTTGAGTTGGAGGCGACTAAGAGAAATTTCCATATAGATGCAAGCTTGTCATTCTTTAGCTTTGAAATAGGCTAGGATTGAAGTTTGGAGGAGGAATTGGGAAATGAAGAGAGTGAAAGAAAGGAAAGAATAAGGGAAAATGTGTTGGTAAAAGAAAAGAAAAAGAAAGCTCTAATATGATTTAAAAGAAAGAGTCTCAAGAAATGAAATAAAAAGAACCCAAAGGTTCACCATAAGAAAAATGAGAATGAGATTAAATCTAAAGAAAAAGAAAGAAAATGAGCTAAGTTGAAAGAAAAGAATTACCATTGTGTTGAAGTGTTTGTATGATCCTTGGAGAGTTTCATGGGAAAGTGTTTGATCATTGTAAAGGGAGAAGGCAAAAATATCCTTGGAAAAAGGGTAGACATCTATTAGGTGGGCTAGACTAGGAGTGGAAGTTATTGGGGTATGGGTAGATGGAAATCAACCTAGTATGCATCAATTGCTTCTAAACTCTTAGCATTTTGCCAAAGCTCATTCATTATTCATGAGAGAACCCTTATGCATATGGAGAAACCCCTGTTTTGATTGAGATCATTTTCATCTCAAAACCATAACCTTTTGCCAAATGAGTTTTATCACTTTGCATTGAGTAGGATTCACTTGAAAAGCTTAATGAATGTTAAAGAGCTAGTAGATAAGAATGCTTGTGCAAGTTGAGACTTGAGCTAAAGGTATTGTCATGATGAGTATGGCTAAATTTTTGGAGTAAGCTTGCCTTGATTGCATCCTAGAGATATTGACTTGAAATGGAACTTGTTGCTCTTGGTTTTGTCTTTGGATATGAGCTCCCATTTTCAAACCTTTCTCCCTAACTTGTTTTGAGTGCTTGATGCTTGCTTGTGAAAAAGCAAGGTTTAAGTTTGGGGGAATTGATATTGTTGCATTTTGATGCATTTAGGAATGCATTTAGTTCATGTTTTGGTTTCTTTTTGCATTCATTCTTAGCTAACTCTTGTCCTTTGTTGCATTTAAGAGTTAGGTGTTTTTAGACTAGGATTTGCATTGTTTTGTTTCTCTTTCTAGTGTTTCTTGATTTTTATAGGTGTTTGGAAGTTTGGATAATGAAGCATTGAAGGTTTTGGAGGTTAAGGAATTAAAGGAGGAAGAAGAGCAAAATGGACAAATTCACAAGGGAAAATACCGAGCCGGTATACTGACCAAACCGGGTAAGTACAACGCGCTCGTTATGGTCACATTTTGGACAGGGGAGAATACCAACTGGAAATACTGACCATACCGGTCCAGTACTGCTCAGACCACCCACACCGACTCCGATATACCGACAAGACCGGATCCATATTGACACACTCGCTTTAATCACAATTAGACAGGGAGTTATACCGACTCCACGTACTGACCGGTCACACTCCATATCTTCATACCGGATGCACATACCGACCAAACCGGTACGATATTGTGACTCTCGAAGCAGCCCTAGTTTTCTCTTATTGACAATTTTGCCCTTGCAAGGCTCCCTTGTATAAATACTCATTTAAGGGTCTTTAGAACCCTAAGCTACCTAAGCATTAGTTTTGCTTTCACTTCAGTTTTTATTTATGATTTTGGATTTATAAACTTTTGATTTGAGTTTTAATTAAGTACTTACCTTGTTTCTCTTATTCTCTCTTTCTATTTATGATGTCTCATACTCCCTCCGTTTTAAATTAGTTGTCGTTTTAGACATTTTGTTTTGTTTCAAATTGGATGACGTTTTCGATTTTCAATGTAAAATTTACTAACTTTTTAAGTTTTATGACTATTTGTATTCTGGGGTTTGTTTTATCATTGGTTGAATTGTGTTTAGGTGGATAATTAATGATGTTTTTGTTTAGGAAAAATAAAGAATTAAAAGTTTTCTTAATCTATGTGCTTTAACCTAAAACGACAAGTAATAAAAAACGGAGGGAGTATCTCTTTATGATTAGGGAGTAGAGTTTTTGGGTTTTGTGGATGAGGTTAATTTAGGTGGTTTATGTGATGATTAGTGATGCTTAGAACTTATTTATGAATGATCATTCTCTAATTAGTTGATCTCTATGCTAGGTTGCAAGGAATTGTTAAATCTAGATGCTAGGCTTTTTCATGCCCGAAAGATGTTCGATAAAATGCTTGAATGAAATTTTTAGAGGATTTTCACATCTTAGCCTAAGAGATTAGATGTCTAAGGTGATTATTGGTAATGAGAACTTGAAATTAATGCTTGTTTATCTCTTAATCACAAATGAGAATTTGATCTTGATTAGGGATTAGACAAAGGGATTAGTACCAAGAGATTAGATTAGTCTAATGATTAGTGTTCTTAGCCTAAGGATTAGCTTTGCTAAAAGGTATTTGATGGATATTAATGCATGCTTGTCTTGTAATTTGCAAATGAGAATTGAATGATTGCATGATTAGCATAGCAGTTATGAACATGAGAATGTGATTAGCTTAATTATGATCATTAACCTTGTTTAGCAATGTTTGATTGATTGAAGCATCATCAATTGTCTCTAGATTACCTAGTCTCCATAGCCTCATCCTAGGACCCTTCTTATAGCTTGTTTGTCTTCTCGTTTAGTGTCTGTTTAGTGTCTTGTTTCTTTCTTTGCTTTCTTGTTTTGATTCCTGTTTAGGTTGTTAGATAAACCCCTTTTTTATTGAATTTGTTTAGCTTGAGTAGTATCCTGCATTCTTGATGTGTTTTTCTTCTTGCCTCCATGGATTGATACCTCAAATGCTACAATGACATGTGTAGAGGTTTGAGGAATTGATAAAGTGATAGTACTTTAGAACCGAAAAAACCTCGCTATCAATTTGGCGCTGTTGCCGGAGAGGTGTAGCAATAGCCATTAGGATTTAGATTCTACTTTAGACTAAGCTTTTATTTTGTGTTTTTACTTGTGTGGTTACTAACACTCTTTCAAGTATTTGATCTTTTTGTAAGGTGCAATCATAAGGAAGAGAGCATGGCTTCAGAGATAGCTTCAATGTTGAGGGCTATGCTAGAAGCTCAAGAAAAAGAGATGTCTTGGGACCCTACAAGTCATCATGGTTTTGAAAGCACATCCACTTATCAAAGTGATCTTCCAAATGAGTACTTTTCTCATGAGTACCAATATGAATATGGTGATGGATACCAATCTTGGAACATTTAGCATGAGCATGAAGCAAATCACTCTTCTCAAATCTCTTATGATGAAGAACTTCTCAACATGGCAAGGTTGGCATTGGAAGGACAAGAGAGGTACAATGAGAGCTTAAGGATGATCAACAATGATTTTGCTCATTTGCCTCAAGATGCAAGCATTGTTGAGCCAGCACATGAGGAGAATGCTCAAATCCAAGATGAGTTTTTGAAAGAAGCTGAAAAGACTATCAAGGAATTTGAAATGATTCTTAGTTGCACTGTTGGTGAAGACCTTGTGATAAGGTATGAAGATGAGGATGAGGAAGAGACAATCATGGGTAATTCAACCAATGGAAACAATGAAGGAGTAGAAGAAGTTGTGAGAGTTGAGGAAGAGCCTTATGAAGATGGGTCGGTTTTTGAGTGAAATGTTATAAAGGAAGAGAGCACACAAGATGAGCCATTAATCATGGAATAAGAGCCAAAGCAACTAAATCTCAAGAAAAAGCCAACTGGAAGAAATCCTATGGAGAAACAAGATGGTCCCAATGAAGAATCCTTCAAGGAGGATAAAGAAGATGGATCTCCAATGGCTCAACCCTTTCACAACTACCTTGATATAGTCTCCACCATATCACCAAGCTTTCATGATCCAAGGAAGATCCCTTTTGAGCAGATAAGGATGAAAAAGTTTAGGGGGTGGTTCTATGATGAGTATGATCCCGGTGATATAAACTCATGCCACATCCCTAACCAAAATAGTTAAGGGATAGTCAAGCTTAGTGACTTAAAACAAGCTCACTTGAGAGGAAATCTCATGTCTATCCTTTTGGGGAGCTTTGGGGGTAAATGCAAAGAAGAAGGAAAAGAGTTTTGGGTGCAAAGGGACTTCAATGCTAAATCAAATGATGAGAAGCATATGAAATGGTCTAAGTTTGGGGGAAGTCTCATGCCAAGTCAAAGATGCCTCTCCATTCCATTCTCCAAGTAACACCCCAACCTTTGTATATATTTTCTTTCTTTTATCTTCTTACATTTGTGTGTTTTCCCGGTCTTTCTTCCTTTCTTTGATCACACAAGGGACTGTGTGATTTAAGTTTGGGGGAAGGACCAGTTGCTAATCATGTTTTCTTTGATATTAGTTTCCTTTTTGCATTCATTGAGTCTCATGCATTCATATATCTGCATAGAAAGCACAAAAAAATCGAATTTTTTTAAACAATTTCAAAGAAGAACATGTAGTTGCATTAGCATTCTAGGATTGAGTCTAGATTGTCATATAGGTTGCATGCATAGGGAGCAATGATTTTATTTCCTTTTAAGGCTTGATTGAGTGAAAACATGTTCCTTATGCTAGTTGTTTGAGCTAGTTGATTGTTCTAGGATTGCATATCAAGAAAAGCAAGAAAGTTAAGACGAACCCTACTTGGATTGCTTACCTTTGACATCAATTTAAGACTAAAAATTTGTTTGAATTGACACTAGCTCTATCTAAGTGATAACCGTAATAATGACATCTAATTATCCTACTCTTGCTTTGTGTGTTAAACTCATGGATACCTTGAAAATATTTGAGCATTCTTATCCTTTTTACCACTCTTGCTTGCTCAAATACACTTCCATGCCTTTCACCACCCTTATTTCAATCCATAAACACTTTATTGAGAGGTAGGCCTTTTGGAATAAGTTTAGCAAAAGGTGTTGAGTTGGAGGCGACTAGGAGAAATTTCCATATAGATGCAAGCTTGTCATTCTTTAGCTTTGCAATAGGCTAGGATTGAAGTTTGGAAGAGGAATTGGGAAATGATGAGAGTGAAAGAAAGGAAATAATAAGGGAAAATGTGTTGGTAAAAGAAAAGAAAAAGAAAGCTCTAATATGATTGAAAAGAAAGAGTCTCAAGAAATGAAATAAAAAGAAGCCAAAGACTCACCATAAGAAAAATGAGAATGAGACTAAAGCTAAAGAAAAAGAAAGAAAATGAGCTAAGTTGAAAGAAAAGAATTACCATTGTGTTGAAATGTTTGTATGATCCTTGGAGAGTTTCATGGGAAAGTGTTTGATCATTGTAAGGGGAGAAGGAAAAAATAGCCTTGGAAAAAGGGTAGACATCTATTAGGTGGGTTAGACTAGGAGTGGAAGTTATTGGGGCATGGGTAGATGGAAATCAACCTAGTATGCATCAATTGCTTCTAAACTCTTAGCATTTTGCCAAAGCTCATTCATTATTCATGAGAGAACCCTTATGCATATGGAGAAACCCCTCTTTTGATTGAGATCAGTTTCATCTCAAAACCATAACCCTTTGCCAAATGAGTTTTATCACTTTGCATTGAGTAGGATTCACTTGAAAAGAGCTATTAAAGAGCTAGTAGATAGGAATGCTTGTGCAAGTTGAGACTTGAGCTAAAGGTATTGTCATGATGAGTATGGCTAAATTTTTGAAGTAAGCTTGCCTTGACTGCATCCTAGAGATATTGACTTGAAATGGAATTTGTTGCTCTTGGTTTTGTCTTTGGATATGAGCTCCCATTTTCAAACCTTTCTCCCTAACTTGTTTTGAGTGCTTGATGCTTGCTTGTGAAAAAGCAAGGTTTAAGTTTGGGGGAAATGATATTGTTGCATTTTGATGCATTTAGGAATGCATTTAGTTCATGTTTTGGTTTCTTTTTGCATTCATTCTTAGCTAACTCTTGTCCTTTGTTGCATTTAAGAGTTATGTGTTTTTAGACTAGGATTTGCATTGTTTTGTTTCTCTTTCTAGTGTTTCTTGATTTTTATAGGTGTTTGGAAGTTTGGATAATGAAGCATTGAAGGTTTCGGAGGTTGAGCAATTGAAGGAGGAAGAAGAGCAAAATGGACAAATTCACAGGGGAAAATACCGAGCCGGTATACTGACCAAACCGGGTCAGTACAACGCGCTCGTTCTGATCACATTTTGGACAGGGGAGAATACCAACTGGAAATACTGACCATACCGGTCCAGTACTGCTCAGACCACCCACACCGACTCCGATGTACTGACCAGTCTGGGTCAATATCGACACACTCGCTTTGATCACAATTAGACAAGAGTTATACCGACTCCACATACTGACCGGTCACACTCAATATCTTCATACCGGATGCCCATACCGACCAAACCGGTCCGGTATTGTGCCTCTCGAAGCAGCCCCAGTTTTCTCTTATTGACAAATTTGCCCTTGCGAGGCTCCCTTGTATAAATACTCATTTAAGGGTCTTTAGAACCCTAAGCTACCTAAGCATTAGTTTTGCTTTCACTTCAGTTTTTATTTATGATTTTGGATTTATAAACTTTTGATTTGAGTTTTAATTAAGTACTTATCTTGTTTCTCTTAATCTCTCTTTCTATTTATGATGTCTCATATCTCTTTATGATTAGGGAGTAGAGTTTTTGGGTTTTGTGGATGAGGTTAATTTAGGTGGTTTATGTGATGATTAGTGATGCTTAGGACTTATTTATGAATGATCATTCTCTAATTAGTTGATCTCTATGCTAGGTTGCAAGGAATTGTTGAATCTAGATGCTAGGCTTTTTCATGCCCGAAAGGTGTTCGATGAAATGCTTGAATGAACTTTTTAGAGGATTTTCACATCTTAGCCTAAGAGATTAAATGTCTAAGGTGATTATTGTTAATGAGAACTTGAAATTAATGCTTGTTTATCTCTTAATCACAAATGAGAATTTGATCTTGATTAGGGATTAGACAAAGGGATTAGTGTTATGAGATTGGATTAGTCTAATGATTAGTGTTCTTAGACTAAGGATTAGCATTGCTAAAAGGTATTTGATGGATATTAATGCATGCTTGTCTTGTAATTTGGAAATGAGAATTGAATGATTGCATGATTAGCATAGCAGTTCTGAACATGAGAATGTGATTAGCTTAATTATGATCATTAGCCTTGTTTAGCAATGTTTGATTGACTAAAGCATCATCGATTGTCTCTAGATCACCTAGTTTTCATAGCGTCATCCTAGGACCCTTCTGTTAGCTTGTTTGTCTTCTCGTTTAGTGTTTGCTTAGTGTCTTGTTTCTTTCTTTGCTTTCTTGTTTTGATTTTTCTTTAGGTTGTTAGATAACCCTTTTTTATTGGATTTGTTTAGCTTGAGTAGTATCTTGCATTCTTGATGTTTTCTTCTTCTTGCCTCCTTGGTTTGATACCTCAAATGCTACAATGACATGTGTAGAGGTTTTAGGAATTGATAGAGTGATAGTAATTTAGAACCGAAAAACCTCGCTATCAGCAGTATGGAGAGATGCTTTTAATTGTTGAATTTGGTGCTGATAGTTGATAGCGTTTTGAAATTTCCGTTTAGAGAGACTAACACGACAGTGCTTGAGCGCTTCCACAAATTGTAAAGGTGGAAGGTGTTGACATTTAGTCCTCCAAGTTGATTCAATTAGTTGAGAAACAACTTCTAAATGCTTCCATCTGTTATCATAGCGGAAGTGTTTCCATTTCTTCAATGGTGTACCGTCAATATGGATGAGTAACGGTCAATGATCGGATCCGATCCAGTGAAGGAGCTGAACCTAAGCTTTAGGGTAACAATCAAACCATTCAGGGTTAGCAAGTGCTCGGATACCCATCCAAGTAAACTTTCCACCTACGGTATTGAGTTCATGAAGATTTCCAGAGTTTAACATACGGCGGAAACGTTGGAAGTACCAGTCATGCTTTGGAACTCCTCCTAACTGATCAAAATTTTCATAGAGATCATTTAAATCGCCAAGAAGAAGAAGAGGCTTACTAGCAGATGTAGCCGCATGCAAGATAGGAGATAATGATTCCCATTGGAGTTGCCTCAAATGTCTCCTTGAAAGCCCATAAACATAAAAAGAGAATAAGAACAAGCCCTCAATAACATTTATATTAGAGAAGTGGAGAGTAGGATTAGTTACAAAAGAACACTCCACATTGGGGGCCCAAAAATAGCTAAACCCTCACTAGATCCCTCACTAGATACAACCAAAATATGAGGGTAACCTAAAGCTTGTCCTAGCTGATACACAAAGTTATCTTTATTTTTTTGTTTCTACAAGGAGTAAGACATCCGGTTTGTATGTGCGATGGATGTCTTTCAAAAAGGGAATTGTCAAAGCACTCCTTAAACCTTGACAATTCCAGTGTAGTAGCTTCATGGTTGAGGTGGTGGCTCAAAGGGCGCCACCAAGCACGTTTGTTCACCAGAAAAAGACCCATGAGTTCGTTGCCTAGTTGAAGAAGATTCGTTTGCATCGTCAGTGGAAGGTGCCTTTCGCTTCACACCACTTATGGGAGCTGCCTTAGAGGATGAGCCAACTTCATAAACAGTTTGAGGCAGAGCTTCATTCTCAGGAAGTAAATTCATAAGCTCCGAACCTGTAAGAACAAGGTTACCAGAGTACTCAGAAAGAATGGCATTGGAACCTGCTGCTTCGAGAGAAGCCCGTATGGGTGGGGCTACATCCGGAAGTTGTTCTGGAGATTGTGGTGAAGCCGGATGTGCTGGAGGTGACATTGGGACATGGTCAGGTGGAGGAGAGGGAGGGAGTTCCTGAAGAGGGAAAACTGCAGGAATGGCAGGAGGAGCATCACATTCTTCGATCGCGTGAGTTAGTCGCCACAGGCTGTGCAGAAACGACGCAATCGTTCATATGTAAAGCGAACCAAAATTTGTTCTGTGTAGATGTCAAAATGAACAAAGCGTACGAAGATAAGGCGAGTGTAAGCGTTGATCACAACCCGAATCCAGACTGCTCCGATATGATCTCTAGTAGGTTGATGGATAGTAATTTCTTCAACATGTCCTAGAACGTTTCCTATCTCCCGAACAGTTCTTTCATCACGCGAATCATCCGGAATATGATCGATTCTTACCCAGAACGTGATGAGTTGAAGGAAGTGCGGAGAGTGACGGCGAGACCATCTGTCGACGACGATCATCCAATCCTGGTAGCTCCATGGTTCATTATTAAGAACCAAGAGAAGATGATGCTCATAGCGAAAGAAGAATTGGACGGTCCCATCTTCGTTTATGCGGCTGGTGATCGACCTTATAATCGCCACGCCCGAGGCATAACGGCTCGGATTCCTGCTGGGTTTCGGTGCTGAGGATTCAGACCTTGAACAACAAGGCTCAATCGATGATTCGCCTCCCGATTGTTGGTGGCTTCGGAAGATAAGCGCAATGGAGCTCTGTCGAAACCCAAATTCAGAGTCTGAAGAGCCAACCAGACTTCGCGATTCATGGTGAAGACATAGAAAGCGAATGACTGATCTCAATACTATCTTACATCTACTACAAGGAATACTTGCTTACATCTACAATTTTTTATTTGAATCCCATCAATTAATTAATTCCAAAAATTTTGCAACAATTTTGTAATTTTTTTTGTTTTTCAAATTTCATTCTCTTTTTTATTTGGTAGTAAAAAAATTTAGCGAAAAAATTCCGACCTGGAAAAATTTCATTCTCATTAACTAGTTTTCCAAAATTTGCTACATTTAATACAATTCTATTACATAATCTCTCATTAATTCCTAAAATTTAGCTGAAATAAATATAACTAATGATCTTTTCGATTTTTAAATTTATTCCTAAACCAATTTCTATATTTAATACTGTACAATTTTATCTCAAATCTTTCATTAATTTCTAAATTTTACTTAGAACAAATTCAATCTTTTTCGTTTTTTTTATTTGCAAATTTGTTAGTTACTATTTGAGAATCATTATTTTCTTTTACTACAAACTCATTAGTCCTCACAAATATTCTTTTTTCATGTAATTGATATGATAATTATTGTTTTCACTTAAATGAAACAAATACTTAATGAATAAATAAATTTTTATTCACGAAACAATTTAGATTTTTTTTTTTTTTTTTGATTCTTGCAAAACTAGACCACAAATGGAACTTAAACGCAAAAGCTAGATTACCCTCTCCAAACTTTCAAAATGACTTAAACTTCTCATCCATAACATGTTTATTCATGAAATGACCTTACAGAGACTTCACAGTGAAGTATCATGGCTGAGTTTTAAAGAAAAGAACCCAAAAATATTATGTAATCACGAAAATGCCATCGTTTTCCATATTTCCCAACCACCATTACCAACCGAAACTGAACTCTAAATTCTTCAAATAACCAAATTTAGAGATGTTAATTCTCCATATTTGATCTAAAATTTTCATTTTCGTTGATCTCCTCTCCAATTTCATACATTACTATAAAAATATTATTTTAGAAATTCGCCATTCTTAGATCTTACGATTTTACAATGATTCTTGCATAAATACACTGGGTTAATTTCTTGGGTTTTGGAGGCGTAAGAAGTTTGGGCCATCGACGAAGCTAAAAATGAGTTAAAAACGGATTTTGGTTAGTTTTATTTGTTTTTCTACGATTTTAAGATCTGAGTCGCGAGAGGAGACTTCATAATGAAGTCTGGTGGTCAATTGGGGTCTAGTTTTGGAATTGATTTTTTTATAAGACTTTTCGATGATGTCTCAAATCTCATTTGAAAAAAAACCAGGGTTAACACTTCAAAATGAACTCTGTAGAAGGGTTTAGTTTTGCATTTGACTATATGTTAAGATTTTTGACCAGTCAAAAGGGGGTTAATTTTGTATTTCACCGGAACATTACTTTTTTTTATTAAGACTTCGTTATGAAGTCTCCGCATGAAAAACTATAATTTTGCATTTGACCAAAATTTCAAAATATTAACTATTGACGAGACTTCACAATGAAGTCTGAAACCATTAGAGACTTCAAAATGAAGTCTAAATAATAAGGTAATTATTTTGGTAAAATGCAAACTATACCCCTTTTGTCAGAGACCATCGTGAAGTCTCACAAAACTAAAAATTGTGGTCAATTGAAAAATTATACCCTACTTTTTGAGGAAACTTCATTTTCAAGGCCCAAATCCCGTAGACTTTGAGATGAAGTCTCATAAAACATCAGACTTCATCGTGAAGTCTCGTACACAATGATACTTCACCTTGAGGTCTCCAAGAAAAGTCAAAAGTATGGTCAATTGCAAAACTAGCTAGATCCTATTTTTAGGAGACTTCACAATGAAGTCTTATTTTTAACGAGACTTCATCGTGAAGTCTCCTAAAAATGTCAAATTGTGGTCAATTGCAAAACTAGACCCATGTTGAGACTTCACGACGAAGTCTCCGATATAACGCTCATGAAACTTCATAATTAAGTTTGGTGTGAGACTACTCCGTGATGTCTCTTACACTAATTCTAGTAAAAATGAAATTTTATTTTATTTTTATTTTCTTGTCCTATCATCTTTATTACTTGTGGTTTTTGATGTTGTCTAAGTCTGAGCATTTTTTTCGCATAACTATTTTTAAATCATTTTTCTTAAGTTATTAGGTATTTAGCTTATATTCATTAGACTTCACAACTAAGTATGATTGTAGACTTCTCTTTGAAGACTCTTTTACTATTTTAAGAAAATACATTAGTAGCTTATTTATTTTATATTTTCCGGATTATATATTTTTTTGAATGTGTATTAGTTATTGTTATTGTCTATGTATGAATTTCACATCTCAATGTGTTATATTCTACCTTAAATAGATTTTATGAATTTATGAATTATAATTAATTATTACGAGACTTCACTATAAAGTCTTTTAACGTGATAAGTTCAATCCACAACTTGTGTATTAAGAATTTTATTACTTTTTGTGGTTGGAATAGTGAAAGTTTTTCAGTTTAGTTAAAATATCTATTTGAACAAATCATTTGCTAATATATATATATATATATATATCTTTACACATATAATATCTCAAAATTTTCAAGTCAATTTTGGTTACACATAACAATTCAGAGCTTATAAGTCAACCAATGTCATAATCCTTGAAAATAGGAGCTCGCGTTCTGGTGAGTATTTTTTGGGTGGATACTGGAGTTGCGGCTCTGTGTTTTGCTGCCATGATTCTGCTCTTAGACGAAACAAAACCGAATCTTGAGTCTTGATAAGAATGGATAAAACTCTATCTGTTTAGCAAAGAGGTTAAAAGGTTAAGAGTTTGGGAGAGAAATAATGCGGCAGAGAGCGAGAAAGAACGAAAAACACCGCCATTGAAGATTTAGGAGAGCTTGTGAGAGAGAAATAATGCCGGCGATGGGAGTAGAGTAAGAGAGCTTGTGAAATTTCATCGATGGGGGAGAGACAAATTTTTGGGTCCAATTAAGCCAGTTCCTTTTATTTATAAACGCTCTCATGAAGCTGAATTATCTATCTTTTTGCTTGAAAGCATCATAGATTCTTAACTTAAATGACTTATTATATCCTAATGACTAATTTATGTTTAACACTTTTGCATAAATGAACAAGTGTTTACAAGTCGGAACACGATATAGCACAATACACTTTGTTTTTTGGTCAAGGTTTTTCATTAAACTTAAACTTGTTTGGTTACATTTGCTACAGAGGAAAAAGCCTTCTTAGATAGACAATCACAACAAAAATTCTCAGAACGAGGAATAGCATAAAAAGATAGTAGAGAAAAGGACTTTACAAGGTTCCTAACATCCCATAGGATGCCCGTAATTTTCGTAATCTCATGTCCGAGAGAAGGGCGGTAATAAGGACATTCGAGTCTGAACAAACTTTAAGGTGTCAAAGATCTGTATTTGCATCCAATTTCAAACCTTCTTTAATAGCAAGAGCTTATGCTGCCAACGCCGAATAGACAAAACTTTTGGCTGATGATCCCTGTTGAGAAGAGGGCAAACCAGCGTTTGTTAGGCACTATATCATTCCTCCAATCCATGACTCTAAGCTCCTGGCGCCATCTGCGAACATGTTAGGAAACTATGGATCGCGCTTTAGAGGAGGGAGAGCATTTTGCAGAACAATGTTCTTGGCTTGTAGAATTGTCAAATCCCATACCTTTGCAACTAGGCTCGCTTTTAGGACGATCTCCGAGACTATGAAAGTTTTTTATTCAAAAAAATCTTTTGTTTCTCGCTGTCCAAAGTTTCCAAATGATCCATGGGTGTACAGTGGCGTCGTTGCTAGTCCAACTAGAGGTAAGTTGACCCTTTTTTGCTGATCGTAAGCAGCTGTTTCATATCTGAGAGAGAGGACAAAGTATGAGCATCAATCGAAATGGTGAAATGTTCCAGACTAGGCTTGCAAGAGGGGAATTTATAAAAATGTGGGTTATACTTTCTGAATTTTCGCATAAACTGCCGGCTGATGTATTCGGTACTCTTCGTAAACTTAGAAGAGAGCCAACGGGGAGCGCATTGTTCGCCGCACACCAAAGAATATTGAACATATTTGGGGATGTGGAGATATTACATATGTTGTTGAACTAGTTGAAATCGGAGACTGAAGGATCAGAGATGTACGACTTACCAGGTTATAACCAAAATTGGTCGAGTACGATCCAAATTTCTCAAATGTCCATATTCTGTGATCCGGAGGCATGAGAGAGCTTGGGATTTTGGATCAAATAGAGTCCTCATAAAGAGGTAAGTTCTATTGTATAGCTTGAATATTCCAATCGTTTCTAGTGTAATCAAGGAGATCCACAATGATGAGAGTTGAGTGATGCTCATTTGGGGGGGGGGGGGGGGTATATGGACAGTAGGTTGAGAGGATGATAACCAGGCGTCTGCCACACTTTTATTGATTTACCATAGCCTACAATCAATCTCAACCCACTCTTGAGCAGGTCTCTATCCGCTAAAATTCACGTCCAAGTGTACGATGCATTTGGGTAACGTTTACAATCCAAAAAATCAGAATTATGGCAATATGTTTTTTTTAACAATACTTGAGCAAGAAGGGACTCGTGATCTTGGAGAATGCATCAGCTTAACTTGGCAAGGAGGGCCACGCTGAAGGTTTCAATATCTCGAAATCCTAATTCCCTTCACTCTTTGGTAGAGTGAGTCTGTCCCAAGCTATCCAAGACATCTTTCTCTTATGCGGTGAAGTGTCACAAGAAAAACGAGTAAGGATTGTATGAATGTTCTTGTGTAGCGAGATGGGTAATTTCAAACACGACACAGAGTACATCGGGAGAGAAGAGAGAAGTTCCTTGAGAAGAACTTGTTTTCCCGCACCCGCAAGAAACTTTGTGGTCCAGATGTGGGATCTTTGGCGGATTTTATCCACTAAACCCGAGAAGACATCTTTCTTCCTTTTGCCAAAGTTCTCTGGCAGACATAAATATTTCCTGAATGTGATTAACTTGTGATTGAATATCATAAGGGGTCTTTGATGAGAAGGTGATTGAGGATTTCTAAATGTTAATACATTGGCTAGAACTGATCTCGTATCTTCTCAAAATGTCGAGAATTGACAAGCAGCTTCTCTCATTTGTTCTACAAAAGAAGATAATATCGTCCGAAAAATGCAAAAGGTTGATATGCGGAGACTTCCTAGAAACTTGTAAACCTTTAGTATTTCCAGCCACTTGCGCTTTGAGACAGAGCATCGAGAGAGAACCTCCGTACAAAGAATAAAGAGGTATGGTGAGAGTTGGTCTCCTTACCGTAAGCCTCTAGTTGGTACTGTTGATCCGTGAGAAGCTCAATTGATTAGGAAGGAATACGAGACAGTAGTGACGCATTCCATAATCCATTTTATCAACACTTGTTAGAAACCAAGATGAGATAGAACTCTTTCGAGGAAAAACCATTTGATACGACATATGCTTTGCTCATATTCGTCTCTACATCCATAGAACATCGCTTTGTAGCTTCCGAGACTTTAAGGAAATCAAGAATCTCAGGAGTAATCAACACATTGTCCTCTATATCTCTTTCCGGGACAAAGGTCGATTGATGTTTGGAAATCAGGTTGCCTACGAGTGGCTGCAATCATCTCGTGAGAATCTTGGCTATGATTTTATACTGAACAATGCATATAGCTATTGGCCGATAATCTTCCGGTGCCTTAGGAGACATGCCTTTAGGGATGAGGCAGCACCCGTCTTGTTCAAGCGTTGTTCCATACGTCCCGAAGTGAAGAAATTCTAAAATTCTCGGCAAATATCGTTACCCAAAATGTTCCAAAAAGATTGTTAAAAACTAGCCGAGAAACCATCCTGACACATGGATTTGTCCAATTTAATGCTTAAGGCTGTTAGACGGATATCATAATAATTTGGAATGGCGCATAAACTCATATTCATCTTGGGTGAGATGTGGTTTTCCAAAACGTCCTCAACATATGGAACAACGCTTTGCTCGTCTCTCTCCCTCCGTCCATTAGAGGAAAATATATTTTGGTAAAACATGCCAAATGTATTTCCGATTTGCTCGTCTTCAAACACCGGGTGCTTATTTTCATCCTCAATCACTGATATTCTATTTTTTGCCCTTCTTGCCTTACTGACCGAGTGAAAAAATAACTAGAATTGCGATCTCCACATTGAAGCCATATAGCTCTACTTATTTTCCGCCAAAAGTTCTCCTCCGCCTTATATGCTCTATCTAGTTTGCTTGTTAGATCATCGATTGTGGCTTGTATAGGAGGAGAGATAGAGAGCACAACTTCCAATTTGTTTTGAAGGCCCGGAATAGATTTTGCACTGTTTTCTCTCTTTCTATTTGTCCATTCTATAATATCTCTCTAGCATTGATTAATTTTAACCTTGACCTTCTTCTCCTTATCCGGTTGCCAAGCCTCCTCTATAATCAGTATAACATCACCGTCTTCTCTTAAGCTCCAATATAACAGAAAGGTTTCCGTTTCAGTTGCTTAGAGGGGTCTAGGAAAGTAAGCGATGGTCTGATCCTTTGAAGCGAAGGTAGTTGCAGCAGCCTGAAAGAAACTTTATTGGGTGAGGTGAGTGTGTCATATGCCTCTCCATGAGAGTGGGTTGCTAGAGTTTTTGACATCTCACAGTCCATTTGTGGAAACGAAACTACGAAAAGGGGTGAAGGAGCTTTCACAACGAGTTGGACCGCTAACTTTTTCTGATTTTTTCAAGGATTTCATTAAAGTCTTATGAGATCAACCAAGCCATCTCTCTGTCTTTTGCCATCGCAGATATGTTATCCCAAAAGCCTGCTCTATCCTACTTTTGAGGAGGGCCGTAAATACCTGTGAAGAAGAAACTTGTTCCTCTGAACTTGATTCTAGTTTCGATGTAGTTAGGTGAGGCGTTAAGTACATCACTATGAGTATCCTTTCTCCACCAAATATCTAAACCACCACTTAAGCCATTGGGGGGGGGGGATGGTATAATATTGCTCATATCTTAAATCAAGGAAATTTTTTTATTACAAAAGAATCTTGATTCTTTGTCTCTGAAAGAAAATTACACTCGTGGAAATAGCCTTAATCATATCTCGGAGCATTGGAACTGTCAATTTACAATCCAAACCTTGATAGTTCTAACTTATAAGAGTTAAGGAATCGATTTTGGTGGATTTTCAAATCCACCTTTTTATGAGAAAAGTTGGAACAATTTGAGTTGTGGGGGCTGTAGAGTCTTTAGAGCAAGGTAAGTTTTGGACTCTATTGTTGTTGTGATTGGTGTTCAGTTTCCTTTTTGCAGATGAACTAGCTTTTGCAACAATCTGCTTTCTGGTGTTTTCACCTTGTAATGGACTTCTAATTCCCATAGATTTGCCAACTGGTTTACTCACCTTTCTTTTCCCTGAAGTTTTAGACTAATAGGAAGATGCTCTAGATGATTTTCTTGCATCAATTTTTCCTATCCGAAGGGTAGTCAAAATTCTATTGTTTGAGTCTGGATATTGAGAGGTAACCGTCGGTATGCGTTGAGCTAAATTTTCTCCAACCATTTGGTTATGGTTACCATCATCATCATAATGGACCACTACATCCTGAAGTCTTTCCATAAGAGAGTTAGATAGTCCAAATTTTTTTGTTCTGCTTGCATCTCTTGGGTACTGATATGATCAAGCGCAGAGAGGCGAGATGATTCTCGCTCAACAAGAACTGAGACGATCCAAAGCAGGTAATATTTCCCTTGCGGAACTAGATATTTCTACATTTCCCTGGATGGGTGAGGAAATAATATCTCTTGGTGTCCTTGAACTTTGAGATTTTTGTGATCATCCCGAGGAGTCTCCCAGAGACAGAGGTGGAAGAGTTGTGCTATTTTTATTACTGTGGGGCCCTCTATCCGGTGTTCTATCCTTTACAGACAGTCTTGTATTGTTGTTACGATGGTATGGGTGATATCTAAACCTTCGCTGATACCCTTTATTGTGAAAATATCTTTCCGAGTCTCAAGATCTCGAAGTGACATCCTTCTTAGAGATATCGATGTGGTGGCTGTCCCTTTATCCTTCACATGAGGCTTGGATATATCTGTCTCTTTGAACCCTTTCTGAGTTATGGTAAGGATGGGAGTCCTCACTAATCTTTTATGTTTGTCTTCTTTGTATCAATGATTCGAGTAATGGCTTGTGGAAGCGATAGGCTCAGTTTAAAGTTTTGTAGCTTGTTGATATATCATGGTTTTTCTAGGTTTTCAACCATGATATAATTGTGTATATTGAGTCTTTAACCTGGTTTTTCAAGTCTATTGAGTCTTCTACAGGTAGGCTTGCGTTTGGAGCAAAGAGTGGGATTATAGGACGTTTCTGGCGATTTGTGCAATGAGCTGAAGTTGGTGTCTCGGCCACGACTGGATGTCGACCGACACTGACCTTGGTGTCGGTCGACACTGAGCGCGAGAAAATCTATACGCCGAGTTGAGACAAGTTTTGAAGAATTGCATAAAGACCCCGAAGTTTTCTCTAATTCTAATATGGCCCCAAAACGAGTTTAGGAGTTTTTAATTAGGTTTTCAGACTCATTATTGAGTGGATCTTGTTCTTACTTTGTTCTTGCTTTTGGAGATTGAGAGATTTTGCTAAGGGGCTGATTCTTGCTACTTGTAACCTTTGAGAGAAGGATTTCGAACCCCTTTTATCTTATCTATTCAGTCTTTCGGTTTTCTATTCATGATGTGTTGTTTATCTGATAATATGTCTGAGTAGTAACCTAGTTAGATTTAGGAATTCTTATAAGGGTTTTATGCATGTTTAGATAACTGATTTATTAGGATTCACAATTTGTTCGTTTATCACCTAAGTTGCGTTTAATACTAAATTCTGGACTGATCACCTAGGGTTTAGATCGGAGATAATTAACTTAGCACGAGAGTGTGAGTTATAATCTGAATAAACTTAGTGTGAGCAATTTGACTAGATACAAAGAGATTTGGTTTAGGAGAATTGTGAACCGATAGAACCTGTTCTTAATGCTTGTTTAGAACTCTAGGATCACAAAGAGATTTGGATCGATAGGTTGCTAGATATAGAAACAATCTTAGCGGGAGTTGGATTGTTTAGCATTGTGTTTCTAGTTCTTGAACCTGTGTTTAATCTGAATCCGGTTAGTTAAGTATCTGACATTGCATAATTCCTGAGAACTTCCTAAGTCTGACGCCTTTCTTCTATTGAAAACACTTCCTTGTTTACTTGCTTTTGTTTACTGTTCTCTTCTGATTGATTTAGCTTAACTTGAGAACATACAATCTATCGTGTGAGTCGTGAGTCCTTGTGGATTCGATACCCCTAAGTACTACATTCACATCACTGTGCACTTGCAGTAGAATAGAGATAAAACTTTGACTTATCACTTGTTCAGCATGTGATCCTTCACATTTCGAATAGTATTTTGTTGGCTTAAGCCAGGATCCGAGTCAGTGTTCTTACTGAGCTACTATTCTTAGGGCAGGAACCTTACTCATGGGTAAGACATAAACAAAAGAAACAATGTTTCTTGAGTTTTTCGTACTCGAGCTCAATAGTAACAGATTCTCCGGAAGGGACTTTCACTGGAATCGTCATTTCCTGAGGAAGTAGTCCGTTTATGTGAACTCACATCCTTCCTTTTGAGTCATCTTTATCTAGGACTAGACCCAGTTATTTTCCGATTGCATCAATTGATTCTTCATTCTAGAAGTGAAGAGGAATCCCGTGGAGTTGGATAAAAAGAATGAACCAGGGGAAGGAGTTAGAAACTAAAGGTTCCCAAAGATATGTGGCAACCACATTATCACAGTAAATGACTTGTGGTTGAGACAAAGGTACACCAAGCTCAACGAGAACATATTTGACCCATTGAACTTCCTGAGCCGTAGTAGACACTGATTTGTACTCCGCTTCATTAGAGGATCTTACGATTGTCAATTACTTCTTAGTGGAAAAAATAAGATGATTGCCAAGATAAGCAAGATTGGCTCTTGTGGATGTGATGTCATTCTTGTCACCGACCAACCACATTTTAATATGCATGGAGATGAAGTGGTGATATATCATAGTATTTATTGATTTTAAGCCATGATATATGTAAAATCGAGTCGTTTATGTGTCTTTGAGTCCTTTTTGAGTCCTTCTCATGTTTGCACACATTTGGAGATATTTTAGAGATTTTAGAGCATTCTGAAACATTTTGGAGACAGAAGCCAAGTTGATCAAAGCCACCATCGACCATCAAACCTTGTGTCGATCGACGCATGTGTTGCATCGGTCGACACATGATCCTTTCTAGAAATCCACACCGACCTTTAACGAATTTTGAAGAATTACAAAGTGGCCCATAAGTTTTGATATTTGCAGAAGTGACCCAGACCGTGTTTTAGACTATTAATTAGTTTTTATAGTTTTGACTTATAATAATTCCCATACTTTGAGTTTTGGAGGGAAATTAGAGTTTGGGGCTGATTTGATACTATGTACTTCTTTAAAGAGAAGATTTCAAACCCCTATTTCTTATTCTTTTTTATTTTATATGATATCTATTTTGATCATGTACTGTGTTTCATTCGATATGTCTGAGTAAATTTCTAGTTAAGTTTAGATATTCTTGTTAGGGATTTAATGAAATGCTAGATTTATTTATTTGTTAAGATTCATAATTTGATTAGTTCTTTACCTAAGTTATTCTCAAAGATAATTCTAGATTGATCACCTAGAATCTAGATCTTAGGTTGTTAAGTTGACACAAAAGTGTGGTTTAAAATCTGATAGAACTTAGGGTGAGCAAATTATATTGTTGCAAAGAAATTTTGATTAGATAATCTATGAAAAAAAATCAAATCTGAGTTTATTGTTGTTTTAATCTTTAGAAATCGCAAAGGAATTTAGATTTTTAGGTTTTAGACTTAGTAAATTTTCGCAACGAAAGTTAGTTTATTGTATATATGTGATCTGAGTTCTATAACATGTTATTAATTCGATCTTGACTAATAATTAATCTGCATTGCTTGGTTTCCTGAGAAATTTCTTGGACCTTACGTTTTTCCCATCCTTATACAATCTGATTTTATTAATTCATGTATTACTTTTATTCATTACTACCATTCCTGCTTAGCTTAATCCGAGACTAAAAGTCTATTGTGAAAGTCTTGAATCTATGTGAATTTGACCCCTATATATTACGATTGCATTGTGTGCACTTGGGTTGTAGCTTTAGAGAATTGATACTTTGAGCATATCAAGTTTTTGGCGCCGTTTTTGGGGACTCTTTTGAGTCTTCCATAGATTTAAGTTTAGAATTTAGACTAAGTTTTTATTTTTAGTTTTACTAACATCGTTCTATCTTTTTGTTTTGTGTGTTTCATGTGTATGCCTAATCGTCATACCATGAGCAATAAAGACAATGAGCTTTTGTTTCTTCTGAATCAGAAGCTTGCATGGTTGGAACGAACGTACAAAAAAGCATGGAAACCATATGAGATGTTGAACGGTAACACTGTGATACTGGAACGAGACGAGGCTTGTGTTCTGAGAGACCAAGAGGGTCATGCGTGCAACGCGCCTGGTTAAAGAGTAGATGGGGAAGAAAATCCCATTGTGTCAATTATTGTTGGGGGCGGAACATGCACAAAATTAACGCACAGGCTACTGCGCAATTGCAGGTACAAGCCCATGTCACGAGAGGAAAGACGCTTGGAGATTACAACAAGCCTGATGAGTTATATGCGAACATGTTTGCGATCAGACTTCCTACGATTTAGAGGAACGATTTTGAGTTAAAACCATCCTATTACACTTTGGTTGGTCAACATCATTTCCATGGATAATCTCATGGGCATCCTATGGATCACATTGAGAGGTTTGAGGACTTTTTAACTAGCATGAAACACTATATATTCAACTATGATTTACTGTTATGCAAGCTCTTCCCACACTCTCTTGGTGGTGAAGCAGCTTATTGGTTGAAGCAGTTGCCTACAAAAATCTCTTACCATTTGGGATGATACCAAGAAGGATTTCCTGCGGAACTTCTACGATGACTCAATATCAGTTGGGTATCATGGTTTCCACATCATGGTTTCTCTGAGGTTCATTAGTTGGGTATCCTCTTCAGAGGTGTGGATTGGAGGTATCATATGGCTCTGGAACATAAGATTCTAAGTAAACAACACGAAAAGACATCCGAAGAATAGTTTTATTGATTTGTTTGACGAAAAAAGAGTAAAAAAGCATAAGAAAGAAAAAGTCTAAGTGTTTATGCAAGGGTTTTCAACGTGACTTGATTGTAGGAAGTCTATCGTCTTATATAGTCGCGGCGAGTCAGTTTAAAAGATACTCGCTTGCAAGATTTCTGGAGATCTTCCTGTTATCGAATCTTCCATTTTTGTTCGGATTTACTTTTCTTCTCGGATTTTTCTCTTCTTGATCGGATTTATATTCCTCTTTTCTTGTTCGAGTTTTTCTTTCCATTTTTGTATTTATCACTCCGTAAATTACCTTTATCTTCCAGATGGGCCAAAAAGGACGATCCGAGTCCGTTGAGCATATGCCTTCTTAGTCCGGCCCAAAGCTTATAGGATATGGACCTTGCGAGTTTGGCCCAAATTCTTATTTTTGAAACTTATCCGGTAATTCTATCAACGGATATTTGTTTTGAGTATGTGTAAGTCGTTGTTATTAAGATAGGTTGCGGCTAGTTGCACATTCGGAGGAAGATGTGGACAAGTGTCCTAGTAGTTGGTCCAAGCAATGTGTCCTTCTCGGAACTTCTGAGGAATGTATTCTGCCTGGAACTTCCGAGGAATGTGTTCTGCTCGGAATTTCTGAGGAATGTGCTCTTCTTCGAAATTCTGAGGAATGTGTTTTGCTCGGAATTTCTGAGGAATGTGTCATGCTCTGATTTTCCGAGCCGCTTGGCCTTCTCATATTTTCTGAGTAGATTGTCTTGCTCTGATTTTCCGAGCAGAATGCCCTGCTTGGAACGCAGATTGTTTCGCTTGGATTTTCCAAGAAGGTTGTTTGAGCTTGTCCGTAGATTCTGTCAAGTGATATGCATGTATTAGTGATCTATCGGAGCATTTTGTTTACTCGGAAGGTTGGCTACGCGGTTTCGTATGTTTTACACGAAATGCTATTTACACGAAGTGTCGTTCATAAAAAATGTCATTCGTACGAAGCATTGTTTGTACGAAACATAGCTATGTTTGATTGCTTAGTCCGTATTTTACTATTTATTTCGTCAAGGGGGATTTTGACCCCAACTGTTCGTCCCCCAGCTTATCAGACTCGAGTTTGATGATGGCAAGCTTTAAGTAGTCGAGGCAAAAAAATTGCTTGAAAGTTATGGTATGGCCGTTCTTCTTTTTTTGTGATCGATTAGTCGTAATAGAAGATTGTCCGAATATTTTCGTCATAGCTCATTAAGGATCGGTATGTCGAGCAAGATCGATTTACGAAAATGGAGAGCATGATACGATGACATGAAATGAAATGCTCCGAGCGGGATTCGTTATGGTCTCTGAGTAGGACCAGTCAAACTGATCAGTACCTGTGCAATAGTGTTTTTGGGCCGTACGGCCATAAATGATCGGTTTCACATCCGTACGAGCAAGATATTGCCGACTTTAAAGCCATGCCTAATAATGATCACTTTAAAGCCATGTGTAATCATGATTAAGGTTCTATGCCCTTGTAAAAATCTATAAGTACTCCCCCATTCTTCACTTCACTCTTCACACTTTCACCACAAAAAGTCTAAGGTAACTTCTCTTCTAGTCTCTCTCTATTTTTCCTTTTGCTTTCCCTAAGTTCCTTCTTCATTCTTGAGCATTCTTGAGTTTTTTTTGTGACTTTTGGAGATTTCGATCTTCTCCAAGCTTGCATTTCTGTTTCATTGCGTTTTTCAACGGAAAAGTCTAGTGGTATGACCAGTCTCGTTTCGCGGTCCAGACTTGAGGATTTCACTTCCGAAGAGGGTCCTCCGGAATTTGGCGTCAGACCAAGCTATTCGACGATCAACCATGTTATTTTAGAGGGTTCCCGAGTGAACCGATTTATGAGGAGAATGTCCCATTTCCGAGCAGTGATCAGTTCGTTGGAGACAACGACGCCCGCTTAGATGAGAGCATTTTACTCCTATTGCAGACGAACCATTGATTAAGGAAGAGTTCGAGGAAGTTCCGGGAATCCATGAGGAAGCCAGGCGTTACTGGGGTTATCCTTCTCTGAAGCGGAGTGCGGTTTGGCGTAGAAGAAAAAAAGCCGAAGAAAATACCGAATCCTCCTGGTTCGACCCTATCCACAAGGGAGTCGGTCGAGAAACTTATGCGAAAGTTCAGAATTTCCAAAGCCGTGGCGTTTGTGATTCCGTCGTCCAATGACCGAGCTGAATATCTGCCAGCTGGTTTCTTCACCGCATATGAATATTTTATCAAATCATGTTTCTTGTGGTTTCCGGTTCATGGGCTGATAGTCCACTTTCTGCGGCATAGCGAATTAGATTTAACACAACTTTCTCCTCGAGGCCTTGAGAATTGGATCGGATCGTTGGTTCGATGTTTTGAGTGTGGCTTTGAAATCCGAGTCCTGCATCTTCAGAACATGTTGACCGTGGTTCCGACCGTAAAAGGCGGTGCCGAGTATTACCTTAATCCCGTGACGCATACGACTATTGTCACAAATTTGTAAAGAAAAGATCCTAAGTAGAGACATCGCTTCTTTTATTCCATGATTGACGGAGTCTGTTGAAAAGGGTTGCTCTCCTTTTATGAAGTCGAAATGGGGACCACTTGGTAGCCAATTCAGTTATTTGGTTTCGGGCTGTTATTGTCTGTTGTTTGCCGACTTTAGTCCTTTCCTTTGTTTTTTTTTGCATAAAAGGATATCATTCCGGCGTGTCCATCGAATCTGATCGAGGTATTTGGAAATTGCAAGACGAAGGGATGGACTGGAAAATGAGATTTTCCTTCGAGGGAGTTGATCGAGCGAGGCGAATGGTGACTGCACGCCAAGCAGCGAGGGCCGAGGAGAGGGAAGCTGAGGAGCAGAGGCGAAGAGAGGAGTGGATCTTGGTGAAAGCATTTTCGTTGGGTTTGACGTGATAAATTCGCGAAGAGAGGGATTTGAGGAGTAGAGGCGAAGAGAACGGGCGCGAAGATTGGACGTGATCACTTCGTGGCTCGAGAGATGAATGGAGTTTCCCGAGATTGATTTGAATGGGGATGACCAATGGAACAGGCATGATCCGACGCTTGGTGAAACCATTTTCGTTGATGCGAATGGCGTTGAAGCCAGCCAAAATATGACCGTTCCTCAAGTTCCACAAGGACCAGACACGAGGTTAACAAATCAGACCACGACGCCTAAGCCGAGACGGAAACATAAGTATAGGCATGGAAAAGATGCCAAAGTTCCTCAGTCTGATTCGGAGATGATTCGGTTTGACCCGAGCGAGGACGGTTCTTCGTATTCTAACGCCTCTAAAGTGGCGAATTTTTGCGCAGGCGTATGCATCTTGGTGACAACCATGTCAGATATGAGGAAATGGTTTACGATAATTTGCTTATTGGTGCGTGAAAAGACTTTTTGAAGGTTAGCATGTTATTATTTTGACCGGTGTGATTTTCTTCTTTTCTTGGTCTAACTGGGTTGACTTGTTAATTTTCTTTCTTTTTGAAGGCATGTGCATCGGTTAACAAACAGGCTGCCTAATCCGAGAAAGAGATTCAGAAGGCTAAAAACCTGCTTGCTAGACATTCTATTGATAACGCAAGGTTGGAAAGTTCTGTTGCCGCGTGTAAGACATCACTTAGGGGAAGAAAGGCCGAGCTCGATGCGGCGAGGCTGTCGCTCGAGAATAAAAAAGCGAGAGCCTTTGCTGAAGCGAAGCCGTGAGGATTCAGCTTGAACAAGAAAAGTCTTCTCGTGAAGCGGCCTTGAAGGAGGTGACCAAGAAGCGAAGAAGAGCGATGTTTGATAAAATTGCATCCCATTTTTCTAAGCTTCATGGAGTTTTCTGGAAATCGTCGAGGCTAAGAGGAAGCAAAGCTAGTATCTTGAGGCGAGGAGTAACCTCGAAATGATTTTTGATCTGAAGGCAAAAGATCTTCCTGTGTTTGAGTCCGAGGAGGTAGAACTGAAGTCGACGAGGGATACGTCTAGGGACGAGGGATACGTCTAGGGGCGAGCGATGTCTTAGAGTATGACAAGTTGATTACCAAAGCTGAAGGTTATCTCAATCTTTCTCCCTTTTCAGGAAACTTTTCCGGTCCATCGCAATGGGATACACCATTTCAAGATGCTGCTGCGTCAGTTGGCAAAACCGATGCATATTGCTTCAAAGCTTGAGTGTCGGATTTGTTGATTTTACCGATATTTATGTTATAGTCTCGTATGTTGTTGTAATTTTTCTTCGAACGGTTAGTCGTTCCAGTCTATGAACTTGATGCTTTGTTATTTTAAATGAAATGTTTTTGTTCTAAGTTCTTAATACCCATTCTCAGAATTTCAGAAATCCTTTGTTGGTCCTTTGTCGCTTCTTTCGAATTTGGGTTAAGTGGATGGTCGGGAACCGATATTGCACCAAACCGACTACCCGATCAGGCTTTACCGGAAGCTCGCACGCCAAGTATATTCATCGCAAGGGGCCGAGCGGCTGAATTCAGATTTTCTGAGTATCGTTGCTCGGATCAGCTATTTAAGTCTAAGGAGACAGTTGAAGTAAATCTACCGTATAGATATAACTCTACAATATAGACAATTTTGGTCACTTGGGATCATATGACATACCTTCATCCCGTATCGTTTCTTTAAGGCATCGACAAGAACACTTGGAAAGACTTTTCGTCCAACACCACCGACAAAGTCTTGGTATATACGACCGATCATATATGGAGTTGCTTTACGAGCACGAACTGAACGCTCTGTGACCGAGCAAGTGTGTTACGATATGTATAATTTTATGTGAAATTTTGGAGAATCTCCAATTGTTGGCGCCCGAATTCTCCAGTGACAGCCTTTAATCCAGCATTTGACGGTATATACAGTCGGGGTCGATTACTCGACATCAAAGTCAAATTTCTTGACTACTGTTAGCAACTTCAACTTTGTCTCCAACTCATCTTTTGTGTCGTACTGTTTCCCTACCGCTAGTTCGAGTTCACCTATTTCTATATTCTGAAAAGTCTAGTGAAGGCCTATATGTATTTTTCATAAGTTTCTTACTTGTTTCCTTTGGTTGCAGACTTTCCATGTCTTCTTGATATTCTTGTTCATAAAATTCTACTTCATCATCTTCCTCTTCGTCATCTTCTTCCTATTCTACTTCTTCTTGTCTCCCGGACACTGCGTAATCTTCATCACAAGAGCTAGCACCGTCTGGGTCCTCACAACAATCAAATCTGTATTCTTCTTCTTCATCTTCTACATCGTCATTTTCACCTAAACCATCATCTACCAGATCTTCTTCTCCTTCATTTTTACAACCCTCATTCCCATTGTCTATATGATTAATCTCAACGCAAAGCCTAACGGCTTGATCTTTACAAAGACGCAAAAACCAGTTCAGTTGTCGAGAATTCCTAACACTTACCAGAGATGTGTCCATCGGCAAGGTCCGTGAATACTTCTTTGGTAGCATGTAACTCAGCTCGGCTTCGTGAGTTTGATTATCCAAACCATAGTCTTCGTAGGCCATTTCAACCAAATCCTCATAAGAAGTTCTCTGTTGTAAGCAACAAATGCGACTCCCTCTGCTCTTATCTTTGAAGTTGTCAATGTAAAAGACCCATCAATCTCTCTCAAATGTCCATCTACCGGAAATTAACACTATTTCCGACATACCGAAATATGGAGATTGGAAAGGATGAAGTTATTGAAACCAAAGAAATAGGGTGGGGAATAAGATCCTCAAATAAATCTGGAAATTTGCGAGATTTTTTTTTCCCTGTGTCAGGCCTCCACAAAACATCGGCGAAGAAGATGAACACCATAACCTAGAGCTGTTCCAACCAACTCAACTAACTCATTTAATACTATATAAGTCTACCATAACTTACTAATAATTATTAAGTCTACCATAACTTACTAACAATTATTAAGTATACAACGTACACCTCATTAGTAACTTAAGTCTACTTTACATTATGGGAGCATACGAAAACAAGTCTACCAAACAACATAAAAGTCTACTAAACGACAGAAAGTCTACGAAAGCGACATAAAGTGTGAAATAACGTTTCAAAAATCTATCACGTCTACGACATTGTCGTCTTCCATATAAATCTGCTAAAACGTCATGAAAGTCCACAAGGAGAAAAATAAGTCTACAAAGTCAAAAACAAGTCTACAAAGAAAATATAAATCTACGGTTACACATGATATATCTGCAACCACGTCGATGTATTCAAGTTCCCTACAAAATCTACGACTACTTGGTGAAAGTCTACGAACTCCAAGAATAAGTCTGCAGCGGAAAATTAAATCTACTGCTGTATAATTTAAATCTACCAAATGACAAACAAATCTACAAATCTACAAAATAAATCTACAAATCGCAAACAGATCTGCTGTCATAGAAAATAACTCTGCAAGATGTACGACAAGTCTACGAAAACCTAAAAGTCTACTACATCAGTTATAAAGGTCTACGACAATTGAACAAAATAAATCTACTAAACTTTAAATAAATCTATAAATCACTAAAGAAAAATCTACAATCCGGAATATAAGTCTACAATCTTAAAAAAAAATCTACAATCCTAAAAACACTTCTACAACCCCAAAACAAGTCTACAATCCCAAAAACAAATCTAGAACCTCAAAAACAAATCTACATACCAAAAACAAGTCTACCATTTAATTAGGTAAATTTAATATGTGCCTTATTTTCTGAAAACCCTATTGTCCTCTATAATCCTTTATATATACAATTGTAGAATACCCTAATGTGCATATCACCAGCCCTAAAAAAACAAAAAAAACCAAAACTATTTTTCTTGATTTGTGATAAATCTTCATAATGTCGAATTTCGTTCCATTAAAAGAATTATCCTTTCAAAAGATTAACTGTATATCTTCCATACTTTGTGAAATGCCATCCATATAGTAATCAAGCCGGTTTAAACAGCTAAAAGGGATGCTCGCAATCAGTGCCGCATCTTCAGGTTCAATAATCATCTCAATCAGCTTTTATTCCAAGTCTTGTTTTGATGATCAATCAGTTGGTCAATCGTAGACAAATGTTGTAAAGTGTTTTTTTTTGGTGCTGGTCTTGGGCGATAGGCTGGTATCCATGGATCATTACATATAGAAATAGAATTTTCTATTCCCACTCTCTTAATAAGTCCTTTCTGAACCAGAGATCTAGCAGATGTGATATTCTTCCATCCATATGATTATGAATAAGACCGTTCGGATCTAGAGGATCCGTATTCCAAAAATATTTGCCCTTAAAAACTTTATAGAAAAGAATATCCGGTTTTGCTCTGAGCCTCCATAACTTTTTTGCTAAAAATCTGTCTTCACATCTCTGAAGGCCCGAAAACCAATACCACCATCTTGTTTATCCCTATAGAGTTTGTCCCACGATTTCCAATGCATTCATGAATGAAAGATATATTTAGGGAAGAACGTCGAAATTATAAATTATACAATCGAATTGAAAGTATACAATGAATGAGATCGAATAACTAAAGTCGAAGTGGTCTTCTCTCTTGAATTTGGAATGGCATGAGAACAAATTCTCTTCTTCTTTAAATAGCTTTGATCCTCGATCTTTCAGTTCTAATTTTCTAGTGAGTTCTTGTTAGCGGCGATCCCTCCCTCTATCAGTGATCCATGGAGACCGTTAGATCGTCTAAAGACTCAATCTTTTGTCGAGCTTGATCTCTTTAACCTTGAGCTCGACCCTTCGTGACTCGAGCAACATATAGATCTTTTGGGCTATTTAATTGATCATCTGTCGGGCCTGAACTGTAATTGGTCTTTCGAGTGTTTAATGGGCCACATATTCTAATGGGGAAATTCAGCACGAACAATGACCTCTTCCCATCCACGAAACCACCAATCGGTGAGAGAGCAAAAACCAGAGAAACCACCAGACCTAAAGAAAAACGATGAGGAGAAGCCACCACAGAGACCGTGGCGGAAGAAGGAGAAGAGGCCGACCGGATAAAGAAAGACCAGGAAAACACCTAGACTTCACATATCTATAGTCCTCTTGTAGATCTGGGTTGAGAGGCGACATCCAGAAGATATCCCACCGAGGACCACACACCACCGTGACACCGGAGCGAGAACGCCGCACCGCCCACTCACGCCACCGACACGACAAAGCGACTCAGATCTTCGGCAATAGACAGAGGGAGAAGGATAAGAAATGAGACTCCAGCCAGGCATGTCCTCAAAAAACCGAGAGTGAGAAGCCCAACCCACCACTTACCGCACCATACACCACCGGACGAAGAAACGGGAATAACCTCTTAGAAAGCAGAGGAAGGCGAAACCCGGATAAAAGCATCGTTAATGAGAAAATAGGCGGAGATGAGGTATCTCACAGCGATGTCGAGAACCCATCGCCGAAGAGAAAAAAGTTTCTCTCCCCTTCACGTGTTGACAATGTGTTTGTTATTATCTTTTAAGAACAACCCAATGTTTATTACCCGATTACTGAGTTAATTGAACCCAATGTATCTTATTTAGAAAGTAATAGCAATGTTGTATCTTCTGAAAACTTTGTGCAATTATGTATCTTTTTGTCTTCTTGTGAGCAAAAATGATTGATTTACCCTTCACTATTAATTCAATTTACCTTTCTAGTTAGTTAACTCAGTTAACTATTTGATCTAACTAGTTTAACATTTTTTAAAATTGGATGTCTATTTAGTTTTTTTTGAACTACTTGTATCTAAATTAAATTGATTAATACAAATTGTAGGAGATAAATATATTTCGGTTATGATTTCATGATATACAACCACGAACCCCCATGGATACCGAAGCTCATCTAGGCATAAATATGCATTGTGTAGTAGTTTGCGGCTCATGGCTGGTCACCGGCGAAGGATCCTAGAGATTCATCGTCGACATAGAGAGATTATCTCGGACCGTCCCAATGAAGTTGGGCATGAAGATTGAAGTCCTCGTCGCCCTTGTTATAACAGAGTTTGGTTTGGAATTTACCTCGAAACGAAAGCTCAGCTACTCGCCGGTTCTTACCTTATCCTCTGCATGCAGTGACAGCTCGCCCCCTGTTATGGTAACAACATATTTCGGGGTATCCTGTTTCCTGGATATTTTGTCAGCTAACTGCTCAATGAAGCTATTCCTGTCTCTGGGAAAGATAGTTAGGAAAGAAGGCGATTCTCCAAAGAAAAAGGCGTCTAAGGTAGCTCACCGAGGGAGGTTTATGACGCCTGTTAGGCTATTTTGTTACACAGCTGCGTCTGGTAGCAGGGCATCTCCGGTCATGCTCGACGACGACACTGTTGAAACTCTTGACTCGATTTTTCGTGTTTATTCACCTCCACGCAAACCAAGCTATGAGGGAATGATTGTTCCATTCTTCAGGCCATTCGTCAAGCAAGAAATTGTTGATATAGCTGCAGATCAGCGCTCACCGTCATTCACTTATGCCAACTACCCGAAAAATCATTCACCTATCGAACGTGGTATGTTACTCAATATCGCATTGTTTGGTATGTTACTCAATATCGCATTGTTTCATTTTCCAAACTTCTAGATGTGATGACTACGATCCCCAAAAAAATCCCAATTAACAACCATTAATGGCTCCTGTTTCAGACTATCCATCCACCGTAAATTTAACAGAAAGAACGGACGAATGGTGTCCCAACAACAAGCAACCATTCAGTTTTGAGTTATTAGACAGAGATAGCCAAGAAGATGACCTCACCAACGATGATAACATAACAAAAGTTCTTCCAAACAATCCACCTAGCGATGGTTTAGTGGATATAGAAGTTAATTACGTCGCAGGTAACATGCCTCAATTCAGCTATGATTTACAAGATAAATCTAGCCAAGAAAAGTGCACCAGTAACTCCGGGAGAAAAAAAAGATACGCTTCCCAACAGCCCGCCTCGCACCGTATTAGTGGATAGATCTGTTGAACACGTTCCAAATAAGAGGGATCCTCTAAGTTTCGATCTGCTAGATAGCCAAGAAGATGTATGCACGAACACTGAAAGTGTTAGTCACGCGGTGCCTAGCCATCCATCTGGCGATGCTGAAAGTGTTAGTCACTATCTACTCTACTTTATCGATTCCATTTTCCTACAAAATCTAATATAACATTAATAAATGGTTGAACTTTATTAAAAAAATATATTACGATTTCAATTCTTCCCACCCCACTTCTCGATTCCCGGACTCCTCGAAACCCTATTTCCTGTTCGCCGTCAAATCATTTTACGACTTTCAAAGCGTCATTATGCACGATAACAAATTAATATTAACATATATATTTTATCAACGGATACTTATATTTTGGGCCAGTTGTATCTCACGATGAAAATCCCTCACACGCGTCGTTGTTATAAACTATCCACAAAACGTTTTGTATTTACTTTTACCATCCATTTAATTTCCTACAAATAAATATAGAATAAAACATATTCCAACGTAATTATCACTACCCTCGAAACCCCAAACCCCAACCCTTACATCCGTCTGACATTTCTTACCAATTCCAAGGGAAGGCGATTATTATGGACAATCCACAGGGATAACACATAAATTTATCCCTTAATAAAACAGACACTCACATTGGTGGATAATTTTGACATTTTATCGTTTAATATAACAGAATCTGAGCTTCATAATTTCATCATTCGACGACTTGATTTCCCATTCGTGGATAGTTTTAGTCTCACTATCCATTTCTTATATCCGTTTGTTATTGCCTTCCACTTCAAACTGTCCATTGTGCCATCTACTTACCATGTTATCTTATATCCATTTGTTATTGCCCGCCTATTGTTTTTACAAGTCCGCTAAAACCATTTTTTATTTTCCTCCTTAATACCGAAATCATATTATACTTTCTAATCGTATACACAGGATAAAATCGATATTTTTAGAATACCTTTATCGAGGCACTTTATCAGCTTCATATTTGTAACAACCTAAACGGAGACTAGACAGACAGATTTATATGCCAACATATCCCCTCCTATCTAACCAATCACTTTAACCTCTATCTACTAGGAGTCACTCTGTAGAGTAGAATTAATATTTCTCATGGATTTTCACTAAGTCACTATTTATTACTAAACGTACGATTTATTATTTATAGTCGATCGTCAATTCATACACAGAATAATACCGCTATCCCTTATAATGTACACATGTTCCTAGTAGGTTAACCAACCCATCAAATTACACAAATATAACAAAAAAACATGTATGTATCCATATCCTAACTTCAATTTATCCACCACCCTAATAGGGATATACACCTATCAAATAAGTACCCCATATTAAGGAAGTTACCAGATGGATACGAAATAATCATGTTTTGAAGAGACAAACATTTTCTAAAGTCTCAAGGAACTAAACACACAATTTGGGATGAAACTTTATCCCTAATGTCCATATATTCTAAGTTCCCAATACCAACCCATTAAATTTTCCAGTATAACACAAAACGGTTATGTGTCCATAACCTAATTTCCGATAGTCTATATATCCACCATCAAATAAAGATATACACCTATCAATGTAGTATTCCATATAATGGAAGTTATCCCATGGCAACCCAATACTCATAGTTCCGAAAGTCAAACAGTTCTTCATGTCTCAAAGACCAACACACACAAACCATAAAACACACAAATCATACTGAATTGTTAAAAGTTCATTTGAAAATTTGCGGGACTACCAAGTGCTTATAAATGTCCGTCGCGTACTCCTGTCGAAACTGGTCCACGAAATCATCTGTCATGGCCTCCATTCCATCAGATCTGACTAGGGCATACAACTCAAGAAATTTCATTGTAACAGGTCCGCAATCGCCCACTCGATCGTTCGTGTACGCCGTCTCAAAGCGAGTCCATGAATAAGGCGGTAAAATCTCGCTTAGTTCCTGTTTACTCTCCATGCTTTGTTCCCTTGGGTTCATACAATTAGTCTCAGGGTCCGCCTTGAAAAAGGCTTCCACAATGTATGGCAACATTTGTAGAATTGGGCCAAGGTTTATCTCAGCTTTGGTGTCACGGTTATGGATAGGCAACGATTCTAGTAGCTCGACAGTCTGGAATTCAATGTTAATAGCCACTCCGACCCAGTGATCTCCGTTCCAATTCATGGGAACATAAATTGTTGTCACATCTTCAAACCACCTCGCCTTTACACGGCCGTGCATCCAGTCGCTGTATACATACTTCCTGATTTGTTCATCCCAATGGTACTCCCGCTGTTCTTTGGACGAGGAGAAGCTCCTATGTCGCCCTTGCAAATGGTTTGAAAACCAAGGCGGGAGAAAGACCACCCTCTCCTTAGCGAAGTAACTAGCATGTTTCATGTATATGTACTCTGCAAGTACCTGCATATGTTGAAGTACCCAGATACCATATATGTTAACAACATATGCCAATATATACAACAACTTAACACCATACTAACCGTTGTGTTAAACATTTCGTTGGTTCTGCGATTTCAAGCAAGAATTTTCTTATCTATTGCAACCTCCCCATATAACAAGTTCTTCAGCTCGTATTGCCTACATAATTTGCGATAATTATACTACATGTAACAGATTTAACGTTTCTATAACGACAGTTCTGCTTTACCTCGTAGGACAGAGCCTCAGCGTTTTCTACCAGACGTTCTTATGCTCAATATACATATCTTCGCTTTCCCTTAACCCTGCAAATATGCGAGCAATCTCATACTCGTCATTCGTTGGAGTAGGTTTAACACACTTTCGTGGAGGAGAAGAATCGCTTAGATCCACTGGTTCTTCAGTGCTAGCAACCAATTCTTTCATTAGGCCACCCTTCTTTTTACGTTCGTTGTTCTTCTTGTTAGCTTTCTTCTTCGTTTCCTTAACTTCACCTACGACTACATCTATTGTTTCATGGCAAACACATTAAATAGGTCATATGAACTGTCGAACATCTATTAAAAATTATTATTAAACTACCTTGGATTGTTTCTTTCCCCTTACATCCTCCTCGCCATCTCTCTCTTTATCCTGATTCACGGAAGTATCCAGTTTGCTTTCCATGGGTATGTTATCGGTCTTTACTTCACATGGGAAATCGGAGACACTCTAGCCATTATTAATAAAAAAATATATAACTCGCTCATGTCCACAATAATACCTCATACAAACATTTGATTTTCAAATCAATTACCGTGGATTGTTTCTCTTCAATCACAGACATTTGTCCATCTACCAATTCAGGGTGCTTGCAGCTGCTATCCATTTTGATTTCTATGGATACACCATCTTGATTTCCTTCACTTGTTGTCCGAGCCTTCTCCGTGATTTGTTTTTCAGCAGGCAAAGCCTTCACTGCATCTATTTTTTTGGCTCATCGGAGGCATTATCCATTTCGCGCTCTATGGATAAACCGCCAATCTTTGCTTCACACGGGATCTCAGTTATACCCTGCCCAAATGGATACCAAAAAAATTGTACTTATCTACTAAAACCGTATATTTACCAAATTTAACAAAGAAGACAATACACTACTTCCTCAAAAGCATTCAAATGTATCCATAAATAACGTGATGTTGCGGATCCCCTTCACTGTATTTGGTAGTATACTCTTGATTCTCTGTGGATAGTTCTGCCTCTTCCGTGATTTATTTTTCAGCAGGCAAAGCCATCACTGCATCTCTCTTTTTGGGCTCGTCAGAAGCAGTATCCATTTGGCTTCCTATGGATAAACCGTCAATCTTTGCTTGACACGGAATCTCGGTGTTTTCCTGCCCCATATGGATAGAAATAATTTTTAATTATCTAGTCAAACCGTATATTTACCAAATATAGAAAAGACGATAATACACTAGTTCCTCAAAAGCATTCAAATGTATCACTAAATGACATGATGTTGAGGATCCACTTCATTGTCTTTGGTTGTACACTGACTCTCTGTGGATAGTTCGTCTGATTTTTTCTCGCAAGGACTGCAGCTTTTATTCTGCCCATGCTACATCCCAACAAGTAGGAATCAATTATTAACGCGTTATCACCAAGGAGAGAGCAAACTAAGATGAACGTAAACCTCCCAAAAAAAACCAACCAAATGTATCAGCAGATCACCTGGTTTAATGGATGCAAAACCACATTGTTTTCTACTGCCTCCTTTCTAAGTGTTTCTAGGCTTTCAGCTGCATTCATAATCTCTTTCGACTTCTCGCCATCCCCCCCCTGTAGTCAAACTCACAGCCTGCTTGTCCTTACCGACAATGGATTCATCACTTGTTTTACAAGGATCAATCGTGACAGCCAGCTGAGTACAAAAGTTTCTAATGTTAAATTCAGATCCCAGATTTTCTTGATCGAAAAAAGTTTCATCAACACAGTTGTTAACTTGAGAAATAATAGAATTCACATTATTTCAAATTGGGTCGATGTTGGTGACATGACTTTCAGAGGTTTGATCACCAACTCCAATATTAAGATTCTCAGGCCTTCCAACATTAGATTTTTCCTTCTTCTCTGTTTTAGTTGCACGTAAGAATGCTTTCTTCATTCCTGTCAAAGTCTGCTTCTGAGTGGGGTTGTTCACACGTTTACTTACACGCAACCTACAATCCTTTGTCGGCATTTTTCGCTTCAACCACATCACTTCATTTTGCAAATCTTTAATTGAATCCTCTACCCAACTCTTGAACTTGTCATTTACAACAGAGTCGGCCTCACTGCTAGCCCCATCTTCAATTCCAAGAAACGCCTTTCTCTTTTTCTTTTTCTCCACAAAATACTTGGGGACGTGTTCAATAAGATCATGAGAAGAATCACCACCAGGCCACTCATCCCTATTAAACTCGTGATTACTATCCACGAAGCTTTCAAGATAAGTAACCTTCTTATTTTTTTTCTCGTCTATCCATTCACCCCAACCTTCTCCTAATGGCCTCACTTGGGGTTTTAAATAAGGAACAACTTTTACTTGTACATAGTTAAATAGCACATCTAAATGGATTAAGAGATTCGTATAAGTATGGACGATTCAAATATACACATACCTCAGGTCCAAACTCGATGTCTAGTACAGTGTCACTGCTAATCTAGTTGTTTTCCAGGATCCTTTCGAAAGAACTATCCATGAAATTCATATTTGATTCATGGTCAGACATCCTCTCCAAGAATCCTGGAATACAACGGAAAACTAGGAGTTGAAATGCAAGCGGGAATCCATACAAGACCTTTGTTTGCTGCTGCACCTGCGTTCTGAATGTTTTAACAGGATCCTCACCAAGTTTACCAGTCCTCGGGCCAGGTTTCAGTGAATTAATTGTTTTAAGAAAATACTCTCTTCCCCATGGATAACTCAAAAAGTAATCCACATCGCTGAGCATCTCAACAAATTCCGGTGTAGCCTTTGCAATATGGTTGCTACTAATTAGAACTCCATCAACAATACATATCAGAGCAAGCTTCAGCCTTTTAGAACCATCCATGCTTGTATCATCAAGCATTTTAAGTATATATGTAATCTTAACCCCTTGTCCCCTTTTTTCCTACTCTTATTCATATTGACAAATAAGGTTTCCCACTCAAAAGTGCATTTCGCCAGCACCATCTTCTTCTCATCTATCTCTTCTGGTTCAGGGAACTCACAACAATTCAAGCCTGTTATCAATCCAAACTCTTCTAACGAGAATCGCAGAGGTTTCCCCGCAAAAACTGAAGTCAACTCGTATCTCTTTTTCGTAATTAGTTGCCTCGCCAGTAGCCCATGAATCATTTTCCCAGAAATTGAACACTGTTTCACTGGGAGCCTAAACAAATATTCAAAACTAGAATCTCGGATTATCTCCCACTCTGGCGTATCCGTAATTTTCATCCACACTCTGTTTAGTATCTCAGGTTTGGAGTATATATTCAGTCGACCATATGGATATCGTTCTGTCTTGTACAATCTAATCGGTAGGTTTGAGTCTACCATCGTCTGCAAAATAAACAACTTTTGTATACATTTTTCGATTAGAAATCACTATAACATAATATTAGGGTAGTGCAAGCTTACCTTATTAGAAATGCACAAGTATCGGAAACCCTAACGAATTTGGTTCTGCTTTTCGCCGGTTTAGATGGAGGAGAGAGAGAGAGAGACGATCGAGAGAGACGATGGTAGTTTCTGTATTTTTTCCTTTCAAATCTAAAATTAATTAACTCTTACCCATCATAAAAAAAACCACCCAACCATAAAATTTCTATTTAGCAAAATTAATAATTGGTCATTTCATTTAGTCTATGGGCATTATTGTCTATTCATTACATCTCTCATCAACAAAAGATACAAAACTGCAAAAAAATTTCAAAAGATACAAATTTGCAAGGTAAAGATAAAAAGATACAGTGAGTGCAATAACCCCCAATTATTCTAAAGTTTTCTTTTGGTGAAATTTTTTCATTTAATTTTTTCTTAAAATTCTAAAAAATTTGCAAAGAAACTAAAAGTAGAAAGAAAGAAAAAAACGAAAATATTTACCGTGATAGTTTGCAAAAATAATTCAACAAAAATACCAGAAAAGAATAAACCTAAAACACTTACACAAACTATGCAGAGGTACAAAGAGAATTTGCCACTACAGAAAGAGAAATACAGAGCGAGCCAAAAGATCTCGACTCAGAAACTTGTGATTACAAAAACCCTAACCACACTTGAAATCAACAAAACCAAACACGCAAGCTAAATACATTTCTGCTTTGTTTTTATCGACAACATGCAAAACTTTAACCACAATAATCGAAACCCAGAAGATGATATGAGAGCAAACAACTATATCATCTCTTCTTAGTTTTCACTTTTTGTCTTTTATTCCGCTGCTTGCAAGCAAATGTATCTGAGTATCACGTGTAGACAAGTTCGATCTCTGGTCTTTAACCACGAGCCATCATGACGTCCAAGTGGTCCAAGCTAATGTCAGATGAAGGCATCTCTCTTCTGTATGTTTTCCACTGTTGGTTTCTGTAGAATCTGTCTTCTTTCTTTTGTGTATGATAATGTTCACTAGTAGTCAGTTGATGAAGATGTAGCATAGCGACCATGCTTATAGCGAATATAGCAGCGTTTCCTAATCCAAGTGCTGTTTTGACAAAACTGAAAGTCGATGCAAAGGCGTTGATTACAAAGTTGGACTTTGATCCATCATCAGGCGAAAGGAAATGAGTGGAGGTTTTAATGCTCCCAACAAATGCAAGAGCTTCCTCTAGAACTCCGTAGCTTTTCCCGTGGTGTTCAGCCAATCTCATTGCTAGTAATATTCTGCTCTGTTCAAGCCTGGCCACCGCTAAATCTCTCTCTGTTCGTTGCTGGGCATGTATAGTCTGCAGAGTAAAGAGAAAGAGAAGTTGATTACATATTGTCTTTCAGAAAATGGTAAGAGTAGACTGACCAGAACATAATGAATGGCAAAGAGAAAGGATGCATCTATCTATGCAAAGAAGTCTATGACCAGAAGGCTGTGAAATGGATTCTACATCTCTACTTGTTCTAATCTTACATACAAAAATATAGCAATTACAAGCCTCCTGAATCTAGATTTTGGTTGTTATTTCATCAAATTCACACATGAGTCTAAAATAGAGAGGATGATCAGAATTTTTCTTATCTTCTGGTTCAGAAATGGACTAAAATCCTAAGATAAACAAAGCTATTCTCCCAATTTCACAACAGTTTCGTCTCTCGATATCAAGGAATCAAATATAAAACTCACATGGAAAAACTCAAGCTGGTCTTCGAGGTTCTCAAGCGCGGTTCGAATTGCGTTGAGGCTTTTCGCCTCTTGGATTGTTGCGTCGTTATCGTCTACGGAGAATCCCTTGATGAAGACGTAACCCTGTCGCTTTTCTTCGCCACCCTGAGTCTTCCTCTTTTCCGATCTCGTAGCTGATTTGAGCAAGTGAGAACGGGAAATCAAGTGAATCTCGTCGCTAAGCTTGTCGTGTAGATCCCAGATTTTCTCAAGAACTGCTTCGACTTCTTCCATCTTCATTTCTCCCATTTCAATTTCATCACAAAAGAAAAAAACGTCTTCTTCTTCTTCTTGGGGAAAATTGTGGACTGCAATTAGCACGGATCCGATGAATTTGATTTCGGAAACGGGTCGGAACCCACCCGACCCGGAAATGTATAATGGTATATCTGGCAGCACGGACTTTGCACGTGTTTATTTGTGTATTGGTGTAATGTCGTTCTATGAGGCTAGAGCATGTATAGTAGTGAACCCCCTTTTGGGGTTCTTAAAAAATTTTTATTATTAATTTTTTTTTTTTTTTTTGCATTTAAAAAAAAAAAAAAAAAAAAATTCAAAAAGAAAAAAGAGCCAATCGGATCATGACACCTGGCGGAACAGTCAAGAACTGGCCCCTTGGAAGCTCTTGGGGAAGAGCCGGTTCTTCCCATAATTGCACTTTCTTATTTTTTTTTTAATTAAGTTTACCTAAGATTTTGTGCAAAAGTGGGTTAAGAACCCTTGCTGCACATGGCCTAAGAGCATGGCCATTGAGGTATCTTAAGGCCCGGGTTCTTAACTATTCACGTGGGTCCCACGTGAATAGTTAAGAACCCGGGTCCTAAAAATCCTTATTTAAGAACCGGTTCTTACACTGTTCATGACACGTGGCGGCTTATCATTCGTCTAATTTTTTTTTTCGAATTTTTTTTTTTTTTACACTTTTCCCAAAAAAAAAAAGAAAATTTTTTTTTAAGAACCCCCATAGGGGGTTCATTGATGGTCATGCTCTAAGGATCATCCGCGTTGGTCGCACCGATGCATCCAAGGGTCCCTGTCGCACCAAATGTGAACACGTGGACTGTCAAAAGCTGCCGTGTCAAATGTAGTTTTATCTGGTGATGTTGAGGAATATTCAACGGAACCCCGTTTCGCCTCTTCCCGTTTTCTTATTTAAACTAAAAAAGAAGAAGAAAGTTCGAATAACTTTAAAAATGACAGCATCAAAGAATGGTGCTAGTTTCACCAACATCTCTGTAGAGGAGCACTTTAGCGTCTCTCAATCTAGTTCCGGTGGACAGGTACTATTGATATTGGTTTTTGTTATTGGATATGCTCTACTAAAGACCAAAATAATAAACGCGTTTGTGTTGGAACTTGCAAGAAGCAAACCATTAGGAAACTACTCTTCTCATCAAGGACAGGTTTAGTTAAACCTTACAGGGTTTCATGATAGTGGATGGGTATGATCTTATGAACCAAAGGTAGTTTATGTCCAGCAAGACACATATTTGTAACAAGTGTGTCATAGGCTAGTGGTGGGTTCTTGGGGCCTTCTTGTGTGTTGATCCCCTAGTTCGACTCCGGTGTTGGATAGAGACTTAGTTTCGTTAACGTATTATACATATCTGAAATAATATTTGCGACCATGTTAATATCAAAATAGGTGATTCTCCTGTGCTGTATAAATATTTGCGAACTAACTAAATCATAATAATTGATTAATATTTCGGTTTTATAAGTTTTAAATTTTTTGTAATTTTAGATACGAAAAATAAATAGAAGATGATTTTAAATAATCTTATGTTGTTAATCTTAGTTATATCTGAGATTTTTGGTTAAAAATTTTGGTTCACTAATTTGTTTTTGGTATATTGGATAACATCTATTCATCCAAATTGAACTACAATTATTTTTGGTTCTAATTTGGATAAAATAAGATCAATTTTGTTAATTGTATTTATTTTGGTTCTTTGTCTTAAAATTGTAAATATTTTTTTTGTAAAATTCGTTATAATTTAATATATGCTTTTGGGAAAAATAGGAAATAAACTAAAGCGTCGATCGGTTCGGAATTTCGTAAGCACATATAACCGATAATTTTTTTTAAACTGATGTGAATATAAATATTTATAAAATAATTAAATCATAATTAATTAATTTTTCCTTTTATATGTTGTAAGTCATTTTTTAAGTTATATGTATGAAAAATAATAGAATATTGTTTTAAATAGTCTTATGTTGTTATCCTAATTAGGCATGTGAAGATTCAAATCCGGTTGGTTATTAATTTTTTTTTTGTCGTCGGTTGGTTATTAATTTGAAGAATGTTAAGTTGTAGCAATTCCTCTGAACCTTACTTGTTTTTTGTGTGTGTTCTAATTAGACTAAATTTGGATTAGTTTTGTTAATTGCATTTAGTACATTTCTTCGTCTTAGATTTAGACTTGTAAATATATTTTCGTAAAATTATGTACAAGTTGATATATATTGTTTCGAGCTACATTTAGGAAAAAGGCTGAAGTGTTGATAAGTTCGGAGTTGCATATACGAACCAAATCGGTTATCTTAATGATAAGCAAAAATCGTATGTTTGATTTCATCAATTTTATCATGTTATAGCCATAATTTAAATTTTAGTCTTATACTGTTTCAATTGTTTAGTTCATAATAAATTAGTTTTAACATTAAAAGTAATTTAAAAAATAAAACATGATATCAAATTATCAAATATTCAATTTAAAAGATTTTTTTAATGATCTGATCAAAAATAAAATTATAATAAATCTATTTTTAGTTCTTGTCTTTTAATATCTATTATTTTATTTAAAAAATAACTTTGATTAAAAGTAAAAATTAGAATTCCTGATTACACATAATATTTTAAATTTTTATTTATTAAAATATCACAATTATTTGAAAAAATAAGAAATGTTTTAAAAAGAAATTATATATATCAGCTACATATTTGACTTAAATCCACAATATTTAAAAATGGAATTATTTTAATTCATTAATAGTACATTTATAATTAGATTTTTGAAAATTAATTTGAATGTAACACATAAAAATAGTTTTATCAAACAATACTACATAGATTTTGAAATGTTTTTATTTTATTTTTAAAGATATATTTTATTTTGTTATTTCTAGAAAACATAATTTAAAATAAAAGTTATAAATTGAGAAAATATAATGACAATTAGTCATGATAGTTTTATTTTATTAAGGGGTTTATGTAATTAGTCTTTGTGAAAATGAATGTGACTTCTCAAATAATATAAATAAATGTGACTTTTGGTACAGTTTGTAGGTCCCACAGAAGAAATTTCCACGGCTGCTAATGCACTTATTGGGAGGTCAACGACATTGACGGAAGCTCTCAAAGCAGCATCGATTAACGTCGGCCGCAAGCCTATGGAAATCACCGACTTAGCTGCCATAAAAGAGGTGGAAACTAGAGCTACGGGAGGAGATATAGAGAGCAGCGGTAGTATCACCGCCGTGGCAAGTAAGGCGGTTGCTCGTAACAAAAAAATAAGTAAAGAAGATGAGAAGATTCGTCTGCGCGACATTATCGCGGAGATTGATGTGAAGATAACGAGAGACAGATCAGTGACAAGTGAAGACGCGGAAGCAGTGGTTCGGGCTGAACTCACTCATTCTCCTTATAACCAAGTTATTCCTGGAGGCGTCGCTGAGTCTGTCACTGCAGCTTATTATTTAAATCGCAGTCCCTCTCTATGATATTACTTTGCAATGTATATATCACATATTACGATCTAATGACGTTTGTTACCTCTCTTCAGTTGCACAAAACGAACTATAGGAATACTTGCAAACAAAGAACTGCGACATCAAAACTTAAGCATGTCCACAACTATCTGCCAGTCTAAAGATATTTGCAATTATGAATCTGAGAGATGTAGGTGCATTTGTTTATCCTTGAAACGGCTACATGATGATTGATGGAATTACCATTATCAATTTGTTTTTCTTCCATTGGCGCCGTCGTTTTGAATACTAACACAAACTTACATTACAAGAAAACAGGGTAATAGCTACGGATTTTGGCTCAATTTCCGTAGCTATTTTGGACATAGTTATGGATTGCTACGACTCGTTTCCGCGTGTAAACGTTCGTAGCTATTGAACTTTCGTAACTATCCGTAGCAACGTGTCTGCGGAATAGCTACGAACGAATCCGTAGCTAATAGCTACGAATAGCCTAAATGTATATTCGTGGCTATTATAACTACGACTAGCTACAATTATTATCATAGCTATTATTTACTATTTAAAAAAAATATATTAAAAAAATAAAAATATTATCTAAATTAATATTTATAATAAAATAAATTTACATTAAATAATTAATTTTTATAAAAAACAAAAAAAAATACAAGAGCTGTCGACTCCAGTGATATAATAAAAATCAACGCCGCCAGCTCCGGCATATTACTTCGGCGACCAGAGCCGTCGACTCCGGTGACAACCGTCATCGTCTCTCTCAGCTCGTCTTCGTCGTCTCACCGTCTTCGTCTTCACACCACTTGAAGTTCACGACGGCAGCCGCCAACACCACCGTCTCCTCTCTAACACAGAGCGATGTCTTCGTCTGTCACCACCACCGGCTTCGTCTCTCTCTCTCTCACCACCTGAAACTCACGACAGCAGCCGCCAACACCATCTACTCTCTCTCACCTTGGCCGGATCAAGTGGAGAAGAGCCTTCGCTGGATCTTCGATAGCAACGATTCCCCATCGCCGGATCTTTGATTTCTTCACGAGAGGCGTTTTCCAAAGGCTCCGACGGCTCATCGTCTTCGATTCCCCATCGTGGATCATCGCCGGATCTTCGTCTTCGTCTTCGATTCCCCATCACGGATTCAGCTTCAACTTTCATTTCTTCAGTAAACTTGTATTTTTTATTAAAAAAAACAAGACGAAGGAGGATGATAGACGGCGGGTCGTGAGGGAAGATGAGGTAAGGGTGAATTTGGTTAATGAGTGAAAAGGAGAGAGTAAATGGACGGTTGAGATTTAAAATTGGGTAGAGATCTAATGGTTCAAAAGTGTGATCTCCAATTATGTTATTTAAAATATGAACCATTCATCTGTTTTAATCAACGGCCTATAAGAGTTATCTGCGCGACACAGTCTTAACCAATATAATTTTTTTTATTATACTTAACATATAATAATCAAAAAATAATTTAAAATAATATAAATGGTTCAAATAATTTTTAAAATGGTAAATTTAAAAGTGTTAGAGTAAAACTTTTAAAAATATTAAATTTTATAAATTATTTAAAAATTATAAAAATGAGTATGTATAATAACTAAAAATAATAAATTTGATTTTAAATTTTGTTTACATTAGTTTTATTTATTTTAAAAGTTAAATTTTATTTATGAGTATATAATAACAAAATTTTTGTTTAAGAAATTTTAATTTATTATTAGCATTAAAAATTAGTAAAATTCAAAACAAAATCATTAAACTTTTATTTTATTGTTTTTAAAATAGTTTTTAATTAATTTTATGTAAAGTATATATATAAATGTTTAAATATTATTTTTTATGTTGTCAAAAAATATTATTTTTATATACAAAATTAATTTTATAGTTTATTATTAAGAGTAAGGTTTATAGTATGATTATGGTTTGTGATATAGGATTTGAAGGGTTGTGTTTAGGATTATAAGTTAATATTTGAAAATAATAGATTTAAAAATATTTTTTGTTTTATAAGTGTTGAATCTTAGTTTTGGATATGGTATAGTAATTAGAAATGTTTAATTAGAGTTTTTTTATACTTTAGATTTTTAGGGTTTGTTTAGGGTTTTATGTATTACTTATGTATTAGTTTTGTTTATACTATAGATTTTAAATATTAATTTTGTATATATAATTAAATTTATATTTTGATTTTATAGTTTATGAAAGAGTTATGTTTAGAGTATGATTATGGTTTAATGTATAGGGTTTAAGGGTTGTGTTTAGGGTTATAAGTTAATGTTTGAAAATATTTGATTTGGAAAATATTTATCTTTTATAAGTGTTGAATATTAGTTTTGGATATGTTATAGTAATTGAAATGTTATTAATTAGAGTTTTAGGGTTTGTTTAGGGTTTAGGGTTTTGAATAGCTATGGATAAAATCCGTAGCTATACCGTATATATTTAAATATACGTTAGATATTGCTACGAATAGCCACGAAAATATGTCGTAGCTATATTTCTGCGTTTTTGTCGTACATATTCATAGCTATATGTTTCTACGAACGTGTTATAGCTATCCATAGCTATTTTGTTACGAATAGCTACAAATTTATTTTGTAGCTATATAGCTACGGATAGCTACGAAATAGCTACGATTTGTAGTCGTAGCTAATCTGTAGCTGGAAAAAATAGCTACAGAAAATCCGTAGCTAATCCGTAGCTAACTCTCAGTTTTTTGTAGTGTTACAAACATGATCCCGACTGGAGAGTTTGAGACGACTAGTGTAAACTAGTGAGAAGGTGGACTTAACACATGGTACGTCGTTAAACTAGAGGGGAAGAAGTGATTCAATATATAGTTAAGCCTCTATATATTTAGACTACACTAATGTGCGGACTAAACACATGGTGGATCGATATTTGTTAAGGTGAATTTGATTAGGGCATCGGTGGGTGGAAGAAAAGAGAAGGTTCTGGATGAGAGTTGTAAATTTGGAATCGCATCGGATTGATTTTACGATAGAGGTCACCGTTTTTTTTTAAACTGCATGGGGTACTGGTGTCAGTAGCCCGAAGCTCCGTTTTCATAAAATATAACTTTAGACCATATGGAAATACAAAAATCTAAACAACAAAATAGTAGTTGAAAATATTAAAAAGAAACGTGTAAGAAGTTAAATCCGTACGTAGTTTAACCTAATATTAGTATACATGGTTTGGGAGGCTTTGGTTTGCTCTTGTCGTCCGCTTTACAAGGATGAACTGGAAATAACGGTGGCGATTTAACCTAATAACGTCTGTTTTCTCTTTCCTAAGTTTGTCCTTTTATGCTTTGTTTTCGGCGATTGCTCTCTTTCATTTTCTTCTGGCTCTCCCTTGCTTCCAATGTTCTGGAGATCTTTTTGTCTCCATCCTTTTTGGTGGCAGTGTAGATCTTGGCGGTCGGATACACGGCTCGTGCATGGTGGTTTTTTTAGGCGGCGACGATTTCCTCTTTCGACTAAGGTTTTCGTTTGTGTTTGGACTATTTTTGGGCTTTCTAACTTTTAGATTTTGTTTCTTGGATTCTTAATTTGGACATGAGTGTGTTTGTTTTTTTTTTTCTGTTTTTTCTCTTTTATTTTCTGCTCTTTGTATAATAAATCAAAATTTTTGATATGAAAACCCTTTAAAATATATGTTATAAATATATAGTGTATGTTGGAGTTGTATAGTATTATTTAGCATATTGTATACTGGTATGCTCATGTATAACGATACCAAATGAATATATTCTTAAATATTCATTCAAGAAGATATTATATATATATATATATATATATATATATATTTTTTTTTTTTCTAGTAACAATTCTAGCAATTGTCATTTACTTAATAAACATTCATTTGACATTTACCAATTTTACTCATGAAAATAATGGTTTTCCTTTCTTTCAATTTTGAATAATAATATTTATTAGATTTTTTCCAGAAAGATAATTACTAGAACTACGCGATGATACCAAAAAAAATTTATATATATATAATTACTTTTCATTAAACAAGAAGATAAAAAGTACACGAATAATCCAACCAACAAAACACAGAACGAAGCATGATGTCCAAAACCTAACTATCTTCAAAATCTCACGTCAAGAGAAGGAAAAAAAATTCAAAATAATGAGGAACACAAACACAAGGAAACAAAATCATTGTGGAGGAAGAACAAATTGGAGGATCCATAAGGTTTAATGAATGAAATAAGTCAACGCCAAAGCCACCATCATTAGAACATACGCTATCCCCTGATCTATCGATGTTCCTGCCAAATTCCAAAATATCAAAAATCAAATTCTTCTCAAAGAATTCTCTAAATCCAAAATGGAAATATTAATCGAAAATTGTATGCTATAATACCATCGCTGGTGGGTGCGGGAGCAGGCGAAGTTGATTGCGCATGAGCAATCGGCAAGAGAATCACGGAGATGATGACGAAGACGGCGAGAATCTCCGACGGAAATTTCAGGGACGCCATTCTTTTTCTATTATCTCCGGTGATTATTCCGGCGAAGGAATTTTTTTCTTAATTTTTTTTTGTCAGAAATCAAGAAAAATGCCGATTGGTGAAAGACAAGAGAAGCTTAAGATTCGGTTAAATAGTAAAGGACATGCCTCAAGGAATGTGGGGCCCAGACGGCTTGGGACCCACATAACACACAAATCCTCTCTGTCTTAGAAACTCTAATCACTCGTTGGTTGTTGGTGAGTTGTCTTTTTTTTTATCTTTTTATTTAATTGCAATAGTAATCTTGAAATTAGAGGTTTAACGAGAAAAACGGTTTATCATGCTCTGTTCCTAAGCTGTGTTTGAGAAGGATCAAATAAAAAGAATAATCTCCAGCCTGTTTCTCTCTCAATACTTTCCTGGTTTTGCAATTTACCGTTTCAAGAATATCTTTTACTGTATCGGTCCTTAATAACCCGGTTTAGAGATAAACCTAATTAAGCATTTCTTCACCATATTTGAATCTTATGTTTTTAGTCATTATCATAAGATAATCCAGATCATCTTTCCATTTACACCCTAAAAGCAAGTTCAGTCCCTAATTCCATCAGATAAATCTCTGGTTTTCATATCAAACCGGTCTACTAAAATTTACAAGAAAACCAAACCTTAAACTAGCTGTTAAGTTATACCATAACGAAGAGCTTTATTCCAAACCTCATGGAGATGGAGGAGCAGCGAAGAATATATCTTCTCTGTTGTTATAGATCTGGAAGAGTTGTTTCGAGTATCGGCATGCTAAAACTCGGCAAATCTCAACCTCGTAATTTTGCAATTCCTCAACCGATTTCTTCAAATCACCCGAGGGATCTCCATCTGTCAGAATCTGTCCTATGCGAGTGCCCCTAATCACACCATTCACGAACGCAAATCAAGAAAACTGATCAAAAAGTGTTCGTTAGTTATCGTTGTGGGTTCCTTATAGTATACCTTTCGGCGTCAGCAATGCTAAAACCGCGACCATTACAGAGAAAACTTGATCTTGATGCCTTTTCACCTTCTGTTTGAAACCTGTACAGAACGCAAACCGCTCTCATACAAAGCTCGGGGTCTTTGCCGAAAGCTGCCAGCATATCTGCTTCATACTCCCATTTCTGTTCACCAGGTTTCTTCTTGTCCCTCCTCAATCTTGAAATGACATCAGCATAACCGGTCTCTCCATCAGATTCCTCCTCCGGTACACCGCTCTCGATATCATCAGATTCCTCACTTGCAGGTTCATCATCATCAACAATAAACCCATCCAAACTCTTGCTCTCACTCTCTCGCTCTGACTCTTCTGTCTCATCATCCTCAGCATTACCAGTTGCCGGGATTCCCACAAGTCTCTCTGTTGGATTTCGTACAGTTGAAGTAGAGATATCTTCAAGAACTCTCTGTTTTCTCAGTCTTGACGAAACTCGACGCTGTCTCTTCAACCCCCCAGACCCATTCTCTCCTGTGCTCGGTGCATCAACCAAATCTGACATCTCATGGTTCTGTGGTTTCCGGTTCTTGAATGTTGCAATCGTTATGTTATCATCATCATCGTTGTCTGAATCGCTGGTAATAACCCGTTTCCTCTTACGAACAGGAAGATGAGCATTTGCATCAACTTCACAAGCTTTGACATCTTCATCTTCATATTCCTCATCAATACTTCTCTCCTCTAGAGTATCCTTACCATCAGATTCCTTTTCACTTCTCTCCTCTGTTTCACTATCAGATAGATCAACTACATCACCTTCAAACACCAACATCTTATTTACTCGTCTACCAGAAGACACATTATCTCTGTTTCTCTCTGACCTATAGTCTTTAACCGGTGCAGTAATATAAGGTGAACCTACATGAGAAAAAACCCATGAACATAACTAAACACAAAGCAGATTTATACGAATAAACCGATCTACAATTCAATGATTCTTCTCACCTGCAATCTGATGCTTAGCTAATCCTTCCCTACTCAAAGATTCGGTTTTTTTCTTTCCTACTGGAATCTTGATATTAGCCAACTCCAAACCTAGCTTCAAATTCTCATCTATTTCCAATTCTCCAACTCTTAATCCACCAATTTCATCTAACTTTTGAACCGTCTCCACGAGTTTCTCAAACTTTCTCTTCCATTCCTCGGCTTTGTTCTCAGCCATATGTTTCGAAACTTTATCAGATTCTTTCAGATTCCTCAACTCTTCTTCCACTACTAGCTTCTCCGATTCCAGTTCCTTAAACCTCAATTCAAGTGATTCAAATTCTTTATTCCGATTCTGCATCGTTGATTCTAACTCAATGTAACTTTCTTCAGCTTTCAAGATCCTTTCTTTTAAATCAAAACAACGACAGTTTTGCACCTCCTCCTTAATCCCAATTGTTTCATCTTCCATCGAATTTACCTTCAAAGATTCCTAGAATCAACAAGTCTCCTTAATAATACAAATATAGACATAGATCTTAAACATACCTCAAAATTTTCAGAAAAAATGATGCTTCCAAATTGCACAAGTACCTGTAAGTTAAACTGATGATGCGCAAAATTTTTGAAGAAGAGAGAATCACTTTCTAGTTTCTTCTGTGGAAGGAAACTGTAACGGACAATTTGTTCACAAACCCTAATAGACTCGAGACGGTGCCACATGTACTGTTGTTGATCTAGACCCGTGTTTAGATTTGTTACGTGCCGATAAGGCTCTGTTGATAGAAGCGTCTAAGTAGGCTTAATTATGGGCTCAGAAGAAAGACAACTTAATTTGTTTTTTCCGGCCCAGAGCATTCAAAATGGAACCCATGTCAAAAAATAGAATTTTGGACTCAGAATGCTACCTTGAAGTATATTTGACAGGTTGCCGAGATTCTTGGCATTATTCTAAATGCTATGCTTGAGCATTCGGGTATTTGTTCAAATTCGATTCATCTTTTTGGGATTTAAAAATATAAAACACATTTATGTATTTTAGAATTTTGGTTTGGGTTCGGTTCGATTTTATCCGGGTTCGGGTCGAATTCGAATATCCGAAATATAAAAAAACAAAATTGTTGGTTGTGTTTGAATAAAAGTTGGTTAACTTTTGATAATTATAACTAAGTATTTTCAGATTTTTCAATTATTTTGGTCTTAAAACAACTGATACTTACAAGTTTATAATTTTAATTTTGGATATTTGAATCCTTTTATGTCTGAATACAATTAATTTTTTTTGGAGATTATACTCGGGTATTATATGTACTCATTCGATTCTCGATTTGGATTCAGATTCAAATCTTTGGATATAGGACTATATGATCCCAAGTATTAGTTCTGCATTTGGTTTGGAGCACCTTTTGAATCGAGTTTGTTATATATGAGTTTAGCACTCATCTATTAGTTCGGCTCAAACCTACTCTTTGAACCATGATCGGCCCAATACAAATAAATCAGCCGGCCCATAATCAAAAACCAACTCTCACTTGAAGAATGCTCGGCTCAGCTCGCAAACAATCATGCTCGGCTTGGCTCAGCTCGCGATCATACCTGTTAAGCTCGGCTCAGCTCGCCATTTCAGTTCAGCTCGGCTTTACTAATAGGCATAACGAGGTCGGCTTGGATAACTTTTCACCTGAAGAGTACGGCCTATTCGTCACAGCTCCACAACGAATCAACGGCCCGTACAAAAGTACGACCGTAATTACTATAAATAGACAACTTTATTGTTCATAAATGTAACTTTTTAGGATTTGTGCACTTCGTTACTTTCTCTCTCTAGAAACTAGCACATCTCAAACTGTAAGCGAGCTCGTCTATCAACGACCTCGCACCTTCTTGTTCATTTGCCGACCTTAGTACACTTTCTAATAAAGATAAACCTTGACCCATAGACTTTCATAGAGCATGCTCATTCTAACCTGACAAGACGAGCGTACATATACTTGTGACGAGTTCGGTAATCCAAAATTGGCGCCGTCTGTGGGGACTAAGGTTTTTTCTTCACTACCGGGCAAGCTCGACGATGACAGGACGTCCAACGAACAAGGATGTCATCACTCTCTCAGAAAACCCAGATCCGGGAACGATCTCGCAAGCAAAAGGTCAACCCGACAAGGCTCGCCACACCTCTCAGGTCACCCACCCGATCAACCAACCCTCGCGCACGGAGCTGCATCTCGGTACCGAGCAGACTCAGTAAGTCAATCGATCCGACGAGCAGAACGTATCCGTCCTACTCAAGGCTCTCATGACCCAAGTTGATGATCTTTCTAGAGGGAGTAATGCTCGGTTCGACCAACTCGCAATGCACAGGTAGTATGCCAAGGACAGATCAACGATCTACAATCATCAGGTCATAAGGCGACGTGCCAAGGCTGATTGATTTCACACCACGCCTCCAACGAGATCTGTTCGACGGATCACCAACTCCGGACACCAAACAGAACATAAGACTACCCATGCAGACATCATTTTCGACAAGGGAGACGAACACTCAACACCTTGCTATTGGCACCTCGAACAACTAAGCAGCAGACACCCACATGGACAGTGAAATAGAAGACCTGAAATCAAAATTGCCGAGTATGACTTCAAAGGTTCACCAAGCGGTCAGCTCGACACCCGAAATCGTTCGCGTGCTCAAAGAAACACATAACACTCCTTTCACCCATCGCGTCACAGATGTTCAAGTCCGACACCCGGGAAAGATCAAGCTAATGACATACGAAGGCAATTCAGACCCGAGGCAATTCCTAACTGATTTTCGCATCGCCATGGGCCAAACACAATTCGACATAGGAGAGGGCGACGCAGGGTACTGTCAGTTGTTCGTCGAGCACTTAGGCGGATCTGCTATGGATTAGTTTTCTCGCTTGGAAGCAAAATCTATCGACGAATATCATGACTTGTCAATGGCGTTCATTAAACACTACTCCATGTACATCCAAGAAAAAGCATCAAACGCCGATCTCTGGGCCATCACTTAAGGACCAAAAGAAACCTTGTGATTATACATCACTTGCTTCAAAAACGTCCTCGCAAAAATATCGATCACTGATAGTGAAGGATTTCCCACGCTACAGAACATTATATGGTACAAATCTAGTTTCCGCGAAGAACTAAAGATAAACAAACCGAGCTCGCTCGAAGATGCTTAGAACCAAGCAGCCATCTTCATCAATCTGGAAGAAGAAAAGAAAACTCTAGCTAAGAAATTTGCACCAAAAGGTTCGACTTCAAAAGAAAAGTCAGAGAAGTCAAAAAAGATTGCCGAGCAACAAGAGCCACATCAACATTACGACCAAGAGTACAAGAAATCAAAAGAAGAAGACATTTCAAGGAAAGGTAAGGGAGGATACTATGTCAGCGATCAACAACAAGACTACCAACAAGATCAACCCGCCCAAGGCTATCGCCATGATTGCCCTCCCCAAGGATATCAGTAAGAACGTCAGCACCAAAATAAACCATGGAACAAGTATGTTCGGGGCAATGACTAGAGTAAACTCTTTGGCATTTTTCACCAGCGAGTAGGACACGATACGTTTGAGTGCATGAAATGGCAAGCTTTACTCTTCGACGATTACCAAAAGGACGAGAAAAAGATGATAACAACTCGCAACCAACCCTCTGCGAAAGTCGAGAACCGTGCAGCCCAACCCAAGAACGAAGGGGAACGCTTCAAGCTCGTTCAAGAGGGGAAGAGAAAACAAGTATATTTTGAGGTGGAAGTCGAACAGATAGACACAAACATGGAACTACCAAAATGATTACGCGACGAGCAAGATAAAGAAGGAACACCCCACCAAGAAGAATAATAAATATGATCATGTGAGGATTACCACTCGCCAACGATTCTGTCCGATTGATCAAAGAATATGAGCGTCGAGCAACCGCTTAACAGCAATGGAAAAGAAGCAGCGATGACGGGATTTGGGTCAATGATATCATCTTTACCGAGGAGAATGGAGAAGGCTTGGACAGACCACAAAACGACCCATTGGTCGTCGAACTTTGAATAGGCGACTGTGAAGTTTCAAAGATCTTAGTCGATACCGGTAGCTCGGTCGACCTAATATTCAAAGAAACATTGCAGAGTATGGAGCTCAGCAACTATCAGATAAACCATCCGCAAAACCCCTAACATGCTTCTTTGGAGATTGCATCACAACAATCAGCACAATCAAACTTCCTGTTTACGTCGGATGAATAACAAAAATCATAAAGTTCGTCGTCGGAAACTGACTAGCCATATACAACATAATATTGGGCACGCCATAGATACACAAGATTAAAGCGGTTCCTTCCACCTACCATCAGTGGGTAAGGTTCCAGACACCTTGTGGCATTTTCAGTCGCTGAAGAAACCAAAGAATATCTAGGACCGGATCGAGCACAAGCTTGGCAAAAAGTCCCAAGCTTACTTGGTCACTGAACCCAAGATAGAACTACCACCACATGATAAACCACAAAAAGGATGCAATGATCCAAATCAATATTGATCTCAGCGATACAGAAAGGTGTGTTGTAATCGGCGCTGATCTCCGAGAAGATCTGAAAGACAAGCTCATTGAATTTCTCAGAAAGAATGCTACGAACTTCGCATGGACAACCAGTAACATGACCGGTGTAGACCCGTCAATCGCCTGTCATGAACTTCACGTCGACCCAGTATTCAAACCGATCAAACAGAAAAGAAGAAAGCTCGTCCCCGAGCACACAAAGGCTATAAACGACGAAGTTGAGAGACTCTCAAAGGCAGGATCAATCACCGAATTCAAGTACCCCGATTGGTTGGAAAATCCAGTGGCGAGTATGCGTTGATTTCACCGACCTCAACAAAGCATGCCCTAAGGATAGCTTCCCTTTGCCTCATATTGACCGGCTCATCGAGGCAACAGCAGGGAACGACTTGCTCTCATTTATGGATGCCTTCACCGAATACAATCAGATCATGATGCACCCTGACGATCAAGAAAAAACTTCATTCATCACCGTTCGAGGCACTTATTGCTACAAAGTAATGCCATTCGGTCTCAAGAACGCAGGAGAAACTTATCAGTGGCTCGTAAACCGCATGTTCGCTGATCAACTTGGCAAGACAATGGAAGTATACATAGATGACATGCTCGTCTAATCTGCATCAACCGACGATCACGTCGACCACTTGGCAATTTGTTTCGAAAGTTTGAACAAATATGGAATGAAACAAAACCCGACCAAGTGCACGTTCGCAGTCACGTCGGGAGAATTCCTCGGTTACATCGTCACGAAAAGGGGAATCGAAGCTAACCCACAAAAATAACGGCTATCACTGAGCTCCCTCCCCCAATAACACCCGAGAATTTCAACGACTAATAGGACGAATCGCAACTCTGAACAGGTTCATTTTGCGGTCAACAGACAAGTGCCTTCCCTTTTACAATCTGCTACGAGGAAAAAAAAAGTTCGAGTGGGATACAAAATGCGAAGAAGCCTTCCAAAAGCTGAAAGATTATCTGTCTACTCCACCGATCTTGGCCAAGCCCGAGGAAGGAGAGACACATTACTTATACATCTCAGTCTAAACCTTGGCACTCAGCGGAGTCCTCGTTTGAGAAGACCGAGGAGACCAAAAACCGATCTTCTACATCGGTAAGATCTTCGACGATGTTGAGACAAGATACAACACCCTGGAAAAATTCGCACTGGCCGTTGTTATCTCAGCAAGAAAACTCCGACCTTACTTTAAATCGCATTCTGTGGTCGTACTCACTAACCAGACGATCAAGAAAATCCTGCACAACCCAAGCTAGTCTAGAAGGATCGCAAAATGGGCAATTGAACTAAGTGAATACGACATCGAGTACAAACCAAGGACCAATGCAAAATCTCAATTTTTGGCCGATTTCTTGATCGAACTGCCTCTCGAGCTCACCATCAACGACAAGCAGGTACTGAAGGAGAAGTGGACCCTGGTTGTCGACAGATTGTCCTCAAGGAACGGGGTCGGAGGTAGGAGTCAAGCTGAATTCTCCAACAAGAGAAATAATCGAGCAGTCTTTTCGCTTTGCCTTCCCGGCTTCAAACAACGAGGCCGAATACGAAGCATTAATAATTGGCTTACGCCTAGCTAAAGTGGTCAGAGAAATGAAAGTTGATACATTCTGCGACTCCCAGCTCGTTGGGAGTACGAAGCAAAAAACAAACGCATGGTTGCCTACCTGAAAGTCGTCCAACAACTTTCCAACGAGCTCGGCTCGGCTACATTGACCAAAATTCCTTGAAGTGACAACTCGTCCACATATACTCTGGCTGCCTTAGCATCGACATCAGACCTGGATCTCCGACGAATCATACGAGTCGAATGCATAAGCAAACCGAGCATCACCCAAGGATATGAAGTGCTCGTCGTCACCGAAGTCGAAGAGGGAATGGACGATTCTTACAAAAGCAATGAAAAAATTACTAAGGCCGCATCACCAGAATCCATCAACACGACCGACTGGAGAGATGGAATTAAATAGTACATCCTCGAAGGGAAAGTACCTAAAGACCGATGGGCTTCTCGGGGTCTAAAGGCCTGTTTTAAGCCATGATATAAGTGTGTTTTAGAGTCTTTTGTAGTGTTTATCGAGTCATTACAGGTGCTTATTAGGTAAATGCACGTTTGGAGCATTTTGGGCAAAATTAGAAGCTTAAGCCGAGAGAGCTAATTTGACCAAGTCTGATCGACCTCTGCAACGATCATTGCACCATTGGCATCGATCGTTGCAGACCCGCACCAGCACATTAATGAAGACTTTGGAGATTTGCAGTTTTGCCCCAGAAGTTCCAGTATTTACGAAAAGAGCCCAAGACGTGATTATGACTTTATAATTAGGTTTTTGGTGTTTTGTTTATATTACGCTTTCATACTATTAGCTATAGAGAGAGAGAGAGAGAGAGAGAGAGAGAGAGAGCTTGATGCTGATCGTTCTTGTACTGCTTTTGGAGAAGATTTCGAACCTCATTGTTTCTCTACTCTTTACTTTTATGCAATCTATTTATTCATTGATTTCTGTTTCATTGATCATGTCTAAGTAGATTCATAGTTAGGTTTAGGGATTCTCTTAAGGGTTTTCATGACTTGCTAGATCTATTAATCAATTAAGGATTCATATCTTATTTGTTCTTCAACCCGAATTGTGCTTAATACTAGTTTCTAATTTGATCACTTAGAATCTAGACTTTAGGTTATTAAATTGACACGAAAGTGTGGTTTAGAATCTGATCTATTTAGGTTGAGCAATTTAATTATTTGCAAAGAAATTTGGTTTAATTGAATTGTGAACAAATCAAACCTGCACTTAAGGCTAGTTTAATCTGTTAGGAATTGCAAAGAAATTTGGGTTTCTGCTAATTGAACTTAGTGAATTCTCGCAACGAAAGTTGGTTAGTTCTATCTTTGTGTTTGAGTTCTAGAACCGAGCTTAATTTGATCATGACTGATAATTGATATGCTTGTCTTGATTTCCTGAGAACTCCCTAGACTTGACGCTTTTAGTACATGCTTCACAAAACCGAATTTGCTATTGATTTACTTTCTGATTAGTTTTTATTATTTCTGATTTGCATCGCCTAGCTTAACTTGAAATTCTACAATCTATCGTAAGATTTCTTGAGTCTCTGTGTTCGACCCCTAGATACTACAATTGTCATGTGCACTTGCAGTATTAACTTAGGGAATTAAACTCTGAGCATATCAAGTTTTTGGCGCCGTTGCCGGGGACTCTTTTGAGTCTTCGATAGATTTGAATCTAGGGTTTAGACTAGGTTTTTCGTTTTTTTTTCGTTACTAATTTTCTGTTTTCTTTTTGTCTTTGCGTGTTTCAGGTCTTACGCACTTGCATCGATCGCCGTATATTTGTAGCGATCGACACAAGGTGATTCCCGAACTGAATCGATCGTTGCATACCTTTGCATCGATCGTTGCTTGACGATTGCCGACGGTTTATGCCTAACCGCGCAACCAGAAGTAATCCGGACAAGGAACTTGTGAATCTCAGACTTGAAGAACTTGCAAGGTTAGAAAGAACGAACATGAAAGCTCATAAACCAGTGAAGATGGCTAACGTGAATCCTGCGCCATTGATTTTGATTATGGATGTTGAAGGTGTTCTAAGAGATCCGCAGAACAATCCTTACAACGCTCAGGGACAGATGTTGAATGCTGAAGGAAATGTAATTGAGCGACAAGTTGTTCAACATGAGCAACAAGCTCAAGGTGGATGAGAAGAAGGTGGACAAGGAAATCCACGACCAGAAGCCCCACCTAGAGCACCTGATCCACCCGTTAGGAGGACACTAGCGGATTACAATCGCCCAAATGAGTTTTACGCTAATAGATCTGCGATTGTTCCTCCTGCGTTTCCGCGTAATGACTTCGAGCTGAAGACCTCATACTACACACTTGTGGGACAACATGTTTTCTGCGGACTTCCACATGAGCATCCTATGGACCACATAGAGCACTTCGAATCTCTTGTGACTGAAATGAAACACAATGAGTAAGCTACGACTACCCGCACTGCAAGCTTTTTCCTCACTCTCTTGGAGGAGAAGCTTTTAACTGGCTAAAGCAGATTCCACCTAGGACTCTGACTACTTGGAATGCAGTGAAGGAGAAGTTTCTGCGACACTTTTATGATGATGCTCAGTTGATGATAGACTTTTATCTCTAAGTTCTAGCTCAATTCCTCAAGTCTACTCCTATCATTGTAGTACTTAAGGTATCAATCCAGGGAGGCAAGAAGAACAACACATTAGGAATGCAAAATACTACTTAAGCTAAGCCAAATAGATAAAAGAAGGTTTAACTAACAATCCTAAACAAACAAGAAATCAATAAAGCAAATAAAGCACTAAACAAGATAAAAGATGGGTCCTAGGATGAGGCCATGGAGACTAGGTGGTCTAGAGACAATCAATGATGCTTCAATCAATCAAACATTGCTAAAAAAAACTAATGATCATAATTAAGCTAATCATATTCTCATGTTCATAACTCATATACTAATCATGAAATCATTCAATTCTCATTTGCAAATTACAAGACAAGCAAGCATTAATATCCATCAAACACCTTTTAGCAAAGCTAATCCTTAGGCTAAGAACACTAATCATTAGACTAATCCATTCTCTTGGCACTAATCCCTTTGTCTAATACCTAATCAAGATCAAATTCTCATTTGTGATTAAGAGATAAACAAGCAATGCAAACAAGTTCTCATTACCAATAATAACCTTAGACAACTAATCTCTTAGGCTAAGAGTGAAAATTCTCTAAAAAGTTCATTCAAGCATTTCATCGAACACCTTTCGGGTATGAAAAGTCTAACATCTAGATTCAACAATTCCTTGCAACCTAGCATAAATATCAACTAATTAGAGAAGGATCATTCATAAATAAGTCCTAAGCATCATTAATCATCACATAAACCACCAAAATCAACCTCATCCACAAAACCCAAAAACTCTACTCCATAATCATAAAAGAGATATGAGAAATCATAAATAGAAAAAGAGATTAAGAGAAACAAGATAAATACTTAATTAAGACTCAAAATCAAAGGTTTACAAATCCTAAATCATAAACATAAGAAGAGAGAAGACTAGGCTTAGGTAGCTGGGGGTTTTTAATCCCCCAAAATGAGTATTTATACAAGAAAGGGTCATAGTGGCAATATTGTAAATAACTGGTTCAGATTTTGGTGTTCACAGGGAAATCCATCGGGCAAATCTGGTCGATGCCACTGGTCGATGGAAACAGACTGGATCCATCGGGCGATTCTGGTCGATGCCACAGGTCAATGGATTCTCTGGTCACCTTCGTGGATTTTCCATCGAGCAAATCTGGTCGATGCCATTGGTCGATGAAAACAGACTGGATCCATCGGGTCGATGCGAGAGCTATTGGAACTCCTCCCATGACCATAAGGACTGAGTTTGTTGGATCCATCTCTTTGAAGAAGCTGAGCATCGATGAGGAAAAATCTCCCAAAGAGAAGGCTGTGGATATGGTGACAAAGATGTCTCCAAAGATTGTAAAGGCTTCGATCAGTCCAAGGTTCCAAGGCGACTCAGTCAATCTCAGTGAGCTGACTTCTCAGGTCCTATCCATCACTCTCGAGGGCAGGCCACACTCTTCAACCGCCTGAATCTCGGTTTGCGAAAGTCGAGCTTAACGACTTTAAACAAAAGCGCACTTGGGAGACATTCCCATGTTTATCCTTGTACATATTGATCTTTTGCTAGTCATCTTTGACGTTTTGCTTTGAGTTTTTATCAGGTTTTGGTTGATAGGTGAAGCTATGGACTCATTGGCGTTAAGAAAGGGCCGAAACATCTTAGACAAAGTGGTCGAAAGGAAAACAATGAAGCAGTATCGGCCACGATATCGGCTGGCCAGGCCGATACGTGCCTCCCAGAAATAATCCAAGACATCATATCGGCTGGCGTATCGGTTGGCCAGGCCGATACGCTCTCACTGCCCAGGTTCACTCGACCGATACGCCTTCTCTTGGACCAGGTAACACTCCAACTTGTACATACTTGCATTTTAGCTTCTTTTCTTTCTTTTTCTCCTTTTGTTGAGTCTCTCTCTCGAGCTTACTTTCCCACCGAGACGGTGTGAACTAAGTTTGGGGGAGAGGCTAGTTTCTAACCATGTTTTCTTTGTTCTTATTTTCGATTTCCTCACTTTGAGTCTCATGCATTTCATTTATGGCATAGAAAAAACCAAAAAAATTCAAAAAAATTCAAAAAAATTCAAAAAAATTCAAAAAAATTCAAAAAAATTCAAAAAAATTCAAAAAGAAAGCATGTAGTTGCACTTGCATCATAGGATCGAGTCTAGTTGCATCATATAGGACGCATGCATAGGGAGCAATGATTGAATTTCCTTGTAAGAATGATTGAGTGATGACTTGTTCTTTATGCTAGTTGTTTGAGCTAGTTGATTGTCATAAGATTGTAATTCAAGAAAGGCTAGAAAGTTAAGACGAACCATGCTCGGATTGCTTGCTTTGAAACTTGGTTTGAAACTGAAATAGGCTTTGAATTGACGCTAGCTCTACCTAAGTCAGAACTTTAATGATGACATCTAATTATCTTACTCATGCTCTATGTGCTAAACTCGTGGATACCCTAAAATATTTGAGCATTCTTATCCTTTCTACCCCTCTCTACTTGCTCAAATAGACTTCTATACCTTTCACCACCCTTCTTTCAAACCATAAACACTCTTGTTGAGAGGTAGGCCTATTTTTTTTTGAATGAGCTAGGTAAAAAGTGTTGAGTATGAGGCGACTAGGGGAAATTTCCATATAGTGCAAGCCCAACACCTTTAGCTTTGCGATAGGCTAGAATCCAAGTTTGGGGGAGAAATTGGGAATGGAAGAAAGAGAGTAAAGAAAAGGAAGAATAAAAGGGATATTGGTTAGGATCTTATGTTTGTTGGCAAAGTGTTTTAAAAGAAGAAAAGCTCTTATGTGTTTAAAGAAAAGAAAAGTGTCTCATATTTTGAAATGAAAAGAAGCCAAAGGCTCACCTTAAAAAAAAGAAAAGAGACCATTGCTAAATAAAGATTTGAACTAAGTTAAAAAGAAAAGATTTGCCACTGTTTTGAAAAGTCTTTATTGATCCTTGGGGAGTTTCTATAAAAAGTGTCCGATTGAGAAAAGGGGATGTGGCAAAAATAGCCTTGAGCAAGGGTAGTATCCATTTAGGTTGGCTAGACTAGGAGAAGAAGTAATTGGGACATGGGTAGATGGAAATCAACCTAGTATGCACCAATTGCCTCTAACTCTTAGCATTTTACATTAGCTCATTCACTTCTTTATGAGAGAACCTTCATGCTTTTGGAGTAAACCCCTCCTTTGATTGAGATCACTTTAATCTCAAAACCTTGTCCCTTTGCCAAATGAGTTTGATCACCTTGCATTGAGTAAGATCCACTTGAAAACCTAATGAATGTTAAAGAGCTAGTTGATAGGAATGCTTGTCTAGGTTAAGAATTGAGCTAAGAGTTTTGTCTTGATGAGCATGGCTAAATTTTTGGAGTAAGCCTAACTTGGTTGCATCTTGGTGACGTTGACTCGAATTGGAACTTGTTGATCTCAGTTTTGTCTTTGGATATGAGCTCCCGCCTTCAAACCTTTCTCCCAACTTGCTTTGATAGTCTTATGCTTGCTTGTGGACAAGCAAGGTTTAAGTTTGGGGAAATTGATATACTTGTATTTTTATGCATTTAGGCTATTGTTAGGATCATGTTTTACTTCTTTTTAGTTTCCTTCAGCTTCATTTCTTTGGTCATTGGTGTGTTTAGAGTATAGGATCATCGAGAGCTAGGTTTAGGCATTCTAGGATTGAATTTGGAGTGTTTCTTATGTTTTGTAGGTTCTTAGAGTTGCTAAGGATGTTTGGAAGAGTTTGGAGGCCAAAGGAGTGATTGCAAGTGAAATGGTGATGAAGGACCAAACCAATGAGCTTGAAAGATTGAGTTATATGAAGATATTACGTTGACTTTTAGCTCTAGGATTCTAAATACAAATCATGGGAAATTGAGTTAGCTTTCTAATGGAGGTGGTGTGAAGTCATTCAAAGCTATATGTAAAGAGTTATGTCTGATTTACTGGATGCATCTCAACACAGTCTGCATATCGGGTTGCATATCGACCTGGCAACCCGATACAGCCTCTTGGATTAAATTTTGTGCATCCATATCGGGTGGCGTATCGGGTGGCCAGGCCGATACGTCCCTTCCCAGAAAAAAATCCGAGAGTTCATACCGGGTTGCGTATCGGGTGGCCAGGCCGATACGCGTCCCAGAAATTGCCTTGGATCCGGGTCAACATCCGGTTTGTTCCGGGTTGAACCGGCTCGCACCCTATTGACTATTTAAGCCAAAAACCTATTTTTTATTGCATCTTAAGCTTTATTTTCTGTTCTAAACACTTTGGAAGAACAAGTTTGATTCCTTTGATTAATCTAGTACTTCTTCGGTGATTCCTTCAACAAATCTCTCAATCCATCACTAATCTCCCATGATCAACTCTATTTCTATGAGTTTTGTTGATCTTATGATGATTAGTGAGTAGTTCTTCATAGGGCTTATGGGTTAGGTAGGATTAGGTTGATTAGGGGTGATCAATAGATTTCTAGTGATTGATTGTTAAAAATCTCATCTATCAAAGTGTGCTTAGTGCCTAATTAATCTTGATCACATTGATTAGGGTGTTTAGAGTTTCTTGTTCACAACATGTTCGATGAAATTCCAGTTTCTAGCTTTGTTAGGACTTTCACATTCTAGCGCATGGAAATGTATGTCTAGAGTGATCGTTTGGTGTTTGGAACCTGTTTGAATGCTCATTTGATTCTAATTCACAAATGATGATTTGTTCTTGAGTTAGGATTAAGTGAAGAATTGGTATTAAGAGATTAAACTGATTTACTTGATGTGTTCCATGCTAGGAGATTAGCTTCTATGAAGTTTGAATTAGGATTCATTGATCATCCCGAGTCACCTGTCCGTTGACCTTAACCTTTAGGCCTTATCTTTGTCATTGATTGAATCCACTTGTTTATTTGCTTTTTGTTTACTTATATTTGAATTGTTTTCGCTAGGATTGTTATAAACTAAAACCAAACTGTTTGATTTGACTCTGAAGGTTTAGTGCTTGCTTATTGGTCTTATCCATCCCAAAAAGGTTCGATACCTCAAAGCTACATCGATAAGCTTGAGGAATTGGTACCTCAAAGGATTGCAAAAATCCTTGTTATCAATTTGGCGCCGTTGCCGGGGAGGTGTAGCAATAGCCATTAAGATTTAGATTCTACTTTAGACTAAGCTTTTATTTTGTTTTTACTTGTGTGGTTACTAACTCTCTTTCAAGTGTTTGTTCTTTTTGCAAGGTACAATCATAAGGAAGAGAGAATGGCTTCAATGTTGAGGGCTATGCTAGAAGCTCAAGAAAGAGAGATGGCTTGGGACCCTACAAGTCATCATGGTTTTGAAAGCACATCCACTTATCAAGGTGATCTTCCAAATGAGTACTCTTCTCATGAGTACCAATATTGATATGGTGATGGATACCAATCTTGGAACATGGAGCATGAGCATGAAACAACTTACTCCTCCCAATCATGTGATGAAGAGCTTCTCAACTTGGCAAAGATTGCATTGGAGGGACAAGAGAGGTATAATGAGAGCTTAAGGATGATCAATACTGATTTTGCTCATTTGCCTCAAGATGCAAGCATTGTTGAGTCAACACATGAGGAGAATGCTCAAGTCCAAGATGAGTTCTTGAAAGAAGCTGAAGAGACTATCAAGGAATTCGAAATGCTTCTTGGTTGCACTGTTGGTGAAGACCTTGTGATAAGGTATGAAGATGAGGATGAGGATGAGACAATTATGGATCATTCAACCAATGGAAACAATGAAGGAGTAGGAGAAGTTTTAAGAGTTGAGGAAGAGCCTTATGAAGATGGGTTGGTTGTTGAGTGCAAGGACATCAAGGAAGAGAACACACAAGATGAGCTCTCAATCATGGAAGAAGTGCCAAAGCAACCAAATCCTATGCAAAAGCCAATTGGAGGAATTCCTATGGAGAAACAAGAAGGTCCCAATGAAAAATCCTTCAAGGAGGATGAAGAAGATGGATCTCCAATGGCTAAACCCTATCACAACTACCTTGATATAATCTCCACCATATCACCAACCTTTCATGATCCAAGGAAGATCCCTTTTGAGGAGATAAGGATGAAGGAGTTCAAGGGGTGGTTCTATGATGAGTATGATCCCGGTGATACAAACTCATGCCACATCCCTAAACAAAAAGAGTTAAGGGATAGTCAAGCTTAGTGACTTAAAACAAGCTCACTTGAGAGGAAATCTCATGTCTATCCTTTTGGGGAGCTTTGGGGTAAATGCAAGGAAGAAGGGAAAGAGTTTTGGGTGCAAAGGGACTTCAATGCTAAATCAAAGGATGATGAAGCCTATGCAATGGTCTAAGTTTGGGGGAAGTCTCATGCCACATTCAAAGATACCTCCACCTCCCATTCCTCCTCTCCATTCCACTCTCCAAGTAACACTCCAACCTTTGTATATATATATATTTTTTCTCTTCTTGCATTTGTGTGTTTTCTTGGTCTTTCCTCCCTTCTTCTTTCACACAAGGGACTGTGTGATTTAAGTTTGGGGGAAGGACCAGTTGCTAATCATGCTTTTCTTTGAGTTTTTTTTTATCTTATTTTTTCTTCTTGCATTTTGAGTCTCATGCATTTCATTTATGGCATAGAAAAACCAAAAAAATCGAAAAAAATTCAAAAAATTTCAAAAAGAAAGCATGTAGTTGCACTTGCATCATAGGATCGAGTCTAGTTGCATCATATAGGACGCATGCATAGGGAGCAATGATTGAATTTCCTTGTAAGAATGATTGAGTGATGACTTGTTCTTTATGCTAGTTGTTTGAGCTAGTTGATTGTCATAGGATTGTAATTCAAGAAAGGCTAGAAAGTTAAGACGAACCATGCTCGGATTGCTTGCTTTGAAACTTGGTTTGAAACTGAAATAGGCTTTGAATTGACGCTAGCTCTACCTAAGTCAGAACTTTAATGATGACATCTAATTATCTTACTCATGCTCTGTGTGCTAAACTCGTGGATACCCTAAAATATTTGAGCATTCTTATCCTTTCTACCCCTCTCTACTTGCTCAAATAGACTTCTATACCTTTCACCACCCTTCTTTCAAACCATAAACACTCTTGTTGAGAGGTAGGCCTATTTTTTTTGAATGAGCTAGGTAAAAAGTGTTGAGTATGAGGCGACTAGGGAAAATTTCCATATAGTGCAAGCTCAACACCTTTAGCTTTGCGATAGGCTAGAATCCAAGTTTGGGGGAGAAATTGGGAATGGAAGAAAGAGAGTAAAGAAAAGGAAGAATGAAAGAAATATTGGTTAGGATCTTATGTTTGTTGGCAAAGTGTTTTAAAAGAAGAAAAGCTCTTATGTGTTTAAAGAAAAGAAAAGTGTCTCATATTTTGAAATGAAAAGAAGCCAAAGGCTCACCTTAAAAAAAGAAAAGAGACCATTGCTAAATAAAGATTTGAGCTAAGTTAAAAAGAAAAGATTTGCCACTGTTTTGAAAAGTCTTTATTGATCCTTGGGGAGTTTCTATAAAAAGTGTTCGATTGAGAAAAGGGGATGAAGCAAAAATAGCCTTGATCAAGGGTAGTATCCATTTAGGTGGGCTAGACTAGGAGAAGAAGTAATTGGGACATGGGTAGATGGAAATCAACCTAGTATGCACCAATTGCCTCTAACTCTTAGCATTTTACATTAGCTCATTCACTTCTTTATGAGAGAACCTTCATGCTTTTGGAGTAAACCCCTCCTTTGATTGAGATCACTTTAATCTCAAAACCTTGTCCCTTTGCCAAATGAGTTTGATCACCTTGCATTGAGTAAGATCCACTTGAAAACCTAATGAATGTTAAAGAGCTAGTTGATAGGAATGCTTGTCTAGGTTGAGAATTGAGCTAAGAGTTTTGTCTTGATGAGCATGGCTAAATTTTTGGAGTAAGCCTAACTTGGTTGCATCTTGGTGACGTTGACTCGAATTGGAACTTGTTGATCTCAGTTTTGTCTTTGGATATGAGCTCCCACCGTCAAACCTTTCTCCCAACTTGCTTTGATAGTCTTATGCTTGCTTGTGGACAAGCAAGGTTTAAGTTTGGGGGAATTGATATACTTGTATTTTCATGCATTTAGGCTATTGTTAGGATCATGTTTTACTTCTTTTTAGTTTCCTTCAGCTTCATTTCTTTGGTCATTGGTGTGTTTAGAGTATAGGATCATCTAGAGCTAGGTTTAGGCATTCTAGGCTTGTACACTACAAGAAAACCGGGTATTGATAGCAGAACAGGATAGCACGAATTTGGAAATTGCTATTATAGATGGTCAGATTGGTTGGGGTACTCTATTACAGCAATAAAATAGTGCTAAACCGTTATTTCATTAAGCGGAAAACTAAAATTGTGTTTTGGAGCCTAAATTATGATATCCCCCTCTAGGCGCCAATACTTAATAAAAAAGTGTCTTATTAATGTCTAAAACTTCTAACAAAAAAAAATCTCTAAAACTCTTCTCTCGCACCAATCCTCCTCCATCGTCGACACCGTTAACACCCAATTTTCCGATTACTCATTTTCCGATTACTCCCAGAATCAGGAAACAAGTCGTCGGCACCTTTAAACTCATTTAAACCCAGAAAAATTGGTCTAGATTACTCGATGATGATGAAATCCGCCTCATCGACATTTCTCCTTTCGTTTTCAATTGAATCGAAGATGTGGAAATCGGCGTCAAGCTGATTGTATAGCTATCGAATCAGAGAAAAGACGAGTTCTTTTCGAATGGGTTTGCTTGTTCTTCGTTTATGTAGCTCTTAGCAAAGCATAGGATCTTCGATGATATAGTCTTGGAAAATCTCAGGGAAAAAATGTGAAGCTTACTCCTGAACCATTGAGCCACGTTCTTCAAGCGTATGCTGAATCAGGTATTTGTCAAATTAGGGTTCATATTCAGCTAGACAAACGAATTATGTGAAGTAAGGGGTGTGATTATAACTTTCTATTGCTGTTGATTATACTTGTACTTGTTCTGCGAGTGATTGTGTACTTTATGGTCGAATTTGTAGCTATGGGTATGCGTATATAGAGAATCAAAGGCATAAATTGCAAGTCTTAAAGTCATTCTTCTTGGTTTTGTCTAGGATACTGTTGGGAATGTCCTGAAATCTACCGTACTATCTCTAGAAAGTATGATAAGTGTCGAGATCAGACATAAGTCATAAATACTGGGTGATCATGATGGCTTGCTAGAGTCCGCTCATGATCTATAAGTTTAGGACTTATTACCAGTATTGTATGATCCCGAAGGGTCACACACCATAGCTAACGGGAAAGTTAAATGGAAATAATACGGTAAGATGCAATGGCATTTACTGTATTGGATCAGAGTTTTGGGCCAGACAAAATACAGGCTTTTTGTCTGATTTGTGTTTTGGGCCCAAAAGATTAATGAGCCATTAGTCTAATGACTTGGGCCCATTAATGAGATATAAAAGAATCAGAAAGCCCTAAAGGAATTAACTCTCCTGAGATTTTTTTTCTTCTTTGGCGTGACTTCTCTCTCTCTAAAACCTCTCTCTGATTCTTCCAACTCTTTGGTCTAGCAGCCGTCCCGTGCTTGTAAGAGTGTGGATACTCGAGGAGGAGCCGATTCTCATCAGTTCTAATCTGATCTCGTCATTACCCCAAATTCCGCTGCAAAGGTAATGTCCAGGTTTGTTTTATGATTCGTTTTGCAAAAACCTAAATCTGTTTAAAGATTATGTGCTAGGTTGTAATTTGGGAATTGAACCATGAAAAACACCATAATCCTTCAGTGGTATCAGAGCCTAGGCATTAGGTTTCTTGTGAAATTGGATCATAGGTTGTTTAATAGTTTTGAATCAATTGAGAATTGATATTGTTTAAAATTATTAAAACCTAATCGCAAATTAAAGTGGTCTCGGATCATTTTTTTTTTATTGCGATTTCTTGCTCACATGAACACACACCCTCGATTATTAATGAAACCCTAAGTCGATATTAATTCGTTGCTTTAACATGTTATTAATTGATCGCATGATTATAGCTTTTGTTATTAATTGAAGCGTGTGCCATATTAAAGCGAGTGTTTATAAGCGAGTGTTAAAGCGTGACCCGATCGTGTAATGCCGAGACCAATCATTTGATTGTGAGGCATGGGATCGTGCGTGTGCCATGTAGCGTGATGCGTGGGCCATGATGCACTGTGCCGAGGTTGATCCGTTGCAATGATCGATCACGAACGATCGTGAGCAACCGTGATGGATCATGGGCCTTGGACAATCATGGGCCCACATATTGCGTTAATGGGCCGAGCTGGATCTTGGATCCGATTGTTTGGCCCATTAAAATTTTACGTCCCGCGAATAGTCAATCGGTTAAACCGAGCTTCGCAGTTCGTTGCCCAAAACCACACCGATTTAACCGGTCCATTTAATTGGCGGTTAATTGTGTGTTTAAAGCCTAAACCGCAAGTTAAATCAAATTGGCTAAAACACTAGGTGTTTCTTCCCGGTTTTGGATTTAACTGAACCGATCCAATTTAATTGGTGGTTCAAGCGGTTAACCCAAATCGCGGTTTACTGGAAATAATTTTATTTCTGGTTAAACCGGATTTAAATTCATAAAATTGAATTTTAACCTAAACCGAAGGCTGGTCTAAGTTTGATTTGGTTGGACCAAATAATTTAGAGCTGGTCAGGTTTAGTAAATAACCGATGGTTTTGAGAGTTAATTTGGTCTTGGACCAGAATTAATAAACCGGATCGGTTATGTCAAATTATTGGGCCAGCTGGAATTCTATGGTCTTGGGCCAAGAATTGGGCCTATAATTTGTGACCCAACCCAAAATATTTAATAAAATATTTAAATTAGAAATTTCTATTTTTAGTAAGTTACTAAATTTAGAAAGTTTCTAAAATAAGAAAGTTTCCCAAAATAGTAATCTTCTAATTTTGGAAATAAAACTTGAAAATCCTCAAAAACAATATCAAGCTTGGATGTCTTGCCCAATCTTGTCAGCTACTTAACGCTTATTTGATTACAGATATGGCTTACAGTGTGAGGTGTCTGTTTTCGCGTAAGTAAAGTAGTATATAGTCACTAATTTCATTGGGAGTCCCAGATTTTAGTGATTATTTGGCTGTAAGAGATTGGTTTCCTTGACTGGGCCATCGGGAGTCCCGGGCCTTGAGACATCTGGTGAATTTGGGCCTCGGGTCCAATTCACAACCGAGAGTTATTGGTTATAACTAGCTGTGTGTATGCTTACCAAGTAAAGCTAATTCTGGGTGACGGCCAGTGGCCCACTTTGGATTTAGCTGAGCATGGGTCTCGGAATCATTGTATTCTTGTGAGGTTGAACAAAGAAATTTTGAATACAATGCGAGTTTTCTTATAAGTTGTTAAGATTGCTCTTTTATGAACTTAATAACTAAACTCTATTTATCTCTAAATTTCAGCTATGACAAGCACAAACAATCAAAACACTTTCTCGATCCGGTATGTCCTTGAGATGGACAAACTGAACGGATCAAATTTCTTGACTTGGTCGCGGAACCTGAGGCTAGTTCTCAGGCATGAGAGAAAGGACTATGTCCTTGAGAAAACTCTCTCCGAGAGGATCGGATCCAAGGCCAGTCATGCAGTATATAATGCTTGGAATAAGCATTATAATGATGCGGTAGATGTGCGTGGTCTGATATTGGCTACCATGGACTCAGATTTGCGGAAGCAATATGAGAACATGGAGTCGCCAATAGAGATGATCAGCAGCCTGAAATTGAAATTTCAGGAGCAGGTAAGAGTGGAGAGATACCAGTTGGTTAAATCTCTCACTAGCTGCAAGCTACCGATGGATCATCCAGTAAGTCCTCATATCAGTAAAATGATGGGTTACATTGATAACCTGAGGAAACTGGATTATCCAGTTAGCCAAGAATTGGCAACTGATATCATTCTGCAGTCACTGCCGTCAAGCTATGATGAGTTCGTAAGGGACTATATCAAGAAAGGCTTAACGAAGACGTTGACTGAACTGCATGACATGCTCAAAACAGTTGAGCCAAACGTGAAGAGTACCCTGTACAATCTCATGAATGAGAAGGGTAGGTTTACTAAACCTAATGCTGACAAGGGTGAAGACAAAGTTGTCCAGATTTTGAATCATGGCAAGCGTGTGTCTTCTGAGCCCGAGTCAGATACCTCTTACGTTGGTAAGTGCTGCTACTGTAAAGAGACTGGGCATTGGAAAAGAGATTGCATTAAATTCATGGAAGATTATGAGGAGTTAAAGTTGATGTATGAGACTACTTCCTCAGGTATTCATGTTATTACTTCAAGTTATACCTTGTAGGTATTGGATACTGATTGTGGCACTGATATTTGTTATAATATGCAGAGCCTGAACAACAGTAGAACGTTGAAGGAAGGGCAAGTGGAACTGCGAGTCTGGAAGGAGCTTGGGATGCTGCCTCAGCCGTAGGGATTTCACTTGTAGATGCCTTTGAGGCTTGGCTTTGAATTAAGTAATTGCTACAATGTACCTGCTTTAAGCAGAGTTGTTTTTCATTTTCTTGTGAAGAATTTGAATGTTTTCATTTTGATAAAGACAAGTTTTGTTCTTTTGATCTTAATGAAATGTTAATTGTAGCACCCTATTCAAGGAATGGGTTTTATGTCTTAAACCAAAGAGTGCCTAAATGTAACATAAATACCGAATTGGTTTAAATCTGATGAATTAAACCTGATTTTTCTTGGCATAAATGTTTTGGTCACATAGAGTAAGTCAGATTCAGAAACCCCATAGTTATGGACTTTTGGGCTCGTTTGAATGGATATCTTATGAGACTTGAATTCTGCTTACTAGACCAAAAGACAAAGGGCCCATCTTAGCCGAGCTAGAGAAAGGCCCAAAGGCTTATTGGACATTGGACATACTCATGTATGTGGTCCGATGAGCAGTAATGCCAGAGAAAATTTCATGTACTTCATTGTCTCTACTGATTACTTCAGTGAGTGTGACTGTGTTCATTTGATGAGACACAAGTCGGAATTCTTTGACATGGTCGAAAGAGTTCCAGAATGAAGTATAGAATCTGAATGACAGAAGTATTAAGACTCTGGATTAAATCACGAGTGAGAATACTTAAGTCATTGATTGTGTGATCATCTGAATGAGTGTGAAATCGTTTCACAGCTCATTTCTCCTGAAAACCTAGAGGTGTTTCTGTGAGAAAGAATCAGATCTTATTAGAAATGATTAAAGATGAGTCACACGAATCTTCCATGATATTCTTTGAGAATAACGCTCTAAAATATCTAAGTTTACGCTGAAATAGTTCTACCAATATCAGTAGAAAGACACCACGTAAATGTGGATTGGAATCGATCCAAATTCGTCTTTACTGAGTATTTGTAGTTGTGCTACTTCGCTGGTTGTCCTAGGGAAACCAAGGCTGGGAGTGTTACTTTTACGTCCATTCTGTTTTCTAAGAAGGGAAGTTACTTTCCAAGAAGAACAGTGGGAGTAAAAGTATAACTCGAAGAAATTCGAGAAATACAGGAGGCTGCTCAACCTGTTGAGGGAGAGCAACGGATGGATTTACAGATTTCTGTAGAATCTACACCTGTAGAGCCTGAAGTTCGCAGATATGAATGAATCAGTCGCTAATTCGAGAGTGATTTCTCGTCATTAGTTGAACCTGATGATCATTGAAAGTTCGCATGATCTGATGATCATTGAAAGCGACGAATCTGCAAAATTCAAAGAAGCGAAAGTGAGCCCGGACTCCGGAAAAATTACATTTTGTGTAAGTTAGCTTCAACGATCCATTCATGGATGGAAGCAAACATATCGGAGTTGGAATCTTCGTTCTGTTAAAGTAGTCAAGGTTTTGACTTGAACAGGAACGAAGTGGAAATGTGCGTTTACTAAAAGATAAGTGGGAGCAATATTGCATTTCTCATAGTGTATGTCGATGACATACTGATTCTCGAAAATAACGTCCCAATGCTGCAGTCGGTAAAGGACTGACTTGGGAGTTGGTTTTATGAATGACATGGGTAAAGCCACGTAGTTCTTGGATTTTGGATCTAAAGATAGAGATCCAAAAATAGCTGGTAGGACAAAGTCAGGATTCTTAAATTGACAAAATCCTACACGTAATCAGCAATCCAAGAAGGGTTTTATGCCAATGTCACATGGCATTACGTTAAGCAAGATACAGTGTCCCACGATATCTGCTGAGCTTGAATGCATGGATAGGATTCCATATGCGACGGCATAAGGATCTATCATGCATGCCATGACACATACTTGTTTTGATGTTGCTTTAATGTTAAGCAAGACAAGTAAAGACCAGTCAAATCCAGCAAAGAATCACTGGATTGCCGTATAGAATATCCTAAAGTATTTGAGGAATACTAAGGATAAGTTCTTGATTTACGGAGAAAGTGAGGTGCTACAAGTCGATAGAGTCTGAAAGGCAAGTTTCCAATAGACAAAGATAATTCCTGGTCACAGTCTGGCTATATCTTGTGTCTATCTGGCGGTGCAAGGCACTGTAGCTGACTCCATGACTTAAGCTGAACATTTCGCAGCTTGCAAAGCGGCGAAATAAGTTGTTTGGAAAGAAGAGTTCATCACTGAACTTGATGTGAATCACAACATAGATGAGGCTAGCTGAACATCAGAGGTCCAAACACCTTGAGGATAGGTATAACCTATTCTGTGAGATAAATGACAGAGGTGTTAAGTAGATAAGCAAGTTTCATCGAATGAGAATGTTGCTAATCTATTAACAAAGCCACTCCTTATGCCTAAGCACGAGTCGCGGACTGTAGCTGTAGGATGAGTGAAATTAAGATGTAGTCATAATTTCAGTGGGAGTTTGTAAAGGGCTTTACTTAGTTGTTTTGAAAGGTTCATGTAAACATAATATTTTATGTTTATGAAATCTGATGATTTCTGGATTATTTTAACTGAGACATAAATAATCGTTCCAAAATGATTCATGTCATTATATATGGGCCATCGAAGTACATGAGTAGACTTGATCCTGAAACCCCATATTTAACGAAGTGACATAAATCATAGTGTCCATAGTCGAAGGTTGTTGAAATTGGAACAACAACAACCTGTTGAGACTAGATTGTGTTGAGACTTATGACCAGGTTTCGAGGGGTCATAGATGCGCGGCATCAAAGTCGACACATAGGTATATGTAGGGGAGCATATGACCGGACATGGCCCGCTGATGAGAACTCTGCAAGATATTAATATATGTGTCATAAGAAGTTCTCATATACGACTATAGAGTATAGTCCTTAGACCTGAGTTCGCATGCATGTGGCTGCACATGGAGTAATGCGCTTTGATCATTGTCTAACGCTGTTTCGTAACTGGGAGCTATAAGGACCTTGGTTGGGTGTATTATGAAATGTATAGTTCATAGTGATGGAACAAGATGGGATTTGTCCCTGCCATTTAACGGAGGTAATATCTCTAGGCCAATCGGAGATTTGATAGCTGGTAAGAGAATGGCCATTCCCAAACGGACTTGCCCAAGTCGTTTGAATTGTCAGTATCAAATCTGGTCCGATAAACATGGTCTGGCTATATAAGGATGACACGCATCTTGCCTTATGCCAGATCGAGATATTGAGACAAAAGGATTAGGGAATGTAGGATTCTAGTACAATCGGAAGATTGTTGGGAATGTCCTTTGTAGAATTCCAGTACAAGTGGGAGATTGTTGGGAATGTCCTGAAATCTACCGTACTATCTCTAGAAAGTATGATAAGTGTCGAGATCAGACATAAGTCATAAATACTGGGTGATCATGATGGCTTGCTAGAGTCCGCTCATGATCTATAAGTTTAGGACTTATTACCAGTATTGTATGATCCCGAAGGGTCACACACCATAGCTAACGGGAAAGTTAAATGGAAATAATACGGTAAGATGCAATGGCATTTACTGTATTGGATCAGAGTTTTGGGCCAGACAAAATACAGGCTTTTTGTCTTATTTGTGTTTTGGGCCCAAAAGATTAATGAGCCATTAGTCTAATGACTTGGGCCCATTAATGAGATATAAGAGAATCAGAAAGCCCTAAAGGAATTAACTCTCCTGCGATTTTTTTTCTTCTTTGGCGTGACTTCTCTCTCTCTAAAACCTCTCTCTGATTCTTCCAACTCTTTGGTCTAGCAGCCGTCCCGTGCTTGTAAGAGTGTGGATACTCGAGGAGGAGCCGATTCTCATCAGTTCTAATCTGATCTCGTCATTACCCCAAATTCCGCTGCAAAGGTAATGTCCAGGTTTGTTTTATGATTCGTTTTGCAAAAACCTAGATCTGTTTAAAGATTATGTGCTAGGTTGCAATTTGGGAATTGAACCATGAAAAACACCATAATCCTTCAGGTACATCTTTTTTTACATGGGAAGATTGTTATAAGGTTTCAGCGTGGGTCTATTCACTTTCTTGATTGTTTTAGGAGTATTGCCATGTACATTATTAATACTGGGTCTGTTTTTCATTCCTGAATCTCCTCGGTGGCTGGTAAGTCTTTAGATCCGCTTATATTGTTGAGTTTGTTGTTTTAGTGATCATTCTCTCTTTTCTTGGTTTCATAAACATAGGCAAAGATGGGTTTGACAGATGAATTTGAAACTTCGTTTCAAGTTCTTCGTGGTTTTGATACTGATATTACCGTTGAGGTTAATGAAATAAAGGTATTGACTAAACTGAAAAATTCTCAAATATGATGCTGGTTTCAATATGTAAAAAGTTCATCTTGAGTTTAGCCGTTACACTTAGTATGCACACTCACCCTTAAAGCCTTGACTATCGGTGATGTAATGTGTGTAACCACTATGCTTATTGTCTTTTGCTTTTAAGATGTGCCTACTGTTTTTGATGTGTAACGATCAGTTATTTTTTTATACAAGAATGTGCTCATTGATAGCTACAGAATGTGACTTCTTCTTTTGTTTTCGTTGTTCTTTGTGTATGATGTGAATGCCTATTTATGCTATTTCCTACTGCTTGTCTTGCCAACTGATAGGAGTGTGATCATCTTGAATATGTGTCCCACTTTTTTGAATCATATCGAAGCTAAGTACAACTCTTACTTAAACTTTGTCACAAGGGATGAGAAACAAAAGGATTCAGAAGCAGCTTCTATTGGTGGTATAGCATTCAATGTTTAGATCAAAATTCAACAGGAGAACTTGTCTTTATACTTGTTAGGACTAAAGTAGATCTTACTGTGCAGTGCTGACATTGAAAGACTTGAGTCAGCCAAATCAGAGCTACAAACAGTTTCAGAGGAAGTCAGAAATAAGTCTTTTTTTTCTTTTTGCTTTGCTAACTCATTCGCTATACAACTGGTGACTTTTGAAGCGTATGTGACCTGTAACAACTTTCATTTTTTGTAGAACAGGTTAAAAACAATGCAGTTCTACAGGCTAGTTTGGAGCGTGGAAGAAGGCTTTGTACGTGCGGCGCCAAGCACTAGAGAATGATGTAAGCTTAAAATAAAATCAAATCCTAACTCTGTGTTGTTCTTATTGAGTGTTTACAAATTTTTTAGCTATATGAATGTGCATTACATTCTTCCTCTAGGTGGGAAGACTACAAGAACAGTTGCAGCAAGACGTAGCTCGGGTCGAGGTTGATATTGCCAACTTGGAACATAAGGTCGATGAACTTGAAAATAGACTTGGTCAACATGACGTATCTGAAAGGTCATCGTTCAAGGTAACAGATGTTGTGGTTATTGAAGTCGATGCTTTCAAAGAATCTGGTGTGATATACAGAGCTTTAAGCTCCATGGTCGCTAGTGTCATTTTTGCTTCTTACACCTTCGGTGAAGTCATATTTAATTGTGTTTCTTCCTTTAGCATGAGAAACTCATCATTTACTTCTTTTCTTGATCAGATGAAAAAGCCAAAGGGAGTTGAAAAGAGGAGTACAATGAGTTCTACAAGAAGGCTTGAACATCTTCTAAAGCTCTTATCATTGGAATCCTTTGAAAGAGAGAACCAATGAGTTTGATGGTCTCATTAATATTGGAAATCCTTAAGTTAATGTAACTTTGGTATGTGTTGTTAATGATCTTTGTATAAACATATTTTGGGTTATTGATGAAATATAATTCTTTTTAATTTGATTAAGGGTGTAGGGTTTGAAATATATATATTTTTTTTTAATTTCCCAATTATCAATGGAATATACAATTTATTATTGTATCATATGTATAACATAATCTATAAATATATTGTATAGGGTTTATGGTATTGGAGGGTTAAGGTTTAAGGTTAGGGTTTAGGGTTAGGGGTAGGGTTAGTCTAAAAAATAAAATTTCCAATTAACACAAATGTTAAAGTCTCACAAACACATTGTATAAGGTTTAGGGTATTGGAGGGTTATGGTTTAGTGTTAGGGTATTGATAATTGTTTTTTCATCCTAAATTCTAAAATCATTCTAAAACATATTTTTTTAATTAGTTAGTCTTAGATTAACTTTAACTCGATAGAGTTTGAGTCTTTAATTAGTTAATCTTAGATTAGTTTAGGATGGGAGGAACCCTACATTTATAACCCTAAACCTCATATTCCATTTAATTTTGTCCTAAACCCTACATTTATAACCCTAAATCCTTAATCATAAGTACTAAATTTCTAATTGTATTATTATTAAACATAAACATCATAATATACAAAAACAAATCCAATACTTATAAAACAAATAAGCATAATTATTTTCTTAATCATAAACTCTAAAACCTAACTCTATACCCTAAACACATACTCTAAACCCTAAAAATCATAACTCTATACCTTAAACACAAACCATAATTCCTAACCATTTTCCAAATGAAATTTATTTTAAGTGAGGTATAGGATCACATCATTTGTAAATAGTTTTAGAATATATAATTTTATACTTAAACATAAAATTAAACCAAATATACAAACCCAAAATACAATCATGCACATAAAGATAATATTTATTTATATATCAATGATATTATATAATTTAATTTTAGTTTTCTCTTTTTTTTTCAATAACTTTAGTTTAATTTTGAGATTGAATTATTTGTACTATAGCCTCAATACTTAGCCTAAATTTAGCTAAAATTTTGCCGCCTAACTCTTAAAATTTTAAGTTTGGCCCAATTTTTTGGCTCTGAACCGTCCCCAAATATTCACAGATACGCACAACCCTAACCTATTAACACATAGCCACAACCTCCAATCTTTTCACTCCTCCGCCTCTGAAACCTCCAAATCACCGTCCCCATCAGCCACCGCATGTCCCTCACCAGCAGCGTCCGGCTGTGGTCATCCCCGAAGCCCTAGATTTTCCTTCACAAGTATAATTTTCTTGTATTGTTTCGTGTATTTAACTTATACTCCTTCCGCTTTTGTTTTGCATCTCTCTCGTCTCAGTAATCGCCCCTGTGTACCTTCGTCTTTCGCAGAAGCCGAGTGGGTTAGGAGCAGTTGCAATTAGGGTAGATGAATTCAATTTGTTATCATTGTTGTCTTATTGTTTAGGGTTTGTAAATCGACTAAATTCTTCTTCATTGAACCAAAGGTTTTGAAGACGATATCGAGAAAGTAGCTGGTCAGGAACAGAAAGTTTCCAATTTCAAGTCTTGTTTTCCGCGACCAAAGATTTCAACCCAACCAATAAACTTGGCGAAGGTGGATTCGGACCCGTCTTTAAGGTAAACCCAATTCGACATCCTCAGAGATCAAGCTTTCTTTTAACGACTATGGTTTAAATTTCAGCAGAAACTTTAAGTCTCTTGGTTTAGTCTGAAGGGTTTTGTGTGTGTGCTCTTTCATGGATTTTGTTAGTTTGGCTGATGAGATTAAGTGCTTGTGTAATAGGGGAAATTACCTGAAAGGAGAGACATAGCAATGAAGAAGCTAGCTCAGGCTTCAAGACAAGGGAAGAATGAGTTTTGTTGTTGTTGTGTAGACTGCTCAAGTAGAACACCATTTCTGAGGAATAATTTCAGTTTCTCTTTTCCTACGCGTTTTGTGAAGAAGCTCAAGTAGAAATCAGACTAAGATCAAAGAAACTTAGCTGAATCTGGACATCATGTTTTGGCCTTACGTTATTGACTTTTTTCTTCATGACTAGAATGTTGTGGTTTATGACTAGATCAGTTTCTCTTCTTAGATTTGTGTCATTACGAATTCCTAATTCTGATTTTTTGGTCACACATTCTTCTTTACTTCAGGATCTAGCTCAATGTCCAAGACTAACACCATGGACGAAGACGACGTCTGTGAGAGCTACAAGATGCGTGAGATAAGCAAGAAACGGAAGCTGACACCAATCCAATTGTGTATACTAGAGGAGAGTTTCGAAGAAGAGAAACGACTCGAACCAGACAGGAAACTCTGGCTAGCCGAGAAACTAGGTTTACAGCCGAGCCAAGTAGTTGTCTGGTTCCAAAACAGAAGGGCTAGTTTTCAAGACAAAGCAGCTGGAACACGACTGTGACTCTCTTAAATCTAGCTATGCTAAGCTCAAGATTGATAGAGACATTCTCTTTCTACAAAACGAAGCCCTCAAGAACAAGGTACATTTGATGTTAAATTAATAAACAAGTTTTGTAGAGACTATATATGTTCAATATTTTTGATGAAACATTCAAACAGGTTGCTCTTCTCAAAGAGAAGCTGAAAATACAAGAGAATCAGTCTATGGAAGCCGAGAAGCTTGGGGAAGAAGGTAGTCCGGTGAAAGCAATAACAGTGAAGAAGAAGAAGCCAAACCCATAACCACAACATTCTATTAAGTTTATGTTTTCAGTTGAACTTGTGTTTGTGCTTGTTGGTATACTTAGAGTATATATTTCTTGTTTGTGGATGTTTATGTATAAGTTGGAGAAAAATTAATTGTTTGTAATTATATGTTTATAAATTCTAAATATATTCTGTAATTATAATTGATTTTCAAATAATAATTTAAAACCAGAATTCAAAATATAATTATATAATAATTTTTTAGCTCTAATTAATATTAAATATAGCAAAATATAAAAGTGTTCATAAGATATACAATAACCATAAAGATTGGTCATTATAAATAATAATACAGCAACAACAAAAATGCTAGAATAAAGTATAAAACAGCCCTAAAATATTGCCACTACAATGTATATTATTGCACGAATAATAAGCTGCATTAATTTATAAAATGGCGATAAACCAATGCTACTGAAAACTATATAATCACATCAAAATTAGCGCTATCGTAGACAGATATATGATAGCATGTCAAATTAGTGCTATCGTAGATGGCTGACCTAAGATGGCAGCGGCAAACATAGCGTTTATGGAAACGCTACAATAGATATATGATAGCGTTTTCGTGGTGCTATCAATACCCATATTTCTTGTAGTGGTATTTGGAGTGTTTCTTATGTTTTGTAGGTTCTTGGAGTTGCTAAGGATGTTTGGAAGAGTTTGGAGGCCAAAGGAGTGATTGCAAGTGAAATGGTGATGAAGGACCAAACCGATAAGCTTGAAAGATTGAGTCATATGAAGATATTACGTTGACTTTTAGCTCTGGGATTCTAAATACAAATCATGGGAAATTGAGTTAGCTTTCTAATGGAGGTGGTGTGAAGTCATTCGGAGCTATATGTAAAGAGTTATGTCTGATTTATTGGATGCATCTCAACACAGTCTGCATATCGGGTTGCATTTTGGGATTCTGGATATATCAATTCGTTTTCTATCCCTTTTTAGTTCAAGTCTTTGTTACTAATTTGCTACTTTCTCTCTTATTGATGTTAGGTGTATGAACTTGCGCAGCAAAGAGACTACAAACTTAGTTGCAAGAGTTGAGGACATCAAAGCACACGAGAGGAGATTAGCAAAGGAACGACGCGCACAAGAAAGAGCTGTTCACGTTGAGAGACTTGGGTTGGAACCAACTGTTGAAGATCTACAAGACTTTGAGAGTGTTGAGCAGCCGGTTATGGATAACCATCAGGATCAACAGCAGCAAGAGCAACAAAGGCCAGCTAGGGCCATTGGTGACGGAGATGCACCGGATACAAATGCAAACCGGCAAGGAATCATTCCACCACCGGTCAACAACAACAACTTTGAGATCCGGGCTATGGTGATGAACATGGTGCAAAACAACCAGTTCCATGGGCTTGCATTTGAGGATCCATTGCAGCACTTGGACACATTTGACAAGATTTGTGCTACTACAAGGCTCAATGGTGTGACTGATGATGGTTTGAAGATGCGTCTTTTCTTCTTCTCATTGGCGGATAGAGCTAAGGATTGGGAAAGCACCATCCCTCCGGGAACCATCACCACTTGGGGAGACCTCAAGAAGGCTTTCTTGAAGAAGTTCTTCTCAGCTACTAGGACTGCCCGTTTTCGCAGTGAGCTATCCGGGTTTGTACAACGCAACAATGAGAGCTTTGCTGAAGCTTGGGAGAGGTTCAATAAGCTCACGACTCAGTGCCCCCACCACGGTTTCACTAAGGAGACACTACTCAGCAACCTCTATCGCGGAGTGCTTCCTAGAATGAGGGCGATGCTAGACTCTTCTAGCAATGGACACTTCCTAGGCAAGGGAGTAGATGCGGCTATGGAGTTGATTGAAAACCTCGCAACAAGCGATGGTAACTACAATGAGGATTATGAGAGGACTAATAGAGGATCATCTTCTTCAGATGAGAAGTATGAGAAAGAAATCAAAGCTTTGAATGAGAAGATGGACAAGATGATCTCCTCTAGCCAAAAGCACATCAGCTTTGTGGGCAACTATGAGGATTCTCAGCCACTCCTCTATAGTGTGGATGAGGATATGACACAAGAGGAGATTAACTTCATCGTGGGACAAGGTGGTTTCAACAAGGGCTTCAACCAAAACTGTAGAAACCACCCAAACTTCTCATACCGCAACCCCAATGTAGCCAATCCTCAAGACCAAGTCTATCCTCAAGCTCCATCTCAAGGACAAGCTCCACAACAAAAGCCTTTTGTCTCCTACACCAACCAACAAGGGTTTGTCTCTCAGCCTCAACCTCAGGGACAACAAGGCTATGTCCCCAAGCAACAATACCCTCCACCCGGTTTTGGACAACAACAGCCACAAGCTTCTTCCTCTTCGGGTTTGGGTAATGAGTTAAAGGGAATGATGCAACAACTCATCCAAGGACAAGCAAGTTCGGCATTGGAAGTGAAGAACCTAAAGAATGAGCTGCAACATTTGACTTCTCGCTTGATCAATGTTGAGAACACACACGCTTCCACTTCTAGACCTACCGGTACCTTGCCCGGAAACCCGGAGAAGAACCCAAAAGACTACTGCAATGCAATCTTCTCTACTGTTGATCATGAGAAATCAGACTATGAGGGAGAGGTTGATGAGATAGAAGCACTTCTCTATGGTTATGAACTCCCTCCGACTGCACCTGTTCCTCTCAAGGAGATGAAGGCCACTGTAGTTAAGCCTTCCTATGTTGCACCAGCTAAGGTGATGAGTGCTACTGATATTTTAGCTGAAGATATTGTGCCTACTGTCCACACAACACCAAGGGTACTTCCCAAGATTGGTAATCCGGGTAAATTTACCATCAGTTGTACTTTGGGAGACTTGAAGATTAACGATGCATTGTGTGATTCCGGCTCTACTGTGAGTGTGATAACTCTTGACATGGTGGAATCTCTTGGGATTAAGAGCATGGAAAGGTACCCATCGTCTATTACATTTGGAGACTCTTACTCAAAAACTCCAATGGGAATGATCAAGGACTATCCACTGAAGATTGGTGAGTGCACTATCCCAACTGACTTTATTGTCATGAAGATGAAGAAGAGTACCCAACTACCTCTCTTACTTGGTACCTCTTTCCTCAACACCATTGGAGCTTGTCTGGACTTCAAAAAGAAACGTGTTGTGCTGAATAATGTTGATACCAAAGCTTACTATCCTCTAAGGAGCACATCTCTTCACACTTGTGGTGTCATCCTCTCTCCAAATGAGGATGATGTGTTAGAGGAAGCAAGGCTATTTGCCAATGTTGGCAAGGAAGTTTGGCCTAAACACATTTCTTATGGATCACTGAGTGAGCACATGGGACGTGCTCAAAAGAAGGGAGTGGATAGAGCTATTGGAACTCCTCCCATGACCATAAGGACTGAGTTTGTTGGATCCATCTCTTTGAAGAAGCTGAGCATCGATGAGGAAAAAGCTCCCAAAGAGAAGGCTGTGGATATGGTGACAAAGATGTCTCCAAAGGTTGTAAAGGCTTCGATCAGTCCAAGGTTCCAAGGCAACTCCGTCAATCTCAGTGAGCTGACTTCTCAGGTCCTAGCCATCACTCTCGAGGGCAGGCCACACTCTTCAACCGCCTAAATCTCGGTTTGCAAAAGTCGAGCTTAACGACTTTAAACAAAAGCGCACTTGGGAGACATTCCCATATTTATCCTTGTACATATTGATCTTTTGCTAGTCATCTTTGACGTTTTGCTTTGAGTTTTTATCAGGTTTTGGTTGATAGGTGAAGCTATGGACTCATTGGCGTTAAGAAAGGGCCGAAACATCTTAGACAAAGTGGTCGAAAGGAAAACAGTGAAGCGGTATCGGCTGGCCAGGCCGATACGTGCCTCCCAGAAATAATCCGAGACATCATATCGGCTGGCGTATCGGTTGGCCAGGCCGATACGCTCTCACTGCCCAAGTTCACTCGACCGATACGCCTTCTCTTGGACCAGGTAACACTCCAACTTGTACATACTTGCATTTTAGCTTCTTTTCTTTCCTTTTCTCCTTTTGTTGAGTCTCTCTCTCGAGCTTACTTTCCCACCGACACGGTGTGAACTAAGTTTGGGGGAGAGGCTAGTTGCTAACCATGTTTTCTTTGTTCTTATTTTCGATTTCCTCACTTTGAGTCTCATGCATTTCATTTATGGCATAGAAAAAACCAAAGAAATTGAAAAAAATTCAAAAAATTTCAAAAAGAAAGCATGTAGTTGCACTTGCATCATAGGATCGAGTCTAGTTGCATCATATAGGACGCATGCATAGGGAGCAATGATTGAATTTCCTTGTAAGAATGATTGAGTGATGACTTGTTCTTTATGCTAGTTGTTTGAGCTAGTTGATTGTCATAAGATTGTAATTCAAGAAAGGCTAGAAAGTTAAGACGAACCATGCTCGGATTGCATGCTTTGAAACTTGGTTTGAAACTGAAATAGGCTTTGAATTGACGCTAGCTCTACCTAAGTCAGAACTTTAATGATGACATCTAATTATCTTACTCATGCTCTGTGTGCTAAACTCGTGGATACCCTAAAATATTTGAGCATTCTTATCCTTTCTACCCCTCTCTACTTGCTCAAATAGACTTCTATACCTTTCACCACCCTTCTTTCAAACCATAAACACTCTTGTTGAGAGGTAGGCCTATTTTTTTTTGAATGAGCTAGGTAAAAAGTGTTGAGTATGAGGCGACTAGGGGAAATTTCCATATAGTGCAAGCTCAACACCTTTAGCTTTGCGATAGGCTAGAATCCAAGTTTGGGGGAGAAATTGGGAATGGAAGAAAGAGAGTAAAGAAAAAGAAGAATGAAAGGGATATTGGTTAGGATCTTATGTTTGTTGGCAAAGTGTTTTAAAAGAAGAAAAGCTCTTATGTGTTTAAAGAAAAGAAAAGTGTCTCATATTTTGAAATGAAAAGAAGCCAAAGGCTCACCTTAAAAAAAAAAAAAGAGACCATTGCTAAATAAAGATTTGAGCTAAGTTAAAAATAAAAGATTTGCCACTGTTTTGAAAAGTCTTTATTGATCCTTGGGGAGTTTCTATAAAAAGTGTCCGATTGAGAAAAGGGGATGAGGCAAAAATAGCCTTGATCAAGGGTAGTATCCATTTAGGTGGGCTAGACTACGTGAAGAAGTAATTGGGACATGGGTAGATGGAAATCAACCTAGTATGCACCAATTGCCTCTAACTCTTAGCATTTTACATTAGCTCATTCACTTCTTTATTAGAGAACCTTCATGCTTTTGGAGTAAACCCCTCCTTTGATTGAGATCAATTTAATCTCAAAACCTTGTCCCTTTTCCAAATGAGTTTGATCACCTTGCATTAAGTAAGATCCACTTGAAAACCTAATGAATGTTAAAGAGCTAGTTGATAGGAATGCTTGTCTAGGTTGAGAATTGAGCTAAGAGTTTTGTCTTGATGAGCATGGCTAAATTTTTGGAGTAAGCCTAACTTGGTTGCATCTTGGTGACGCTGACTCGAATTGGAACTTGTTGATCTCAGTTTTGTCTTTGGATATGAGCTCCCGCCTTCAAACCTTTCTCCCAACTTGCTTTGATAGTCTTATGCTTGCTTGTGTACAAGCAAGGTTTAAGTTTGGGGGAATTGATATACTTGTATTTTCATGCATTTAGGCTATTGTTAGGATCATGTTTTACTTCTTTTTAGTTTCCTTCAGCTTCATTTCTTTGGTCATTGGTGTGTTTAGAGTATAGGATCATCTAGAGCTAGGTTTAGGCATTCTAGGCTTGCATTTGGAGTGTTTCTTATGTTTTGTAGGTTCTTGGAGTTGCTAAGGATGTTTGGAAGAGTTTGGAGGCCAAAGGAGTGATTGCAAGTGAAATGGTGATGAAGGACCAAACCGATGAGCTTGAAAGATTGAGTCATATGAAGATATTACGTTGACTTTTAGCTCTGGGATGCTAAACACAAATCATGGGAAATTGAGTTATCTTTCTAATGGAGGTGGTGTGAAGTCATTCGGAGCTATATGTAAAGAGTTATACATGATTTACTGGATGCATCTCAACACAGTCTGCATATCGGGTTGCATATCGACCTGGCAGCCCGGTACAGCCTCTCGGATTAAATTTTATGCATCCATATCGGGTGGCGTATTGGGTGGCCAGGCCGATACGACCCTTCCCAGAAAAAATCCGAGAGTTCATACCGGGTTGCGTATCGGGTGGCCAGGCCGATACGCGTCCCAGAAATTGCCTTGGATTCGGGTCAACACCCGGTTTGTTCCGGGTTGACCCGGCTCGCACCCTATTGACTATTTAAGCCAAAAAAACTATTTTTTTTTATTGCATCTTAAGCTTTATTTTCTGTTCTAAACACTTTGGAAGAACAAGTTTGATTCCTTTGATTAATCTAGTACTTCTTCGGTGATTCCTTCAATAAATCTCTCAATCCATCACTAATCTCCCATGATCAACTCTATTTCTATGAGTTTTGTTGATCTTATGATGATTAGTGAGTAGTTCTTCATAGGGCTTATGGGTTAGGTAGGATTAGGTTGATTAGGGGTGATCAATAGATTTCTAGTGATTGATTGTTAAAAATCTCATCTATCAAAGTGTGCTTAATGCCTAATTAATCTTGATCACATTGATTAGGATGTTTAGAGTTTCTTGTTCACAACATGTTCGATGAAATTCCAGTTTCTAGCTTTGTTAGGACTTTCACATTCTAGCGCATGAAAATGTATGTCTAGAGTGATCGTTTGCTGTTTGGAACCTGTTTGAATGCTCATTTGATTCTAATTCACAAATGATGATTTGTTCTTGAGTTAGGATTAAGTGAAGAATTGGTATTAAGAGATTAAACTGATTTACTTGATGTGTTCCATGTTAGGAGATTAGCTTCTATGAAGTTTGAATTAGGATTCCTTGATCATCCCGAGTCACCTGTCCGTTGACCTTAACCTTTAGGCCTTATCTTTGTCATTGATTGAATCCACTTGTTTATTTGCTTTTTGTTTACTTATATTTGAATTGTTTTCGTTAGGATTGTTAGAAACTAAAACCAAACTGTTTGATTTGACTCTGAAGGTTTAGTGCTTGCTTATTGGTCTTATCCATCCCAAAAAGGTTCGATACCTCAAAGCTACATCGATAAGCTTGAGGAATTGGTACCTCAAAGGATTGCAAAAATCCTTGTTATCATCAGTCCGATCAGCTTAGACATGATCTCTTGACCTTCAATCAAGGATCTACAAAGCCTTTTAAGGCAGCCTGGGTGAGATTCAAGAGATACCAGAGAGATTGCCCTCATCATGGTTTCTCTGAGGTGCAGCTGTTATGTATCTTCTTCAGAGGAGTTGATTTGTGGTATCAGATGGCCTTAGATGCTGCAAGTACTGAAAACTTCTACACTAAATCTCCAGAAGAAGCTCAGGAACTTATTGAGAACTTGGTAACTAGTAGTAGTGTCAAGAATGCTGATATGGAGACGATGAAGTCTGGTGGTAAAGCTGACAATTCACAAATAGCTGAGATGAACAAGAAGATTGATTCTGTCCATACACTTCTAAAGAAGTGTGTTCACTTTGCTCAAGATGTTGAAGAATTTGAGCCTGAACATGGATGCGAAGAAGAGGATGTGAATTATGTTGGTGGGACTGGTTTTCAAGGGAACATATTTGGAAATCAGCAAGGTAGAGGTGGCTACAATGGAATGGGATAGAGAAGTGCCTTCACAGGTAATCAAAACTTCTCTAATTTCACTTCTAAGCCTCAGTTTCAGAAGCCTTATCAGAGTACTAGCATCCCTGGAAACAACACTAACAGTTTCACAAGGAACTATTGATCTTCATCCTATCAACCTATTCCTCCTCAGAATGATAAGATGATGGGACTGTTGGAGCAGCTTCTGGAAGGACAGCAGAAGAGTACAATAGACTTTAATGGAAAAATTGATTCTCTGTACTTGGATCTTAATGGGAAGATAGATGCCATAAGCTCTCATGTGAAGAAATTGGAAGTTCAGGTTGTGCAGACTGCTGGGTCTGCTAAGAGGCCAGATGGATCTCTTCTGGGACGAACTGATGCTAATCCTATGTATCAGTGCAATGCAGTGACATTGAGAAGTGGTAGGGAGCTTGATTCTGGTCAGAAAAAGCCTTTGAGTTTGAAGGAAATCGTTGAGATTGAGGAGATGGAAGATGAGATCCGTGAGTTTCGCACTGCGTCGACCGCTGCACCACTGCAACGATCGACACAGATCGTGAACGAGGATACTGAGCCCAAGCTCGACGCTGAGGCCGTGATGAAATCGCCTAGCATCGATCGTTGCAACACTGGTAACGATCGCCGCAAAGCGATTCCCGAGAGTTTAAACGCAGAAACACTGAAAAAGGGTGACGAAAGGATCTATAAGCCTAAGGTTCCCTTTCCTAAGAACCCCAGGAAGTCTAAGTTTGAAAGATAGGTAGCTAAATGCAAGGAGATCATGAAAAAGGTGTTGATTGAAGTGCCTTTGATTGATTCTCTACAGACTACTCCTGTGATGAGAATTTGTCTTAAGGACTTACTTTCTGGCAACTTGACTGATGAGGAGAGTGTAATGATGATCACAGAAGTATGTAGTGCAGTGATTCAAGGCAGAATTCCAGAGAAGTTGAAAGATCCAGGAAGCTTTGTGTTGGATTGTGGTATCAACAAGGACAAATTTGAGAGATCTCTGTGTGATCTTGGTTCTAGTGTGAACCTTATGCCTTATTCTGTTGCTGAGAGGCTTGGGATGACTGACTTTATGCCTACTAGGATCTCATTAGTTCTAGCTGACAGAACAGTCAGGATTCCCGAAGGAGTGCTGGAGGATGTGCCAATCAGGATTGGTAACTGTGTGATTCCTACTGACTTTGTGGTTCTGCAGTATGGAGAGGAACCAAGGGATCCACTGATTTTGGGTAGACCATTCTTAGCTACTGCTGGTACTATGATTGACTGCAAGAGAGGAACGATAATTCTGAATGTGGGTGATCTGAAGATGAGTTTTGATATGGACAAGTTGGTGAAGAGACCAACCATCGACGAACAGACCTTTTATGTTGATACTCTCACTGATTTGGCTGCGGATTTCTTTCACAAGACACATGCTGAGGATCCACTGGAGAGAGCTTTACTGAGCTCTATAATGGAGCTGGAACATCTGCAAGACGAGCCTGAAATTTGCTATACGAGGCTAATGGATTCTACTGAGAAAGTGATGCAATTGAATGTGTCTGCCGAGCCTCTGCATCGATCGACACAACATGTGCATCGGTCGATGCAGATCGTGAGTGATTGGGCGGAAGAAAAAAGCCCCGAAAATTGAGCTGAAACAACTTCCATCCGGGCTAAGGTACGCATTTCTTGGACCTAATTCGACATATCCAGTGATTGTTAATGCTAATTTGAACAACGCAGAGCTCACTTTACTGCTAAGCAAGCTGCGCAAGTATCGCAAAGCTCTTGGCTATTCTCTTGATGACATTTCAGGTATCTCTATGGAGCTGTGCATGCATAGGATACATCTTGAGGATGAGTCTAAGACATCGGTTGAGCATCAGAGGAGGCTGAATCCTAATCTTAAGGAGGTAGTAAAGAAGGAGATCTTGAAGCTACTGGATGCTGGGATCATCTATCCGATTTCTGACAGTGATTGGGACAGTCCAGTTCATGTAGTGCCTAAGAAAGGTGGTGTTACAGTAGTGAAGAATGAGAAGAACGAACTGATTCCTACAAGGACTGTGACTGGACATCAGATGTGCATAGACTACAGGAAGCTCAATGCTGCGACCAGGAAGGATCATTTCACTTTTCCTTTTATTGATCAGATGCTGGAGAGGTTAGCTAATCACCCTTACTATTGCTTCTTCGATGGGTATTCAGGCTTCTTTCAGATTCCTATCCATCCAGAGGATCAGGGAAAGACCACTTTTACTTGTCCCTATGGCACTTTTGCATACCGTAGGATGCCCTTTGGACTTTGTAATGCACCAGCCACCTTCTAGAGATGCATGATGTCCATCTTTACTGATATGATTGAGGACTTTATGGAGGTGTTTATGGATGACTTTTCCGTCTACGGGTCATCTTATCATGAGTGCTTGGACAATCTGTGCAAAGTGCTAGCTATATGTGAGGAGAAGCACTTGGTTCTTAACTGGGAGAAGTGTCATTTCATGGTCAGAGATGGCATTGTTCTTGGACATAGAGTGTCTGGAGCAGGGATTGAAGTAGACCGCGCTAAGATTGAGGTTATGACCAGCCTTCAGGCGCCTGATTCTGTGAAGTCTGTGAGGAGCTTTCTTGGACATGCTGGGTTCTATAGAAGGTTCATCAAGGATTTCAGTAAGATTGCTAGACCACTAACTGCTTTGCTGTGTAAGGATGCCAAGTTTGAGTTCACTTCAGATTGTCAGACTGCATTTGATCAGATCAAGCAATCGTTAGTGAGTGCTCCTATAGTGCAGCCACCAGATTGGGATTTACCTTTTGAGGTAATGTGCAATGCGAGCGATTATGCTGTAGGAGCTGTTCTGGGGAAGAAGAAAGACAAGAAGCTTCATGTCATTTACTATGCCAGCAGAACACTAGACGATGCACAAAGGAACAATGCCACTACGGAGAAGGCGTTGTTGGCAGTTGTCTTTGCCTTTGAGAAGTTTCGGCCCTATCTTGTTGGTTCTAAAGTGATTGTACACACTGATCATTCAGCTCTGAAATATCTGATCAGAAGAAGGATGCTAAACCGAGACTGTTGAGATGGATTCTGTTGCTTCAAGAGTTTGATATTGAGGTGAAGGACAAGAAGGGATTTGAAAACGGAGTTGCTGAGCATCTGTCACGGATTAGGGTTGAAGAAGACGTCCCTATTGATGAATTCTTTCCTAAGGAGAACGTCAGTTTGATTGAGACAGTATTTCGGACGGATTTAGACAGGAAGATACAAAACTGTCGGATTCAGCGCACTACGTCGATCGATGTCACCTCGGCAACGATCGATGCAAGTATCGAAAGAGCAACGATCGACGCATACCTGTGCAGCGATCGTTGCATTGCTCCTACGAACCCAAAATCTTTAAAGGTTAAAATTGGACACTACAACTTCGATGTCCATGCTGTTTCGACGACCAATCGACCCTGGTTTACGGATATTGCTAATTACCTGGCTGCAGAGACTGAACCAGATGAGTTGAAGGGGTATGCTAAGAAGAAGTTCTTCCGAGAGCTCAGACGATACTTTGGGATGAGCCTTATCTGTATAAGCACTGTTCGGATGGACTTTACAGGAGATGCATTGCGAAATCAGAGGTTCCAGATGTTCTATTTCACTGCCATGGATCAGACTATGCTGGACACTTTTCTACTTTTAAGACTGTGTCTAAGGTTCTGCAAGCAAGCTTCTGGTGGCCTACGATGTTCAGAGACGCTCATTCTTTTGTCTCTCAGTGTGATGCCTGTCAGAGGAGAGGGAAAATCAGTAAGAAGCATGAGATGCCTCAGAATTTCATCCTTGAGGTTGAGGTTTTCGATTGCTGGGGCATTGATTTCATGGGTCCTTTTCCCTCATCCTATGGGAATAAGTTCATTTTGGTTGCTGTGGACTATGTGTCTAAGTGGGTGGAAGCAATAGCTAGTCCAACCAATGACTCTTCGGTGGTTCTTAAGTTGTTTAAGACCATCATTCTCCCTAGATTTGGAGTGCCTCGGATTGTGATCAGTGATGGAGGATCTCATTTCATTAATAAGGTCTTCGAGAAGCTGCTACAGAAGCATGGAGTTCATCATCGAGTTGCTACTCCTTATCATCCTCATACTAGTGGGCAAGTAGAGGTCTCTAACAGACATATCAAGGAGATCTTGGAGAAGACAGTTGGGAAGACAAGGAAGGATTGGTCTGTGAAGCTTGATGATGCATTATGGGCTTATAGGACTGCGTTCAAGACGCCACTTGGGACTACTCCATTTCATCTGCTGTATGGAAAGGCTTGCCATCTTCCAGTTGAGCTTGAGCACAAGGCAGCATGGGCTGTGAAGCAGATAAATTTCGATCTTAAGTCTGCTGCAGAGAGGAGATTGGTGCAGCTTAATGAGTTGGATGAAATTAGGCATCATGCTTATGAGAACTCAAAGCTGTACAAGGAGAGGAATAAGGCTTACCATGACAAGAAGATTGTCTCTAGACAATTTGAGCCTAATGATCAGGTACTTTTGTATAACTCTCGTTTGCAATTGTTTCCAGGTAAGCTGCGATCTAGGTGGTCTGATCCTTTTACAATCAAGGAGGTTCGTCCCTACGATGTTGTTGTTCTAATCAGCCAGGAAGGTAAGGAATTCACTGTAAATGGACAGATGGTGAAGCATTATTGGGCTAAGGCCGAGATTCCAAGAGGTCAGATTCTGCCTCTGGATGATGCACCCTCTGCTTGATTCGGTTGAATCGTCATGCTAGTGACGTTAAAGGAAGGCTGAGTGGGAGGCAACCCACTGGTTTGTTTGTACATACTATTTTTAGTGTTTTTATTAGGATTTTACGTTTTCTTTTTGTTTTTGGTGTGCTTTGTCTGCAAAATACGAGTCTGGGAACTGCGTCGATCGTTGATGTCCTGTGCAACGATCGATGCAGGTGGATATCTGACGAAGCAAGAATCGCATTGTGACGATTGTTGCGGCCCTGTGCAACGATCGCTACAAGGAGATTTGACGAAGGAATGAAGTCGCGCTGTGTCGATCGTTGCGGTCCTGTGCAACGATCGACGCACCTGGTCGAAATTGAAATAAAAGGTACTTGAGCTTAAACCGGAAATCGGATTGGTTCGACTTTGGTCCGACCAATCACGATTTGCAACGATCGTTGCACGTTGTGTGACGATCGACGCAGTCACGTGCATGTAAGTACCGATTAACTCTTCTTCTTCTTTCTTCTTCCCCATTTCGCTAACTCCGCTCAAGAACCCTAAATCGCCACTCTTGATATCTACTCCGATTCTCAACCATTTTAACGATTCAAAGGCCTAACCTGCTCGAATTTTTTGTCGTCTATCCATATATGTGTTCAATTTGAGTCGATTCCAAGGTATGCTCTCTCAAACTCGATTTTACAGACTCGGCCCCAAGGTGAAAAATTCGATTTTGGCTCTCATCTCTTGATTCCGTGATGATTTAGCACTGATTTAGGCTGTTGGGTAGTGGAATGACGATGTCTAAGTAGTATTCAGGTTCGATTTTGCAAGTTTTTGAAAATTTCAATCTAATGATTCAACTTGTAAATTGGTTCGAATTCGACAGACATAAAAAGTGAATAGGCTGCTTATTCTGCTCGGTTTGATGTTGTTTCTGGTGCTAATTATGCGAGTTTGTTCTTATATCTTTGATTTCAGATGCTTCCTCGTGGACAGCCTCGTAAGAGCGGCAGAGCTACTCCAGCTTCTGCAGATCAGTCTCCTCCTCCAGATGAGTGGTTTACGCGAGCTTCGCCACTGCCTGAACCGTATCAGAGAGAACGTGAGGCCATACAGTTTCCGTGGCCTAAGGAAGAGAGTGACCCGATTCCGAGAGATAGAGTATGGGACATTGCACTTAAGGACTTGGTTAAGCGTGCAGAGTTTACTGACAGGCCGATCTCAGAGCATTGGGATGACTACGAAACGTTGCTCTACAACGGTTGGTTGAGTATGGATATTGAGCTCACCAAATTTGCTGACTATCGGACTTGCAGGATCATGGGCATTGATAAGCAAGTGCACACATTGGTTAAGGATATTGGGTTAGGGACGATGCCGATGCAGTACTACGAGCTATATCCAGATCTGGTGAGACAGTTGTTGGCTACTTGCAGAGTCTACTACCCCGATCCGATTCGCAGGAGAGCTTCAGAGGGTATTTTTACCTTCATGTGTCTGGGAGCCAGGTATGGGATTCCGCTTCTAGATATCTGCCGTATTTATGGATTCAGTGTAGAGCCTACACGATGTTTCATCTCTCTTGAGTGGGACGTACCGAGCGCTCAGTATTTTTGGGATCATTTTGGTAATGGACCACACAACTCGAGGACTTCGAAGCAGATTGTTGTTAGGCACCCGGTTTTGAGGTATGTGATACGCATCCTGGGCTACACACTGCTATGCAAGGCCGAAGCAAACAAGATGAGGAAGAATGAGCTGGAGGTGATTTATATTGGATTGAAGAAGTTGTTTGCTGGTACTGATTTGAGAGATCCTGCGCCAGAGCTTAACTTAGGAGCTGTGTTTTCTCACCACTTGTGCTCACTGACGAAGAAGGCTTTTGATGGGGCGCGTGTAGAGACTGTGGGGAGCTTGCTTACTCCGATCTTTCGACATTGCAGGATCCCTTTGGAGGGTAGAGTGCGTGACAACAGAGAGATGTACATGGATTTGAGTAACCTAAAGAGTGCCACTTGAGTGAAGGAGGACCGTCTATGGGTTTACTATGACACACGGTCGCAAAAGCGCGGTGTGGAGCTTCCAGCTGACGATCTGACTAGGATCGATACATTGGATTCCTTGAGCTTTGAGCCTCCTAGGAACGATCAGCGCAGAGTACCTACGATGGCCCATCCTCTCGGTGAGCCTTCTTCATGAGCTTCCTCCTCTTCTGCGCCTGCTGCTGCTGCTGCTGATCTTGGTCCTTATCCTGCTCCATTGATGAGCGTCCGCGAGATGTCTGAGGGTGACTGGCGTGAGCATGTAGATAGTCGGTTACAGGGGATGTGGGATTTTATGCGTGGATGCACTTATAGGAGTCAGCCACGAGTCCACCAGCCTGTTCCTAGACGTCGCCAGCATTCTCCGACTCCTGCTGGTTCGAGTAGTTCTGATCCTTATGCTGGTATTGATGACGAGACCGAGTGAGATTAGAGTTCCATTTCCAGACTATCGGTTCTGTACCTTTTTCACTTTTTCTCTTGACTTCTCTTTTGATTCTTGTTGGTACTTGTGTTATGGGATGATATGTTTGTTCTATGACATTCTATTGCTTTGATTTTGCCTTGTGTGTGATGATTTCAGCTTACATTTTCGAGTTACGATTAAATTCACGAGTTACATGCTGTCTGCTGAACTGTTCGAACAAAATCGCCCTGCAACGATCGTCATTGTCCTGTGTGACGATCGACATTAAACGCAAATCGCACTACAACGATCGTCGCGGTTCTGTGCGACGATCGATGCAGTTGCGAGAGAGGTAAAACACGACATAACTTAACACATCCCTTAACATTTTTATTCTTTTATCAATCCTAAGCTTGACACCACTGGGGACAATGTGTTTCAAGTGTGGGGGAGGTGGTACTGACATTAATCATTTTCTTTTCTTAGAGTCAGTTGTGTCTTTGTGTCTGTTTTATCGAGTCAAAACAGTTTGAGTAGGAAACAATGAATTTTGAGGAGATCACCACACTCGCAGGAACTTAAGTAACCATTGGGAGGAGCTTGCAGATCAATCTATGACTATTAGAAAACCCAATGCAGACCAGCCTACTGAGGACACCCATATCACTTCAGGTATTCAGAGGATCCTTTACTGACTTCACCCCTAATTTTGACTTATTTTTCTCACCTAAGGGCATTGTATACTTTGAGTCGGATTCCTCTGTTAGTTTTGACAGAGCTTGTAAACTTGTCCAAGTATGTTTCCCTTCTCCCCTTCCTTAAAAAAAAAAAGATAAACTGAGGATGAGCTAGTAGCTCCGAAGTGGTCGCGGGAGTGGTAGAGACCCCTATTACCTCATGTGCATCCATGGAATGTGTCCAAAGTACACCCCAATGCGGGAAGAGCACTGATAAAAAATAAAAATAAAATGATACCAAGTGGGAAAAATCAGTTGCTAAGGAAAGGAAAAGAGAAGAAAGGAACCATAAAAAGATAGTATGGTGGTCAAGAGCTAACAGAGTAAGAGTCCATGTGCCCTTTGATCGATACTCCTTAGGTGAGACTGCACTTAATAGCTTATAGAAGTCAGTAGGGTGAATTTGAATGCTTTGGATTGATTGTGGAGTTTACTCAGGACAATTGCTAAGTGTGGGGGAAGTACATGTTGGTCTTGATGTCTGCAGGTGAATCTTTCATGTGGCTTACTAAGGGTAATCTAAGTGTTGTGCTTCTAAGATGAAAGGAGTTTCTGAAGTTTTCAAAATTCTTCACCACATTCTGGTTTTCTGTTTTGCTTGAGGGCAAGCAAAGACTAAGTGTGGGGGAGTTGATATATCATGGTTTTTAGCTGTTTTAAGCCATGATATAAGTGTGTTTTAGAGTCTTTTGTAGTGTTTATCGAGTCATTACTGGTGCTTATTAGGTACATGCATGTATGGAGCATTTTGGGCAAAATTAGGAGCTTAAGCCGAGAGAGCTAATTTAACCAATTCGATCGACCTCTGCAACGATCGTTGCACCATTGGCATCGACCGTTGCAGACCCGCGCCATCACATTAATGAAGACTTTGGAGATTTGCAGTTTTGCCCCAGAAGTTCCAGTATTTACGAAAAGAGCCCAAGACGTGATTAGGACTTTATAATTAGGTTTTTGGTGTTTTGTTTAGATTACGCTTTCATACTATTAGCTATAGAGAGAGAGAGAGAGAGAGAGCTTGAGGCTGATCGTTCTTGTACTGCTTTTGGAGAAGATTTCGAACCCACCCCTTTGTTTCTCTACTCTTTACTTTTATGCAATCTATTTATTCATTGATTTCTGTTTCATTGATCATGTCTGAGTAGATTCATAGTTAGGTTTAGGGATTCTCTTAACGGTTTTCATGACTTGCTAGATATATTAATCAGTTAAGGATTCATATCTTATTTGTTCTTCAACCCGAATTGTGCTTAATACAAGTTTCTAATCCGATCACTTAGAATCTAGACTTTAGGTTATTAAATTGACACGAAAGTGTGGTTTAGAATCTGATCTATTAAGGTTGAGCAATTTAATTATCTGCAAAGAAATTTGGTTTAATTGAATTGTGAACAAATCAAACCTGCACTTAAGGCTAGTATAATCTGTTAGGAATTGCAAAGAAATTTGGGTTTCTGCTAATTGAACAGTGAATTCTCGCAACGAAAGTTGGTTAGTTCAATCTTTGTGTTTGATTTCTAGAACCGAGCTTAATTTGATCCTGACTGATAATTAATCTGCTTGTCTTGATTTCCTGAGAACTCCCTAGACTTGACGCTTTTAGTACTTACTTCACAAAACCGAATTTGCTACTGATTTACTTTCTGCTTAGTTTTTATTATTTCTGATTTGCATCGCCTAGCTTAACTTGAAATTCTACAATCTATCGTAAGATTTCTTGAGTCTCTGTGTTCGACCCCTAGATACTACAATTGTCATGTGCACTTGCAGTATTAACTTAGGGAATTAAACTCTGAGCATATCAATGGGCAATGGATATCGTTGGACCACTACCAGCCTCGCATCAGAAGAAATTCATCCTGATAATGATCGACTACTTCACCAAATGGGTGGAAGCAGAGTTGTATGCTGAAATCCACGATCTCGACGTTCAGAATTTTGTATGGAAGTACATCATCTGCCGCCACGGTCTCCTGTACGATCGTCACCGATAAAGGTCCTCAGTTCATATCAAACATGTTCGAAGGATTCCGTGCTAGATGGAAAATCAGACTTAGCAAATAAACCCCATATATCCTCATGGAAACGAACATACCGAAGCGACAAACAAAACAATACTGGATGGACTTAAGAAACGATCGAAAGCAAGAAAGGCATGTGGGCTGACGAGCATGATGGTGTTGTATGGCTGAACCGAACTACGCCAAGGAAGACGAACCAAACGCCTTTCTCACTTTCTCTTGGAATGGAGGCAATGTCACCGGCAGAAGTAAGCATCCCGACAATCCGCCTAAGCCTCTCGCCTGAGCACGAAGAACTAAACAACAACATGATCCTCGATCGCCTCGATCAGGATGAGGAGCTACGCGACCAGGCATTGCTGTGAGTCCAGAATTACCAACAGCAGATAACTCGCCATTACAACAAGAAAGTAAAAGGCCAGCGTTTTGTCGAAGGTGACCTTGTCCTTCAGAAGGTATCCAAAAACACACGCGAATATCGAGTAGGAAAGCTTGGAGCAAACTGGGAAGGTCCATACATCATCTCAAAAGTGGTCAAGCCATGAGTATACGATCTCGTCACTATGAAGGGCGAAGCCATTCCACGCTCGTGGAACACAAAAACAATAAAGAGGTATTACTACTGAGCCAAACAAGCGGCACAAGAAGACGAAGACCGAAGCACGACGAGCATGCGCTCCAAAAAAAATTCGATCTTAAGTCTGCTGCAGAGAGGAGATTGGTGCAGCTTAATGAGATGGATGAAATTAGGCATCATGCTTATGAGAACTCAAAGTTGTACAAGGAGAGGACTAAGGCTTACCATGACAATAAGATTGTCTCTAGACAATTTGAGCCTAATGATCAAGTACTTTTGTATAACTCTCGTTTGCAATTGTTTCCAGGTAAGCTGCGATCTAGGTGGTCTGATCCTTTTACAATCAAGGAGGTTCGTCCCTACGATGCTGTTGTTCTAATCAGCCAGGAAGGTAAGGAATTCACTGTAAATGGACATAGGGTGAAGCATTATTGGGCTAAGGCCGAGATTCCAAAAGGTCAGATTCTACCTCTGGATGATGCACCCTATGCCTGATTCGGCTGAATCGTCAAGCTAGTGACGTTAAAGGAAGGCTGAGTGGGAGGCAACCCACTGGTTCGTTTGTACATACTACTTTTAGTGTTTTTATTAGGATTTTACGTTTGCTTTTGGTTTTTGGTGTGCTTTGTTTGCAGAATACGAGTCTCGGAACTGCGTCGATCGTTGCGGTCCTGTGCAACGATCGATGCAGGTGGATATCTGACGAAGGAAGAATCGCATTGTGACGATTGTTGCGGCCCTGTGCAACGATCGCTACAAGGAGATTTGACGAAGGAATGAAATCGCGCTGTGTCGATCGTTGCGGTCCTGTGCAACGATCGATGCACCTGGTCGAAATTGAAATAAAAGGTACTTGAGCTTAAACCGGAAATCGGATTGGTTTGACTTTGGTCCGACCAATCACGATTTGCAACGATCGTTGCACGTTCTGTGACGATCGATGCAGTCACGTGCATGTAAGTACCGATTAACTCTTCTTCTTCTTTCTTCTTCCCCATTTCGCTAACTCCGCTCAAGAACCCTAAATCGCCTCTCTTGATATCTACTCCGATTCTCAACCATTTTAACGATTCAAAGGCCTAACCTGCTCGAATTTTTTGTCGTCTATCCATATATGTGTTCAATTTGAGTCGATTCCAAGGTATGCTCTCTCAAACTCGAATTTACAGACTCAGCCCCAAGGTAAAAAATTCGATTTTGGCTCTCATCTCTTGATTCCGTGATGATTTAGCACTGATTTAGGATGTTGGGTAGTGGAATGACGATGTCTAAGTAGTATTCAGGTTCGATTTTGCAAGTTTTTGAAAATTTTAATTTTATGATTCAACTTGTAAATTGGTGCGAATTCGACAGACATAAAACGTGAATTGGCTGCTTATTATGCTCGGTTTGATGTTGTTTCTGGTGCTAATTATGCTAGTTTGTTCTTATATCTTTGATTTCAGATGCTTCCTTGTGGACAGCCTCGTAAGCGCGGCAGAGCTACTCCAGCTTCTGCAGATCAGTCTCCTCCTCCAGATGAGTGGTTTACGCGAGCTTCGCCACTGCCTGAACCGTATCAGAGAGAACGTGAGGCCATACAGTTTCCGTGGCCTAAGGAAGAGAGTGACCCGATTCCGACAGATAGAGTATGGGACATTGCACTTAAGGACTTGGTTAAGCGTGCAGAGTTTACTGACAGGCCGATCTCAGAGCATTGGGATGACTACGAAACGTTGATCTACAACGGTTGGTTGAGTATGGATATTGAGCCCACCATTTGATACCCCGTATCCAAAAATACGGTCAACGGGCAGAAGAAAAGTCAACAGGGGTAAAATTGTAATTTTGCCAAACCCAGGGGCAAAATGGTAATTTTGCCAAAGTTCGAGACGGAAGACGAGACGGTCCAAATGTTCTCTTTTTAAACCATAAAGAACATTTACAAGACCAGAATTCGAAGAAACGGAGCGGAAATGCATTTTTCGGAGTATCGGGTGAAAACCGAGCTAGACCGGGAAAACTTCGGAAAATCATAACGGGAGCTAGGAAACTCCAAACGAGGTGATTCAAATTGATAAATTCATCTAAAAGCAAGTAGAATCAGGTTATGGAGGTTTGGAGATTTATGAGAATCATCTACTATTTACTAAAATATTTATCGGGAAAACGAGCAAACCGAGCATAAGTGATTAAGGGGATTAGGAGGAGATTAAGGGCTTAATGACTGGATTATTTGGTTTAAATTCACCACAGAAGGACAGGTGTTGCTTCCCTGGAGGCGCCACATCTCTCACTTGCATGTGTGCATGCAAAAGTGGTTCATGCACCAAAAAGAGAGATACTTTGTATCACATCAACTTACTCTCCAAAGCCACTCTCTCTCTCTCTACAACTCTCGAGCTCTCTCTTCTCTCTATCAGATTCATCAAACTCATCTCTCAGAATCCAGAAGTTCATCAGGTTCTTGAATCTCCAAGAGTTTCTTCAAGGTTTCTATGGTGTTCTTAATGACTTGGTGTACAAGAAAGGGCATAACTTCTTCATCTTAAACTCAAATCCGGTGCTTCCAAGACCAGTAGCTTCATATCATTCTCCTCTTCAAGTTTCAGCCAGCCGCCGTCGTCAGAAGTCGCCGGAGCTCGCCGGAAATCAGCAAAGAGGCAGCCGCGGTTTAGGGTTTGTGGGATAACTCTTTCTCTTCATCAGATCTGTGTGATTCAAGGCCATGGGTGGATAGAGCTTGTCAAGTGGAGCAGTTTGGTGGGTGGTTTGCCGTCAGAAGTCGCCGGAAAAGCCACCGCCGCCGCGGTCAACGCCAGAGCCGCCGCGGTCAACGCCGGAGCAACCGCCGGAAAACCTCCTTCGCCGCCGTGTCTTCAACCGGTTATTCAAGGGATTGGTTCAGATGGATTGGATCAGGATTGGAGCTGGTTTGGTTGGGTTTAGATCGGTTTAGGTTAACCGGTCAACTCTCGGTCAACATTTTGACTTTGACCCGGTTTACCTAAACCGGTCAATTGGAATCCGGTTCAATTGGTCAACCGGTTCAGAGGAGTGGTCAACCGGTTTAGTTTGGTCAACGGTCAACGGTCAGCCTCGGTCAACGGTCGGTCAACGCCGGTCAACGGCCGGTCAACGCCGTGGTCAACGTCGGTCAACGCGTTGACTCTGGCCGGTTTGTGTGTGCGGTTCGTGTGCGGGAAGCTTCGGGAGTTCGTGTTCAGGTATTCGGAGAGGTTCAGGTTTAGTCGGGGTCTCGGGAATCCGTATCCGCATCCGTGCCGTTCGTTCCGTCATATCACTGTGAATCGGCTCAAACACCGTAGCATTCATATAGATCGATAAATGGGAAACCGTAGAGATAGGAATGCATACCCGATCATGTTAAACCGAATTGAATTGTGAATTGAATGATTGATTGATTGAATTGACATTAAACCGGCTAGGGTTAAAGAAGCATGTTAGTGTTAAACGGATTAAACCTGTTGAGTGCCGTTAGGTTGATAGTAATATTGCGTGAAGCATTCATATAGTCGTGGCATGAGTAGGACCGTATATGCATATATATGTAAGTAAAGGACGATATTAAATGAACCTATATACGGGAATTAAGACGAGTTAAAATACGGTTTAACTTGAACACGCGTATAGAGTATGGAACGGTATCGGGGTTTCCCGAGTTAAATGAATTAAGTAATGAATGATGAGACGTTGGGGAGTTTAGTAAGCCACTAGCTCTAAACCGACGGATCGAGGAGTTATTAAAAGATGATTAGAATTGGTTAAGTAAAGAGAAGTGTTGTGGTTGGTGAACCGTCTACGGGTTAGCAAGCGGCTAACCCAAGGTAGCGGGCGTAATTTGGTTAAAAGATGTTAGCAACCCTAATAGGCATGTCGTGTGTTGTTGTGTGTTGATTGTGTGGTTGTTTTTGTTGTGTGGTTGTGGTTGACCTTTTATGCAGGCCTTTAGATCGTCTCGGTGTTGGGCTGAGCGATCCTTGTTGTTACTTAACTCGGTCAAGGGACCGGTTAAGTGGTGGTGCTGGCTCGGTACGGTGCTGAGTCAGAGCGGTGGGGTGTGTGAGTTGACTTGCGGGATGCGGGGTTGATTGTTGTTATAGATTGAGATTGATTGCTAGAGTCCAAGCGAGTCTGCGTGTTTACATTTCTGCACTAGGACTCTAGGGTGCGTTAGATCCCGCAAGTCTAGGTGTTTGATTATGTTCTGGTACTTCCGACCCGATTGGATCCTCGGGTAGCTACCTAACCGGACCGTGGTGATTCTGGTTATGGTGTTAACCTATGGAGTGACGTCTGTAGGTGTGTGGTCCAGAGAATACGGGGTCATGTCCTAGGGCCGGACTGCATGGAAACTCGGGCTATCTAGGGGTAGTCAGAGTCACCGCGTATCGATGGACAGAGAACGGTGTCCTAGTCGTTGTGTGGACGGCTAGGAGTCGTGGGTTAGTTGCCATATCGGTAACAGTAGAAACCCGTGGAAGTTACCAAGATCGTAGGGGCCCAGCGTTGTGTTTTGGTGTAGTTGGTGTTACGCGGTAGATAGATCGAGTCTCAATCGGGGACATGTGCCGCAGTGCTCCCGATTTCCTCTAATCGCCTTCTCTTTCTTTTGGCAATTGATTGTGTGTGGGCTCGACACGACGTGGTAGTGCGTGATCGGCTATTTTGCTGTGCTTGATTGTTATTTTGGGTTTCGGGCGGGAATCTATAGATGATAAATAGATTAGAAGCCTTAGTGGGGAGCCGATTCACTGGGTGATCTTAGATCGCTCATTAGACTCTTTTTGTGTTTTCAGGTTAAGCAGCGACGGACGCGGGAGGTCCTCGGTGTAGTTTCGGGATGGCTTGTGGCGGGGTTTTGATTCGATGGTTTTTGGGGATTTCTCTCGGTTCGGCTTGACGCCACTTTTGTATTGATTTGCGTGTTGATTCTTTATTGATGAAAATTATTTGTAAAGTGACGATTAAACGTTGTGCTGAACGTTTGATTTACTCAGAAATGAATATGCTTTCCTGATATTGTGTTTTGTCCGAACCGACACAACTCGCAGAAGTAGTGCAAGACGGCCGACTTGTACTATGGAAGCGAGGATAGCGGAGTCAGAGTTGGATTGGTGCGAGCCTCTGTCTCAAACCGATCTGTCACTGGCTTTGTCCTGTGACGAACTTTTCCTGTTCGACTTGCTCGGGTTCGATCGGTCATGTTCTTGTTTGATTGTTGACCGGTCAGCTCGACGGTCAGCGGAGAATGGGAAAGGGGCGTTACACACCAAATTTGCTGACTATCGGACTTGCAGGATCATGGGCATTGATAAGCAAGTGCACACATTGGTTAAGGATATTGGGTTAGGGACGATGCCGATGCAGTACTACGAGCTATATCCAGATCTGGTGAGACAGTTGTTGGCTACTTGCAGAGTCTACTACCCCGATCCGATTCGCAGGAGAGCTTCAGAGGGTATTTTTACCTTCATGTGTCTGGGAGCCAGGTATCGGATTCTGCTTCTAGATATCTGCCGTATTTATGGATTCAGTGTAGAGCCTACACAATGTTTCATCTCTCTTGAGTGGGACGTACCGAGCGCTCAGTATTTTTGGGATCATTTTGGTAATGGACCACAAAACTCGAGGACTTCGAAGCAGATTGCTGTTAGGCACCCGGTTTTGAGGTATGTGATACGCATCCTGGGCTACACACTGCTATGCAAGGCCGAAGCAAACAAGATGAGGAAGAATGAGCTGGAGGTGCTTTATATTGGATTGAAGAAGCTGTTTGCTGGTACTGATTTGAGAGATCCTGCGCCAGAGCTTAACTTAGGAGCTGTGTTTTCTTACCACTTGTGCTCACTGACGAAGAAGGCTTTTGATGGGGCGCATGTAGAGACTGTGGGGAGCTTGCTTACTCCGATCTTTCGACATTGTAGGATCCCTTTGGAGGGTAGAGTGCGTGACAACAGAGAGATATACATGGATTTGAGTAACCTGAAGAGTGCCACTTAGATGAAGGAGGACCGTCTATGGGTTTACTATGACACACGCTCGCAAAAGCGCGGTGTGGAGCTTCCAGCTGACGATCTGAATAGGATCGATACATTGGATTCCTTGAGCTTTGAGCCTCCTAGGAACGATCAGCGCAGAGTACCTACGATGGCCCATCCTCTCGGTGAGCCTTCTTCATGAGCTTCCTCCTCTTCTGCGCCTGGTGCTGCTGATCTTGGTCCTTATCCTGCTCCATTGATGAGCGTCCGCGAGATGTCTGAGGGTGACTGGCGTGAGCATGTGGATAGTCGGTTACAAGGGATGTGGGATTGGATGCGTGGATGCACTTGTAGGAGTCAGCCACGAGTCCACCAGCCTGTTCCTAGACGTCGCCAGTGTTCTCCAACTCCTGCTGGTTCGAGTAGTTCTGATCCTTATGCTGGTATTGATGACTAGACCGAGTGAGATTAGAGTTCCATTTCCAGACTATCGGTTCTGTACCTTTTTCACTTTTTCTCTTGACTTCTCTTTTGATTCTTGTTGGTACTTGTGTTATGGGATGATATGTCTGTTCTATGATATTCTATTGCTTTGATTTTGCCTTGTGTGTGATGATTTCAGCTTACAGGTTTGAGTTACGATTAAATTCACGAGTTATGTGATGTCTGCTGAACTGTTCGACCAAAATCGCCATGCAACGATCGTCACTGTCCTGTGTGACGATCGACATAAAACACAAATCGCACTGCAATGATCGTCGCGGTTCTGTGCGACGATCGATGCAGTTGCGAGAGAGGTAAAACACGACATAACTTAACACATCCCTTAACATTTTTCTTCTTTTATCAATCCTAAGCTTGACACCACTGGGGACAATGTGTTTCAAGTGTGGGGGAGGTGGTACTGACATTAATCATTTTCTTTTCTTAGAGTCAGTTGTGTCTTTGTGTCTGTTTTATCGAGTCAAAACAGTTTGAGTAGGAAACAATGAATTTTGAGGAGATCACCACACTCGCAGGAACTTAAGTAACCATTGGGAGGAGCTTGCAGATCAATCTATGACTATTAGAAAACCCAATGCAGACCAGCCTACTGAGGACACCCATATCACTTCAGGTATTCAGAGGATCCTTTACTGACTTCACCCCTAATTTTGACTTATTTTTCTCACCTAAGGGCTTGGTATACTTTGAGTCGGATTCTTCTGTTAGTTTTGACAGAGCTTGTAAACTTGTCCAAGTATGTTTCCCTTCTCCCCTTCCTTAAAAAAAAAAGATAAACTGAGGATGAGCTAGTAGCTCCGAAGTGGTCGCGGGAGTGGTAGAGACCCCTATTACCTCCTGTGCATCCATGGAATGTGTCCAAAGTACACCCCAATGCGGGAAGAGCACTGATAAAAAATAAAAATAAAATGATACCCAGTGGGAAAAATCAGTTGCTAAGGAAGGGAAAAGAGAAGAAAGGAACCAGAAAAAGATAGTATGGTGGTCAAGAGCTAACAGAGTAAGAGTTCATGTGCCCTTTGATCGATACTCCTTAGGTAAGACCGCACTTAATAGCTTATAGAAGTCAGTAGGGTGAATTTGAATGCTTTGGATTGATTGTGGAGTTTACTCAGGACAATTGCTAAGTGTGGGGGAAGTACATGTTGGTCTTGATGTCTGCAAGTGAATCTTTCATGTGGCTTACTAAGGGTAATCTAAGTGTTGTGCTTCTAAGATGAAAGGAGTTTCTGAAGTTTTCAAAATTCTTCACCACATTCTGGTTTTCTGTTTTGCTTGAGGGCAAGCAAAGACTAAGTGTGGGGGAGTTGATATATCATGGTTTTTAGCTGTTTTAAGCCATGATATAAGTGTGTTTTAGAGTCTTTTGTAGTGTTTATCGAGTCATTACTAGTGCTTATTAGGTACATGCACGTATGGAGCATTTTCGGCAAAATTAGGAGCTTAAGCCGAGAGAGCTAATTTGACCAAGTCGATCGACCTCTGCAACGATCGTTGCACCATTGGCATCGACCGTTGCAGACCCGCGCCATCACATTAATGAAGACTTTGGAGATTTGCAGTTTTGCCCCAGAAGTTCCAGTATTTACGAAAAGAGCCCAAGACGTGATTAGGACTTTATAATTAGGTTTTTGGTGTTTTGTTTAGATTACGCTTTCATACTATTAGCTATAGAGAGAGAGAGAGAGAGAGAGAGAGAGAGAGAGAGAGAGAGAGAGAGAGAGAGAGAGAGAGAGAGAGAGAGAGAGAGAGAGAGAGAGAGAGAGAGAGAGAGAAAGAGAGAGAGAGCTTGAGGCTGATCGTTCTTGTACTGATTTTGGAGAAGATTTCGAACCCCTTTGTTTCTCTACTCTGTACTTTTATGCAATCTATTTATTCATTGATTTCTGTTTCATTGATCATGTCTGAGTAGATTCATAGTTAGGTTTAGGGATTCTCTTAACGGTTTTCATGACTTGCTAGATATATTAATCAGTTAAGGATTCATATCTTATTTGTTCTTCAACCCGAATTGTGCTTAATACAAGTTTCTAATCCGATCACTTAGAATCTAGACTTTAGGTTATTAAATTGACACGAAAGTGTGGTTTAGATTCTGATCTATTTAGGTTGAGCAATTTAATTATCTGCAAAGAAATTTGGTTTAATTGAATTGTGAACAAATCAAACCTGCACTTAAGGCTAGTTTAATCTGTTAGAAATTGCAAAGAAATTTGGGTTTCTGCTAATTGAGCAGTGAATTCTCGCAACGAAAGTTGGTTAGTTCAATCTTTGTGTTTGATTTCTAGAACCGAGCTTAATTTGATCCTGACTGATAATTAATCTGCTTGTCTTGATTTCCTGAGAACTCCCTAGACTTGACGCTTTTAGTACTTGCTTCACAAAACCGAATTTGCTACTGATTTACTTTTTGCTTAGTTTTTATTATTTCTGATTTGCATCGCCTAGCTTAACTTGAAATTCTACAATCTATCGTAAGATTTCTTGAGTCTCTGTGTTCGACCCCTAGATACTACAATTGTCCTGTGCACTTGCAGTATTAACTTAGGGAATTAAACTCTGAGCATATCAATGGGAAATGGATATCGTTGGACCACTACCAGCCTCGCATCAGAAGAGATTCATCCTGATAATGATCGACTACTTCACCAAATGGGTGGAAGCAGAGTTGTATGCTGAAATCCACGATCTCGACGTTCAGAATTTTGTATGGAAGTACATCATCTGCCGCCATGGTCTCTTGTACGATCGTCACCGATAAAGGTCTTCAGTTCATATCAAACATGTTCGAAGGATTCTGTGCTAGATGGAAAATCAGACTTAGCAAATAAACCCCATATATCCTCATGGAAACGAACATGCCGAAGCGACAAACAAAACAATACTGGATGGACTTAAGAAACGATTGAAAGCAAGAAAGGCATGTGGGCTGACGAGCATGATGGTGTTGTATGGCTGAACCGAACTACGCCAAGGAAGACGAACCAAACGCCTTTCTCAATTTCTCTTGGAATGGAGGCAATGTCACCGGTAGAAGTAAGCGTCCCGACAATCCGCCTAAGCCTCTCGCCTGAGCACGAAGAACTAAACAACAACATGATCCTCGATCGCCTCGATCAGGATGAGGAGCTACACGACCAGGCATTGCTGTGAGTCCAGAATTACCAACAGCAGATAACTCGCCATTACAACAAGAAAGTAAAAGGCCAGCGTTTTGTCGAAGGTGACCTTGTCCTTCAGAAGGTATCCAAAAACACACGCGAATATCGAGTAGGAAAGCTTGGAGCAAACTGGGAAGGTCCATACATCATCTCAAAAGTGGTCAAGCCATGAGTATACGATCTCGTCACTATGAAGGGCGAAGCCATTCCACGCTCGTGGAACACACAAAAATTAAAGAGGTATTACTACTGAGCCGAACAAGCGGCACAAGAAGACGAAGACCGAAGCACGACGAGCATGCGCTCCAAAAAAAGCCGAGCATGCGCTCAAAAAAAAAATCGAGGTTGTTATACGATTTCAGGTTACTTTAATATGTAAAATGAACTATGATTGACTTTATCCCCTTTTCGGGGTACGTTGCAACCTCTCACGAGGCTCAACTATATCAATAAAAAAAATCTTATTAAGTACTCATGCTATCTTAACATTCATCTGAACAAATCGACATCTAGCCAAATGCTCGATACACCGTGTCTAAAAACACGTAAGTCGGGCCCAGTCCCGATCAGACCTTTTTAAGCTAAGACGAGAACTTACTCGCATCTAATCTTTGGGACAACGAGCACAGTCTCGTTCCCATTCAAACAAGTAAGTTGGGGCCAAACTAGCACAAGGCCGATTGACAGAAAAAATAAGCCAAACCCAATTTTGCACAATTCTCTCGATCATGACCTCACAGGGTAAGCCGATAATACCACTCGCCTCTCCCTGTCATCTAAGTAAATCTAAAACCGAGCATACCACTCGTACTAAAAAAACGAGCATACCACTCGTACTAAAAAAATCGAGCATACTACTTGTACTCAAAAACTGAGCATACCACTCATACTTAATAACCGAACACGCGCTCTTACCTTAGACAAACCAAAAGCCGAGAATGCGCTTTTTCCTTAAAGAATTCGTAAAGCCAAAGCGCAACAAACGAGCATTCAAGAGCAATAGAAAAATAAGCAGGCAAAGACCAAGGAAAATTCCATTGTACATATATAAAAGCGTGCACGAATCCAAGTTCACATTTCAAAAAAAAAGGAGGGCTCAGAGGATAGTAAACATAACAATAAGGCAAAGCACAACAAATAAAACTTAAGAGGCATTGATAGAGTGGCCTCCAGTATGATCGTCAACTTGGTCCTCGGGCTTATCATCGACTTGATCCTCGTGCTGATCCTCGACTTGGTCTTCAATCTCTTTAACTCGATCATCAACCTGATCCTCAACCCGATCTTGGACCTCGTCCATAAGCCCTTCTCGTCAAAGCGCGTCCCTCACATCAAGAGTGATGTTCTCCTCGTTAGCGCCATACGGATTCACGACGACCGCATACAAAGTCCCCTCACAACCATGCTCCTCTAACGGAGCCATGGTGAGATCCCTTTCGAGCAAATCCGTAATCTCGATCTGTAGAAGCTCGCGCGTAAGATGAACTTGATCAGCGTCAGCCTTCTCTATAGAAAAAGGGATCTCAACGCCCTCACGAGCGAGCATTTTCAGCATCTTGGAAACGGCAGCATCCTGATTCAGCTCTAACAGTTTCCTCTTCCCGCGAGCCTCCTCTTTCCTCGCCTTCTGGATTTTTGCAAAACGAGCTTGGGCCTTATCGAACATCCTTTTCCTCTCATTGAGGACTTCATGATTGCGAGACGCCTTCCGGCGAGCACATTCAGATTCAAGCTTCGCCTGCAACTCTCCTAAACGCTTGGCAGAATCATCAGCCCCCATCTGAGCGTTGACGCAATTGGCCAAACGCTCTTTGTTCTTAGCATCCAACCGCACATTCTTAGAAGAAAGCTCCTCTAACTTCCTTTCTAGAATGGCCACTTTCTCCTCTTCGGCCTTCAGAGAGGAAGGGATCTCGCCCACATACTTCACCTGCTCACGATAGCCCTCGAGCTCGGTAATTGTCCTCTGAGCCCGGATAAGATCTCTTTTCAGCTCTCTGACCAAGTTCCAACGACCAAGCAGCTCGATTCCATACTGATCAAGGAGGAGGCTAAGGTTGCAGAAACCCTGAGGGCAAACCAAAAAAAAAAACAATTTCAGAACTAAAAGAAACCACAAAAGCCGAGCCCACGAAGAAGACATACCCGAGCAAAGTTGATGAAGGCATGTCGCTGAAATTCAGGCCTAAAGTACTGATCAGTGGTAGGACGATCCCTAGTCGGACTAGCCCTTAAAGCACGAAATAAAGAAGCGCACGCCTCTCCATTATGAACGATCGGCCCTTTCCCTATATACTCAAAGGAAAAAGGTAAAGTCAGGCTGCGTTGCAGCCGATTGAGATCCAGTAACCTCAACTTCAGCCTGATTATCACCAAAGAGTATCTCCATCCTCTGCTCATTCAACAAAAACCCCGACCTCTGCATCGTTAAACTGCTCGGCAGTCTCGGTCCCTTGAAGAGCATTATCCTTTTTTCTTCTTTTTTTTCTTGAGAGGCGCCTTGGTAATATTCCCAGCCTCCCGATTCTTGGCTTTGACCCCAACATCATTTCCATCAGGATCAATCAGAGCAACATTATCAGGTGCCGACCTCTTCTTTTTCTTCCTCTAGTTCCTCCTCTCAGCAGACAATGCTGCCATCTTATCCATCGTCTCACTAACCTCCCGATAAAGTTGACGATCTCGTTCATCAGGAAGGACTATATCCTCCGGAATGTCTCCAATCAAATCATCACCACTGCGATCTTGAGCACTGGCATTGATCTGCTCTTCCCCGAGATTCTCGTCGACATAGTCAACGATCTCAACATCCATCTGCCCCATTTTCTTCTTCTTCCTTCTTTTTGGATAGTGACGAACTAGCTTGTTGTTTAGCTCGATCAAAGATTCTATGGAACATAAACGCCAACTATCTGCAGAAGAAAAATTTCAGTACCGATCAAGATTTAAGAAGAAGGGTAATGTGAAAATACATGCGTCGATCCGATCAAGGGATTCCCTCACTTGCCCGGCGTGAATATATGGCCACTTCTGAATCCCGAGCGCGACAAGCTTCTCAAGATCTTTGAAAAAACCTTTTGGGGGTGGAACTGCCAAAACAAATAAATTGTGTTTTTCCACAAAAACCGCAAAAACGCATTTTCCGCTAAAATCGCAAAATTATGATTTTCCGCTAAAACCACAAAATCGCGTTTTGTCGCTAAAACCTCAAAATCGCATTTTCCTGCCAAACCGTAAAATCGCGTTTTCCCGCCAAAACCGCAAAATCGCGTTTTCCCGCCAAAACCGCAAAATCGCGTTTTTCGTCAAAACCGCAAAATCGCATTTTTCCGCCAAACCGTAAAATCGCGTTTTCCCGCCAAACCCGCGAAATCACGTTTTCCCGCCAAGACCGTAAAATCGCGTTTTCACGCCAAAACTGTAAATTCGCGTTTTCCCGCCAAAACCGCAAAATCGTGTTTCCCGCCAAAACCCCAAAATCGTGTTTTCCTGCCAAAACCCCAAAATCGTGTTTTCCCGCCAAAACCGCAAAATTGCGTTTTCCCGCCAAAACCGCAAAATTGCGTTTTCCCGCCAAAACCGCAAAATCGCGTTTTCCGCCAAAACCCCAAAATCGCGTTTTTCCGCCAAAACCGCAAAATCGCGTTTTCCCACCAAAACCGCAAAATCGCGTTTTCCCACCTAAACCGTAAAATCGCGTTTTTCCGCCAAAACTGCAAAAAAAAATTGTTCGCTCGGAAAACGTAAAATCGCGTTTTTCCGTTAAAATCGTAAAATGTCGTTTTCTCGCCAAAGCCACAAAATAATGCATCCAACTACAATACACAAACACACAAAGAAACATAACTGCATCCAAACGCAGTTTTCAAACACAATTTCTAAATGCACAAAAGAAGTACATCTGGATGCAACATCCGAAAACTGCATCTGGATGCAGTTTCTAAACGCAATTTCCAGCTGAGGAAAAGAACATGGCCACGCATTCTCATCTCTAAACTAAGGAATAATTCTTTTTGAAAGAAGAAGCGCCTCGATAGGCTCACATAAAGGCTATTTTTTTCGGCCCATTTTGTGAGCCCGGTAATAACCAATTCTCTATGCTTTTTTTGGGTCGAATCCAATATGCTAATAGGCTAATTCCTAAAAGAAAGGACTGAATGGTATAGAGGGTTTAAATGGAAACACGACAAGAGAAAGAGTTGCTATCTAAGGTCCACAAGCAGAAATTCCGGAAGCTGCTTTCTTCTACAAGATTGTGCTCTTTGAATTCACTTATTCTAGCACAATCCTGTCTCTTCGAAGTGAAAAAATTGAATGTATTTTACCTTTTAATTAATTCCCTGAGAAAGTCTGTATAAATCTGACAACTCTAATGATTTCATAACCTCCTTTGCACCAGTGGAGAGCAGAATTAAGAAAAGAAAAAAAAATACTTTTTTTAGTAACTGGGACCAGTCAACTTTCTCGATTTGTTGACATTTGAGATTCTACAGTGGATTCGTTTTTTTTTTCCTCTTCATGGTAACATTGCAATTTTGGCTCCCTAAACAATGCAAACTAATACTAAGTACTAATAGAGATCTAACTTTCATACACTTTCTTAAACACATCCACTATGCGTTAACATTTGCCTCGACAACAAACTTCATGAATGCCAAAGCCTACAACTTCAGAAAACGATATTATAATTCCTATCATATCTTTAATAACCTTGTAGATTAGAGACTAATGTGCAATGACAGTGATTTTATGGAAAATGGAAGCCTCGACAGAGGCTATGTCCTCTAAAAACCATCTTATCCGTAAACAATATATAGATTTGGATGATGACGAAAGATGTTTTGGTAAATGTATATCGATTAATGTAATGCAAACATGGTCAGAATATTTTAGAGACCACATTGTAATGGAGAACTGACAAATACATTGTCAATAGCTCTGTCGCCAGAAAAAAAACATTCTACAATAGAAAAAAAAAAGATTACCTAATAGAATCAGCATTAAACAACAAAATCATTTTGAGGTCACACATGTATTATTAATGTGTTAGGGTCATTATATTAAAGAGTCAAAATTTATGTGGTCACTTTGGTAAAGAATGAAGGACTATGGGACATAAGTGTTATGGAAAATTAATGTGTGGATACATTGTGTGATTTCTAATTTGATGAAAGGCCGAATTAGAAATTGTTCTACTATAAGTAGAAGGTTATGGTCTCCACGGCAACCCTAATCAGAAATACAGAAATTCTCTGCATCCTTTCAACAGAGACCTACAACTATACTGGGTTTGTGGTGGAAAAGCCGTAGCCAAATTCAGTACATAAACCATGGATCCAAAAGGTACGCTTCCGCTTATGTCAATATCATTCAGAACTGACAAAATTTATGATTATATAAATCATAAAGAAAGTTTAACAATTGGTATCAAAGCACCATGTTCAGTTTTTGTTTGATAATAAAGATTATTTTCATCAATTCAGATTTAATTATTTGTTGAAAATTTTGGAAAATTAAATTTAAATTTATGGATATAAGGTTAAATTTTGTCAAGAATTTTTGGATTTAATTTTTGGGTGAAATTTCAGATTGTTGAATCTGATTTTTCTTTAAGGTTTGGAGATTAAATATATATTCTGGAATCTGTGGAATTTTTGTGTTGTTTAGATTTAGATCTAAATAAAGTTTATTAATTAAAGATGAAAAATTATTGTTCATGAGGTTCTGGTTTTCTGAAAAATTTAATTAAAAGTTTTTATAAAATTTTCGGAGTTTTTTGGAACAAAATTTTTTAGATCCAATTTCAAGCTTGACGGCTGAGCTTCTAGGGTTTTTTGTGTACTCTAGTTTAAAGGCTAATTCGGATGGGCCTGTTTTAAGTTTATGGTCCATATTCAGTTTTTCTGATTTAATTATTATTTTGGGCTTATGAATTTTTCTAGGCCCAGTTTCTTTAATTTTAAATCAATTGGGCCCTTTTAAGTTAAAACATAAAGTTAGGCCCAGTCCAGCATTTAATTAAGTTAAAAACACATCAGCTGGAATTCGAACTCAGGTCGCGTGACATATGATGCCACCCATCATGAGCCTTTAACCACCGTGCTGCTTCAGTATTCTTTCACAAAGAGCCCTCAAACTCCTAGTTATATGTCTGAACAAGAATAAAATTCAGTTTTAAATCAGTTAATAAAATCTGATTGCACAAGTTTAATATTTGGATTGGATTAATTGATACAAGATGTTGCCAAAGTAACCTCTCTTGTGGACATTTTTTATGAATAATATTAAATGTTATGTGTATATATTTTCATGCGAATTTAAATCAACCCAAAGGTAGATTTATATTTGGCCGAAATATATACATACATATGATAATAAACATGTGACGATTATAAGGAATAACTGTGTGAATAATAAATCGATCAAAAGATAGGTTTATTGTTTATCATGCATTATTGTCAATGTTTAATTATTACAACAAGAATACTGCTAGCAGTTAATATTACTGTCCAAAGACTTGATATTAATGTTGCACTTGGTATCTTGAGATGGGTTGTGCACTCTCTTATATTCTATTATTGATTTGTTTCAAAAAGTGAGTAATTAAGGATTGTTCTCTTTATGTTTTAGGGACTTTCACTACAGTATCTGCCAACTTAAGATCAATTCCAACTCTTACTGGTTCCAATTACAAGGAATGGAAAAGTAAAGTTAAGATTGTGCTTGGGTGTATGGATCTTGACCTTGCGCTAAGGATGGAGCAACCTACTTCTCCTACGGATACCAGCTCTGCTGAGTATAATGCGGTTTATGAGAAGTGGAAACGTTCTAATCGCATTGGTTTAATGATCATTATGGACACCATTCCGGAAACCTTTAGAGGTGATGAGGAGATCAATGATCTAAAACAGTTCCTTGCTGAAATAGACTTGCGGTTTGCAAAGAGCGATAAAGCAGAAATAAGTATGCTTCTGCATCGTTTTAGTACCATGAGGCACGGCAATGGAAACATAAGGGAGTACATTTTGGAAATGTCCAACATTGTTTCAAAACTTAAGACACTCAAGACTGAGCTTCCGGAAGAAGTGCTCATATTCTTTTTCTTAAATTCTCTTCCTCCTCAATTCAGTAAATTGAAATCCAGTTACAACACACAAGGAGAAATGGTCTCTTAATGAGCTCATTTCATATTGTGTGTATGAGGAGGATATGATGAAAAAGGAAAGGACAGAAATTGCTCATATGGCTAACACCTCTAAGTTTCAGGGAAAAAGAAGGAAAATTGAGGTTATTAAGAATGAGGTTGCTAAGGGTCCAACTCAAAAGAAGAACACTAAGGTTGAAGATACCTACTTCTTTTGCAGGAACGTTAGACACATGAAGAAGGACTGCCAAAAGTACCATGCATGGTGTGGTAAGAAAGGTATGTTCCTTCTATGGTCTGTTCTGAAGTGAACTTAGTTGAAGTACCCATAAACACTTTGTGGTTAGACTCATGGGCAACACTTAACATCAGTGTTTTGCTTCAGGGTTGTCTTAGCTACCGAATACCAGCTGATGCTGAAAGATGCATTCATATGGCTAATGGGATTCCGGTGGATGTGGAGGCAATTGCGCATTTTAGATTGTTATTTTATACCAGTCGTTATTTAGATTGAAAGACACTTTTGTTGCACCGTCTTTTAGAAGGAATTTGGTTTTTGTTCCTTACTTAGACAAATCCGGTTTTTCTTGTCTAACTGAGAATGGAAAAGTTACCTTGTCTTTGAATTCAGTTTTAATTGGAACATGTACACTTTTGGAAAATCACAATCTTTATATGCTTGACACTATAACATCTCTTGATGAGAATTTAAGTGTTGAATCAAGGGGTACTAAACGTAAATTTGAAAATGCAAATTCAGGAAATCTGTGGCACAAGCGCCTTGGTCACATTTCGAGAAATATAATTGAGCGACTTGTGTCAGATGGTATATTGAGTTCTGTTGATTTCACAAATTGTGATATTTGTATGGATTGCATTAAAGGAAAACAGACCAAACATAAGAAAGTAGGTGCATACAGAGCTAAAAAAGTCCTTGAGTTGATACATACAAACATTTGTGGACCTTTCCCTACAACATCTTGGAATGGTCAACAATACTTTATGTCTTTCATAGATGATTACTCTCGTTATGCATACTTATTTCTTATTCATGAAAAGTCAGAGTCTTTGGACGTGTTCAAAAGGTTTAAGGCTGAGGTTCAGAATCAACTCGACCGAAGGATAAAGTCTGTCAGATCCGATCGTGGAAGTGAATATTACGGTCGGTATGGTGGTTCAGGTGAACAACGTCCAGGACCATTTGCCAGATACCTAGAGGAGTGTGGAATTGTCCCACAGTACACTATGCATGGGTCTCCCAGTATGAATGGTGTATCTGAAAGACGTAATCGCATTCTTAAGGAGATGGTAAGGAGTATGATTTGTCATTCCGCCTTACCAGAATCACTCTGGAGAGAGGCACTAAAGACTGCAGCTTACATTCTTAATCGGGTACCAACTAAAGCAACTGAAAAAACACCTTATGAGCTTTGGACTGATTGAAAACCTACTCTAAAGTATTTTCACATTTGAGGATGTCTAGCTGAGGCTAGGCCTTATAAGCCATATGAAAAGAAATTGGACTCCAGAACCGTGAGCAGTTACTTTATTGGTTATTCTGAACGATCTCGGGGGTATAAGTTTTATGATCCCACACAAAAGAACATTTTTGAGACGGGAACATCTACGTTCTTTGAGGATATTGAATTTGGGGGGGGGGGGAGAAATGAAGTTAGAGACATCATCTTTGAGGAAGAATCGGATCCAGTTGCTATACTGATTCATATAGTTGCTTTTGATAAAGCAAATTTGGAACCTCAAGTTGATATTGAAGCTCTTCCTCCAAATCAAGATGACGATCATATCGAACATGAAAGTCAAATTCAAAATCCTCAAGAACCGGTGCATCAAAAACAAGTGCCTTTGCGGCGATCCAATAGAGAGAAGAAGTGCTATTCCAGATGATTATATAGTATTTCTTATGGAACAAGAGGAAAATCAAACCCAATTGGAAGATGATCCTATCAACTTCTGTGAGGCTATGGGTAGTTCCAATTCAGATAAGTGGGTCAAAGCTGCTGAAGAAGAGTATCAGTCAATGCTAGACAATAAAGTTTGGGACCTTGTCCAATTACCAGAAGGAAAGAGACCAATTGGTTGCAAATGGATATTTAAGACCAAATTGGACTCAAGTGGTAATGTGGAGAGGTATAAGGCTCGTCTAGTGACTAAAGGATATACTCAGAAAGAAGGGAATGACTACAAAGAAACCTTTTCTCCAGTTTCATCAAAGGATTCGTTTAGGACAATCATGGCTCTTGTTGCACATTATGACTTAGAGCTTCATCCGATGGATGTTAAGACATCGTTTCTCAATGGAAACATTGATGAGACGATCTATATGGAGAAACCAGAAAACTTTGTATTAGGTGATTCAAAGAAAATGGTTTGCAAGTTAAATAAATCCATCTATGGGCTAAAACAAGCTTTTCGTCAATGGTACCAAAAATTTCATGAAGTAATCATCTCCTTTGGTTTTGGGGTGAATATAGTCGAAGATTGTGCGTATCAAAAGTTCAGTGGGAGTAAATGCATTTTCTTGCTTTTGTATGTCGATGACATACTGATAGCCACTAACGATATAGTCATGTTGCATGAGACCAAGAAATTTCTTAAGGGTCATTTTGACATGAAAGATCTTGGTGAAGCATATTTTGTATTAGGGATCCAGATTCACCGAGATAGATCTCGTGGAATTATTGGATTGTCTCAAAAGAGCTATATAGATAAAGTGCTCAAAAGATTTGGCATGCAAAAAATGCAAACCATGTGACACCCTAGTCGCTAAAGGAGACAAATTTTGTCTCGATCAATGCCCTAAAGGAAAATTAGGAATTCAGGAGATGCAAAAGATCCCTTACATCAGCAGTAGGGAGTCTGATGTATGCTCAAGTTTGTACGCGTCCGGATATTACGTACATTGTTGGAGTTTTGGGCATATACTTAAGTAATCCAGGTATGGACCATTGGAAAGCAGCCAAAAGGGTCATGAGGTACCTCCAGAGAACAAATGATTATATGCTCACGTATCAGATAATTTGGAGATCATTGGGTATTCTGATTCTGATTTTGGTGGATGCAAAGATAGTAAAAAGTCCACTTCAGGCTATGTTTTCCTGTTAGTCGGTGGAGCGATTGCTTGGCGTAGTGCGAAATAATCACTCGTAGCTTCCTCCACAATGGCAGAAGAATTCGTAGCAATTTATGAGGCATCTGATCAAGGACTTTGGCTGAAGAATTTTGTCACTGGACTTCGAATTCTAGAAGGGAAAGTTATATTGTGACAATAGATCAGCTGTGTTGTATTCCAACAAAAATAGGAGTAAAACAAAATGCAAGTTCATTGAAATTAAGTTTCTTGTTGTTCGAGAAAGGGTAAAAAGTGGAGAGATTTCCATAGAACACTTAGGGACAAACTCCATGATAGCAGATCCTCTTACAAAAGGTATTACACCGAAAGTCTTTCATAAGCATACTGCTCGAATGGGTGTTTCAGTGTTTGAGGATCATTCGGTTTAGTGGGAGTTTGTCATTTGGTTTTGGGTTCTATGTTTAAGTTGTGTTTATGCACATTTTTATGAGAATAAAGTTTAAGATTTACTCTTTGTACAATAAAGTTAAGGGATCTCAACTAATGTAGGACCATTTGAAAATCGATATGTGTGGATCACTTTTCATATGATTTTCATGCCACACTTTTCATAATTGATCTATGTCATTTGGCTATATAGATTTAAGTGACCATGGAAGGTTTAGTTATTTGTTATTATAATGAATGCCGCCATGATCCTATGTTTGTAAAGTTGATGGACGAGATTGTTTATGTTTGCTATATAATGACAATTTTGAGCTCATAAAGTCTATCACAATTTTGGAATACATATGCGACCGAGTGGGAGATTGTAAGGATCATTTTGGGGTCACAACATGTATTATTAATGTGTTAGGGTCATTATATTAAAGAGTCAAAACTTATGTGGTCACTTTGGTAAAGAATGAAGGACTATGGGACATAAATGTTATGGAAAATTAATGTGTGGATACATTGTGTGATTTCTAATTTGATGAAAGGCCGAATTAGAAATTGTTCTACTATAAGTAGAAGGTTATGGTCCCCACGGCAACCCTAATCAGAAATACAGAAATTCTCTGCATCCTTTCAACAGAGACCTACAACTATACTGAGTTTGTGGTGGAAAAGCCGTAGCCAAATTCAGTACATAAACCATGGATCCAAAAGGTACGCTTCCGCTTATGTCAATATCATTCAGAACTGACGAGATTTATGATTATATAAATCATAAAGAAAGTTTAACAGATCAAAGTCTACATTAAGAGCATATACATCAAGGTATTTAGGGGGTTTCTTAGCGCGGATTCTTAGATAAAACGATTAAAAAATATTATTCTTAAGAACTCCCCTAAGAACCGATCCTTAGTTAAGAACCGATCCTTAACTGTTCACGCTGAAGTGGCAGCTTCTGATTGGTTCTTTTTTTTTTAATTTTTTTTTCATCTGTAAAAAAAAATATTAAAAAATTATTAAGAACCCCAAAGGGAGATTCATTAATATTCATGCTATAAACTCTTTCAAATTAATCCAACAAAATAACCATAAGCTTTCAAACGCACCAGTGATGAGTAATCAATTTCGACAAGATTAAAGAAGATGTTACAGAAAAAGAATTTTCAAAATCCAAATAACGTAATTCAAAAGAAAAAAAATACATATAATAGATAAAGGCATCGTGCCAACATGATACTGGTCACCGGGAATGACAATCTCTTAGAACCGGCAACAAAGATAAAAATTTGAGAAAGACGAGAGCAGTTAAAATTGGTATTATAGAATTGAAAATAATTTTGTTATCTCAAGCATTTTTTACTATTTTATCGGCTTTTATATTCTTTATTATTCAAGGAATTCAAAAAAAAATTGAAAATTTTGAAGAATTTTCTCCTCTGGATAATTTTTTTTTGAAAAAAATCCTCTCGATAAACTTTAAACAAACTTCAAACGTATTTTACTAAGATATTATTTTTAACCTATCAATTAATAACCTTAAATTTGAGATATTATAATTGCTTCATAAATTTGAGAGTTGTATACAAAATATAACTAATAACACATATTTTACTAAGAACAATCAAATTGATGATTGAAGAGATTTTTCATTAACACAAACCACTCTCACTATTTACTGAAATTCTCTCTCTCTCTCTCTCTCTCTCTCTCTCTCTCTCTCTCTCTCTCTCTCTCTCTCTCTCTCTCTCTCTCTCTCTCTCTCTCTCTCTCTCTCTCTCTCTCTCTCTCTCTCTCTCTCTCTCTCTCTCTCTCTCTCTCTCTCTCTCTCTCTCTCTCTCACACACACACACACACACAGTTTAAACAAGGCCAAAGTTTAAACTTATAACTTTCAGAATAAACTTGTCATTACTTAGATACAACACTCCAATTTATAAATAACTAGATTAGAATCCGCATGAAATACAGATAATTAAAAATGTATTAAAAATAACCTATAAATATTTAAACTCAAAATTGATCATTCACGTAATTATAATTTGTTTGTAATTACACTTTATACTAAGACCTACATTTAGCTAATTAAAAATTAAGTTTAGTAAACTATACTTAAAAATCTTAAATTAATTTAAATTGATCCCAAAAAATTAATAATCAAATCTTATTGTATAAACTAAAACTGAATCTAAATAAGATATAAACATAAAAATTTAAAGTTTTTTCAAAAAAGACTTCTCCGCTAAAACTTAGTTGTTCTTACTTGTTTGCAAATTTTTCTCACAAAGACCCCAATAACGAAAATTCAGAGTATTTACTGTGAACATGAAAAGAAAAAATTTTACGTTAAAACAAAAACTTTCTAGCATATAATTATATACAATAACAAACTATTATGAAATTAATGAACACTAAGATATTATTATACACGTTATTATATTAGTTATCATAAAAACTAACATTGACAATATTGTCACAAAAGAAAAAAAATACGGATGTATATATTATTATTCTTCTTATTTATAAATTATGAATTTTATATAAATTTTGTAGTTTCTATTTTTCATATAGTTTTTCATTTTTGTTTAATTTATTAATTTGTTTATTTTAAAAAGTTTCTATTTCTAAAAACAAATATAGTTTTTACTATTTTGTTTTTTTAGTAAATAACTAATAATAAAATATGATAATTTGTATTATGATATTAACATAATTCAAAATAACAATCAAACAAATCAAAATTTAGTGAGTTATATAATTAACATACATATCATATCATGTTCACAATGACTGCGTTTAACTTTATGTAACTTAATTAATAATATGGGACTATGCATCTCGGTTAAGGATAATATTTACAAATAACTAACATATATATAGGCTACTTAATACATGGACGAGATTTACAAAATTATCAATTGAAGCATATTCAAGTGTAAGTTTTTGCTTGAATTGGATTCTTTTAGTAGAGTACAAAAATCAAGTTGAAAAGATGCATGCACCACATCACACTCATTATGGTATTAGTAGAAGATGGGGACATGGCATTCACTTGTGGGCTCTTCAAATCTAATTTGCAATCAAAAGTATCATGGGTCCCCACGAATTATGGGGAAGCCATTTCTTCTCCAAATCTAGCCCTAATTATTGTTACACTTAAATTATTTAGTAAACAAAACACTTTGTAGTAATGCTCAGTACTGATTCAACAAATCATCCTTTGATGAATGAAGAGTGTTATTCGTGCTCTTTAAATCGTGGTCACACAAAGTAGTAAGTGGCCTTTATGAAACAAATTTTATGGATACTGTCTCAAGTCATTAATGTGTCTTACAAAAGTAAACACTAGTTGATTTAATGTAAGATAATAGTAGTTGAGGATCAACTGTGATGAGACTCCAAGGAGGATCTCTTTTTTTTTTTTTTGGCATTTGCATCATGCACTAATATGATTATTGGTTTTAATTAGCGTTTAATAAAAATTGCTATTAAAAGCTCCCTACTACTTTTGTGAAATTTAACTATTTTGTTTTGGTCGAATGTGAAACTCGCTATTTATTTTTTTTTTGATTAACGAAACTCGCTATTTTCTAAAATAAGTTTTAACACTTTAAAAAGTTCTACTACTGTGAATTACTGTAAATCGAAAAAGAAAACAAAAATGAGCTAAGTTGTATTTTAGGAAACCCATTCGTATTTTAGAAACATAATCATTACCTACAATATTTGTCTTTCACAGATGATGAAACTCATAATATGGCACATTGGGATGAGAGAGATAGCAGAGAAAGAGCAATAAAGCGTCGCTCATGTATTTCGTGGTAAGAGTAAATGATATTTCAGAACTTCGTAGTGATTAAAGTTTGAGTAGGACCCATCTCATTCACCTCTTCAGCTACTTATTTCTACTAGATATCGATTTTAACTTTTACTCAAAAAAAAAAATGTTATCCTTTGATTCTGCTTCTAGTACAAAAACCTTTGCCAGTTTATGTATATATTCAAATTTTACCATTGATATGTAACAGAGAGATATACACATAGTTATATGCAACAGCCGTGTCCTATAGTGACTACCGAATTATAGAGACGAGAGACGTGTAGACATGTAATACGTAGGTAGGGTGCAGGCAGAAATTAAGGAAATTAACTTTTTTGTCATGCAAAAGTAATAAAAGCACATAGAAAGAGACAAATATGTAATAGTAGTATTGTTTCAGTTTGAATTTTAAATGGAGAAAAAATATTAATGGCTGGCTCTAAATCCAAGCTTAAATCAACTTTAAACTTTAAAATTTCTGCTTCTTTTTTTATTGAAGAAATTTTGCATGTAATGTTGATATATCATGGTTTTCCAGAGTTTTAGTTATTACATAAGTTTGTATATATAGTTTTTAATATGTTTTCTAGGTCCAGACTCTTGTGGTCAAGTGGTTGGGAACGGGCCTTGGACGCTACCACGTTCCGGGTTCGATCCTCCTGTCATGCGAAACTAAGTCATATTTGTTTAGAACACCTACATGGATATGAGTCCATTTCTTTCGGTCCATTTGAATACCCGGAAAGAGGGTCTATCCATGGACTGCACCTCCCCTTGGGGATTAGTCTGAGCCCCTTCATAAACTCGGGATACCCCCAGATTAATTATAAATAAAAAAATGTTTTCGAGTCTTTTCGAAACATTATAGGTTATTGTACATTTTGATCCTATTTGAAAATAGTTGACCAATCTGAAGTTTTGGTAGAGATGTTGTTGTGAAGATCAACTTGGAGCGGAGAATGGGTGTTGATATCGATCGACACTCTTCATTGATGTCGGTCGTCACTAAGCTCGTGTGAAGAATTCTATGAAAGATTTAGTGATCTTTAAAGATTTACAGAATGGTCTAAAAGTTTCATCTATTTGCATTAAGACCCAAATCATGTTTAATCTACAATTATAGATTAAATATATGATGTGTACATTGATCCTCAGTGAGTAATTGGTCTTTCATTATTGCTACTATTCACTTGCATATATCGTTTAAGTTCTTCGTTGTTTTTATTGATTTATCTCTTAAGAATCTTATCAACACGAGCCCTTGATGTATCTCAAAGAACCATTTAATGCTCGATCGGAGCTAGGGTTTTAGAGCTGATTTTATTTCAAAGCTACAAACGTAGGGTTTGCTTTTCCTTGTCTGAATCGATTGCAGGATAGAGATTTAGCATTTAGCGCCATTTAGGGCATACTGTGTTTTGGTCCCCATTGCACTGTCAAAATTCACAACTACGTGAGTCATCCACATACACACATGCAATCTCGTATTCGTATACGCGTTTTTCTATAAAGACTACGTAATGTTTCTATGCGTTCTTATATAATGCATATGTACGATATTAGCTGATGCATTTTGTTGTTTTTTAACCTAAACGCGATTAATTCGACCAACAAGAAGAGTGTTATTTAACTAGTACGAGATCTTAATTCGAGTCTGGTGCTACAGTTAAAAATAATTTACAATGTTTCAAATATTTTTAAATTGTAGTCTTGGTTATATCCTAGATTGCACAGAATCAAAAGCAGAGTAGCAAAATCATATGAAAACATAAAAGTGACTTTCTTTAAAAAAGTTTAGAAAGCGAATATGTGTTGAAAGTAAATATACGTTGAAAGGACGGGCATGTGGTTGCTACCACCATTCGGGTTCGATTCCCTTCCATGCGGAAACTAACATGCCTCCTCTGGACATCTAACGCGGGCATTGGGCCAAAGACCCAGGAAAAACCCTCCCAGGTGAAGCTGGTCTGCGGCCTGACTGAACCCAGGGGATTAGTCTGGACTGTTTGGTCTGAGATCTACCCCTGGATTAACAAAAAAAAAAAATATATATATATATATTGTTAATCTAATACATTAATATTTTAGAAATTATAACTGAAAGTTATACTAATTCTTTATTTTAAAGATTGATGTTTTAGTTTTTTCACACATATTAAATAATAAATAGTTGCTTTAAATTATTACTTTTTGATTTGTTTTTATTTTCCAATAAATGTTTCACCAATCATATTTTTATATTTTAAATTATATACAAATTTTAAACTAAAATACATTAATTATAATCTCAAATATAAATCTTTTATAAACAAATAAAAAAGTAAAACATCAACTTTTGAAATACAGAGGGAGTATGATTTAAAACCAGAAATCAAAATCAATATATTCATTCTTAATTAATTATATCAAGTAAAAAAATCTCAAAACTATGTTGTGAAAATGACTAACAAATTTAATTTTTCAAAGATAATATTATCCACTAATCAAATTAATCATTTTTAATATCTCATACATGTGAGTTCAAGGATTCACACCGCAATTTATATAAAACATGGATTAATTGGACTTTAGAGAAAAATGAGTATAGATTTTCTATGAATTAAAGATGTAATTAAGGATTGAATATCTAAATGGAATTTATACAAAGAACATATCGAATGTATACAAATGAGATCGATTTTTTTTAGTCGAAGTGTATTGTTGAGTAAGTTTACGATTGTCTTTCTCGGATGATCTCTTCTCTTTTTATATCTCGATCTCTCCTTCTCCGTTGAAATCTTCTCGCTCGCATATATCCTCTCTACCCCTTGCGGAGCACGTTACAATGGTCCACGATTCGTCCCTCAAAATCGAACTCATGACGGATAAGACTGATCTATTACATCTCCTTTTGGGCTTGGGCTTCCACACTTCGTCATTGGGCCAGGTCGAGTTCGACATACTCTTTTGGCTTCTCATCTGGATGGGTCTTATATTCACCAAATGGGCCGGATTTCAATGTTTGAATTAATGATCGGAAAATTTGGGAATATGCGTGCCGTCCTTGATCTTCGTACGTACTTGTCACGGGTGCATGCGTCATTGATTTAGTTAGATCGAACAGTCAAGATGACGTAAAAATTGGGCCACCTCGATTCCCGGAATTTGATTCAAATTCCCCTTGGATTGTAATCATTTCGTTACAATCCAATAGTCGAGATAGAAGGATGTGAGAGGTCATCACGTCAAATATTGCCAGTGGGATTCGAATCGATCGATCTTCATCCACTTAGCGGATCCGACGGTTACGATTGAAGACGTGGAGGAAAACCGACGATCTCGAGGTCGATCTTAATTATTGATTTTAAAAGGGGAAGTTAATCCCATGTTTCCTACTACTGGTGCTTCACCATATTTATCACATGTAATGTCTTCTTCTTCGCTCTCACTTTTTTCGTTTTTTGTTTTTTAGAAAAACCAGCAAAGTCTGTCCTTGTCGGAAACCTCTCGTCGACTCCGACTTTCAAACTGATAAGTAAAAATTTCCTCTGATAACCCCTAAAATTAGAGCCGTAGGAAGCAGTTCTTCGTTTGAACCTAGTGCTCACCATACGTCGAAGCTTACAATCCGACATATACAGAAGCTCAGAGAAAGCTGTCGTGTCCCGCCGGAGGTTGAGATTGTGTTACCAGACGAGTCGGAGTATATAGAGATTATCCGTCCCAGGTATTTTTTTCGCATCCTCGACGTTTTTCGAAAGATGCAGCCTGATTTTCCTGATCCCCCGCCTACTCCTAGATGTATTGGCCCAAATTCAACTTTCATTCTCTCAGTTGTGTCCAAATTTCGTTCGGCAAGTCATCGGGATCGGAGTCTTAGCCGCCGAGGAGGGGATTCCGGTGAACGTTGAGCTCATCCTGCTTCTTTGTCTCATTAAGAAGTGTCCGGGGACCTACCACCTCTCGCTGCGTCACAGGAGGATCATAGAGGAGACACCTCCTAGAGACGTTTTGAAAAATCGTAATTTCTTTTCTAAGATCAACAAGGCTTTAGTTGGCGAATTCGACTTCTCGGTTATTCCGACGCGCTGGGCAGTCAGCATTGGTCAGAAACGAGACGCTGATAGTTCACCGTTTAGAGCTAGCTTCGCTCGCTATTATTTACTTTTTTATAGCCCGAACTGACCATGATCCATTTTGTGTTGTCAAATACTCTAAACGTGATACTGCTTGACACAGAAACAACGGACATGATTGCACGCTTGAAAAGGGAGAGGATAGATTGAGATTCTTTCACGGCGCACCGAATTTGATCCGCTTTGGAGAACCATCGCATAAATGACCGCTCCCAGCTTCTCAAAATACGTGCAAAGTGAAACCTCAGATCGATCAACCGACTCGAACTACATCAGGTAAGCCATCGAGACAAATAATCTCTAGGGTTCTGTCTCGTTTATGCCATCTGATCGAACTACTTTTTATGTTGTATTCAGGTCACACTATCTATGATTCCGGTTCTACAGCAAGTACTCCGCCTCAAGAGAAGATGTTTAGAAGGAACAGCTCCCGCCGTACTGGAAGGCTCCCATGGATCTGACAGCCCATGCGAAATCGGGCGAACTGGCCATGATGCTCACGAGGGCCCTCAGTTCGACTACCCAATCCCTCCAAGCTTGAAGCGAGGAGGTGAATGGGGCAGCCCTGAACCCGAGCGGTATTCTACCTTTGCCCAGCCATCCCGCTAGGGACATTGTGTTGATCCCTTCGGACCAGGCGAACTTAAATGGATCTAAGGGTTCAAACGGGTCTTGCCCTCTGGCGTCGAAACGTGCTCGAAGTGAAGAGGAGACATTTGCGGGTTTTGCTTCTCGTGATGTAGAGGTGAAGCAAACCTCATCTGGATCTAGTGAGAGCAAAATCTTCACTTGGAGGTTAAAGCACAAGAAGGAGTGCTCAATCGCCGACAACCTCAAAGAATTGACATATCTTCTGAGGCATTTCAAACCCGAGGGTTTCAGCTTCCAGCGATCCAGTACTTGGCGGCTGAGTGAGCCTAAGTCAAGATGATGTCAGCCCAAGGAAAGGTATTCCGAGTTCGACGCACTTTTTAAATAGTTCTTTTTCTCACGATCTCTTACGTGTGATTTTTGTGTTGCTTAGGCCCTCTAAGCAACCAACAAGTATGTTGCGATCTCAGAGAAAATTTCGAAGGAAATCCCTCAAACCGCCGAGCTAGAGGAGGCGTAGAGTTGAGGACCTTAACGTCAACCTTCAAGCTTCCAAGGCTCGAGAGGCGCCGCTGAGCAGGTAGTTGGCTGGTATCAAAGGCAGGAGACTCGGATTATGGAGTTGGAGAAATCGGAGGAGGACCTCATAATCAAGCTCGAAATTGCCACATAAAAGATGTTTATGGCCCAGAAAGAGAGGCAAATGTCTTTCGAGCAGACAACCCGTGATGAAGAGGAGAGGCGCAAAGCCATCGCCTGTCGCGACGCTGTGGTTCGAGAGACGGCGAGGGCAGTAAAGGCAGTGAAGCGGGAGCTTCACGAGAATTATATGACAATCCTCCAGCAGATCAAGGAAAAATGGGAAAAGAAGAAGACCAAGCTCGACATCAAGATCACCCTTCAAGAGGCTACTGCGAACCTCGATCTTCTTGATGCGATCGCTGGTGGAGGGTTCAACACAGTGGGTGAGGTGGACAAGCTCGTGGAGAAGAAAGAGGAGAAGGCGGCCGAGCTAACTGCTGCGATTGATTCCGACTTCTCTATTAGTAAGCTTGTTCTCCCCACGGTCTCGGAAGACTCGGTGATGCTGATCGATCCCGCTAATCAAATGCCGATGAACTTGGACCTGCATGGATCGAACCTTCCTCAGGAGGCTGCTAGCGGATCGGTGCATGGAGCGACTTCATGGGTGAAGGACCTGGATGGTGGCGAGGAGAAGGCCGACTCAGGCTGACTTGTCACTCCTATCATTCTTAGTCCCCTTTAAAAAATCTTTATAAGTCCTGGTGTTGCCCGAATGGATTTTTATTCTGAACTTTTGGTGTTTGCCCAAGGAGGGCTTTGTTTTTTTTTTGAACTCGGTGTTGCCCGAAAGGGCTTTAGGTTGTTTTTCCCGGAGGGGCCTTTATCTAATAAACGGTTTTTTTATTTATTTTTCTGTTTTTAGTTTTACCAAAAACGACTAAGTAATAAACGAGTTCGATCAACCTTGGTTTCACCGAATTTTGAATAGTTCTAGACTTTGTCTGATTTTGATCAAAGGTTAGAGTTCGTTTAAAGAGAGCTCGATTTGATTGGAGTGACTCTATTAAAATCATCGTCCAAGGATCGAGGTATTTTATCGGTGAGTTCGTTTAACGAAATCTCGATCTGATTTGATCGATGTAACTCTAGTGAGTTTGGTAAACTTGTCTTTAAAGAATGAAGTCTTTTATCATTGAGTTTGTTTAACGAGAGCTCAATCTTGTTCGACCGATATGACCTTGATGAACTCGCAAGATTTTCTAAGGATCGAGCTTGGTCTTAGACGGAAATTTTCCGTTCAAGATTGAAGTTCAGATCGAGGGAGGGTTTATTCCCCCCCCCCTCAGTTCTTCTAATTATGAGATTTATAAGAATTAACATAAGGCTCACTCATGAAGGATGGCATCCAGAATGGAAGGTGCTATGAAATGGAACGTTTTGGGATCACAAAAACATGGACCGTACTGAGGTCGTTATAAACTGGATCGTTTTGAGATTGCAATAAAGTGGATTGTTTTTTAGATCACTATAAAAGGGATCGTTTTTAGATCGCTTTGAAGTGGATCGTTTTGAGATCGCTATAAAGTGGATCATTTTGAGACCGCTATAAACTGAATCGTTTTGAGATCGCTATAAAGTTGATCGTTTTGAGATCGCTATAAAGTGACACTGAAGTTTTAGTAAAAAAAACGAATGCTTTTTACAATATGGTATTGATGAATTTAATAGATTGTGAACTCGATTTTGAGTTGAATGTATTGGGCTGTGTGGGATGTCACCTGGTTTGTTCGAGGTTGTATGTCTTGTATGTGACAGACATTTTGGGTGGATGCGCTCGATATCGAACTGCCTATCTACCCTTTCGAGGGATTAAGCCTTAACGTAGCTCGATTTTTGATGGTGAATTCTCAGTGGAAATTCTTTTTGAGGTTAATGATATTCCAAGGTCGCAGTTCGGGTTTTTGGGTTTCCACCGACATGAGTCGGTCGACCCCTTCTCGGACGATGTCAGAGACCTGGTAGGGTCCTTCCCACTTTGCCCCTAACTTTCCAGTGTGTTCTTCCTATTTATGGTCGAACAATTTCCGCAAGACGAGTTCACCTATTTGAAACCGTCGAGTTTTAATCCGAGAATCATAATAGCGAGTTGCGGCATGTTGGTAGTTATAGATCCGAGCTAGCGTGAGGTTCCTATGTTCGTCAATAACATTGAGATCATCAGTTATCATTTGGTTATCCAGTTCCTCATTTTGTTAGAATTTTGTTTTGCGAATAATCGAAACGAGGATTTATGCGGGAACTACAGCCTCAATGCACATAGGCCATGGAGAACGGTGTTTCACCAGTAGATTCTGAGGTGTGGTTTTTTATGCCCATATTACAGCTGGTAGCTCGTCGCTCTTGTTCGTCTTGCACTCGTCGAACCTTTTCTTGAGGTTATTCATGATCGATTTGTTGGCTACCTCGGCCAATCCGTTCCCTTGGGATAGTGGGGCGTCGAGTAGATCAGCTTAATATTCAAAGTCTACAGAACGTTTTGAATATGTTCAATATGAACTGAGATCCCTGTAGGAACTGTTTAGTTGATCCTGATGTAATTCACAGATTCATATCAACCTAAACATACAGATCTAGGTTCTCTTGAATAGAAACATTAGATGATCTCACCTTTTACCTGTTTGTTGCAACGGAAGGAATAGAACAGGTCAGAGATCAGAGAGATACACCGAGGGATGAATCCTCCAAAGGTTCACACACGCGATCACAGAAAACGGCTGCTAGACCGAGCTGATGGGAGGCGCAGGGAGAGAGGATTTTCGGCGCAGGGGTTAGGGTTAGGAGAAAGAGATTTGGCTTTTAGTTTATTAAAAGCCTTCTCTTTCCCTTTTGGGCTTATGGGCCCAAAACACCAATCTGATTAAATCCCATTTAATCAGACCCGTTAATCTTTCTCTCTTAGTACGACAAATGCCTGGCACTTTTGTCGTACTTCTGCTAAGCCGTTCCAACACATTTTTCCTGTTAGCTTAGGCGTGTGACCCATATGGGATCATATAATAAAGGCAATAAGTCCAAGACTTATAGATCATGAGCGGACTCTAGCAAGCCATCATGACCCCCAGTATTATATGACTTATGTCTGATCATTGACATACTCTTACTTTCTAGAGACAGTACCGAGATTACTGGACACAATTCCAACAATCTCCCACTTGTACTGGAATCTCTCTTTATTCATAATCCTTTTGTCTCAATATCTCGATTAGTCATAAGGCAAGATTAGTGTCATCCTTATAAAGCCTAATCTTGTTCATCGGACTCTGATTTGATACTGACAATCCAAACGACTCGGGAAAGTCCGTTTGAGCATGGCCATGCGTTTTCCAGTATTCAAATCTCCGATTGGCCTAGAGATATTCACTCCATTTATATTGGAGGGACAAATCCCATCTTGTTCCATCACTGTAAACTACTCATTTCATGATGTACCCAAACAAGGTCCTTATAGCTATTGCAGAACGATAGCGTTAGACAATGATCAAAGTACACCAGTCCATGTGCAGTCACATGCATGTGAACTCAGGTCTAAGGACTATACTCTATAGTCGTAGTAAGAATCTCTTATGACACAGATATAAATATCCTGAAGAGTTCTTATAAGCGGGTCTTGTCCGGTCGTATGTTCCCAACATACACCTATGTACTGACTTTGATGCCGCGCATCTATGACACACTGAGACTTTGTCATAAGTCACGTACCAATCCAGTCTCACACGGTTGTTGGTGTTCCAATTTCAACAACCTTCGACTAGGGACAGGATGATATAAGCCATCTATCAAATATAGGGTCTCATGATCAAGCTAAATGACTTCGATGACATAAGATCAAGTCATTTACTTCGATGACCTATAAAATGGTTCATATCATTTTGGAACGATTATTTCATCACAGTTAAAATAATCTTGAAATAATAACTTCATTAAACATCTTAAATGTTATTTCAAGAACATATCCAATAACTAAATAAAGCCCTTTAATAACTCCCACTGAAATTAAGACTACATCTTAATTTCACTTATCCTACAGCAACAGTCCGCGACTCGTGCTTAGGCCTAAGGAGTGGCTTCGTTAATAGATTAGCAACGTTCTCATTCGTTGAAACTTGCTGATCTACTTAACATCTCTGTCATTTATCTTACGGAATAGGTTATACCTATCCTCAAGGTGTTTGGACCTCTGATGTGCAGCTAGTCTCATCTATGCTGGGAATCACATCAAGTTCAGTGACGAACTCTTCTTTCCAAAACAACCTCTTTCGCCACTTCCCAAGCTGCGAAATGTTCAGCTTAAGTCATTGAGTCAGCAACAGTGCCTTGCACCGCCAGATAGACACAAGATATAACCGGACTGTGGTCGGAAATCATCTTTGTCTATTGGAAACTTGCCTTTCAAACTCTACCGACTCGTAGCACCTCACTTTCTCCGTAACTCTAGAATTTATCCTTAGTATTCCTAAAATACTTTAGGATATTCTTTACGGCAATCCAGTGATTCTTTGCTGGATTTGACTGGTCTTTACTTGTCTTGCTTAACATTAAAGCAACATCAAACAAGTACGTTTCATGGCATACATGATAGATCCAATTGCCGACGCATATGGAATCTCATCCATGCATTTAAGCTCAGCAGTTATCGTAGGATACTGTATCTTGCTTAACTTAATGCCATGTGACATTGGCATAAAACCCTTCTTGGATTGCTCAAAACGTGTAGGACTTTGTCAATTTAAGAATCCTGACTTTATCCTACCAGCTCTTTTGGATCTCTATCTCTGGATCCAAAATCCAAGAACTACGTGGCTTTACCCATGTCATTCATTAAACCAACTCCCAAGCTAGTCCTTTACCGACTACAGCGTTGGGACGTTATATCCGAGAATCAGTGTGTCATCGACATACACTATGAGAAATGCAATATCGCTCCCACTAATCTATTAGTAAACACACAGTTCCGATTCGTTTTTGTTCAAGTCAAAACCTTGACTACTTCAACAGAACGAAGATTCCAACTCCGATATGTTTGCTTCCATCCATGAATGGATCGATGAAGCCAACTTACACAAAATGTAATTCTTCGGAGTCTGGGCTCACTTTCGCTTCCTAGGATTTCGCAGATTTGTCGCTTTCAATGATCATCAGATCATGCGAACATTCAATGATCATCAGGCTGAACTAATGACGAGAATTCACTCTCGGATTAGTGACTGATTCTTTCATATCTGCGAACTTCAGGCTCCACAGGTGTAGATTCTACAGAAGTCTGTAAATCCTTCCGCTGCTCTCCCTCAATAGGTTAAGCAGCCTCCTGTATTTCTCGAATTTCTTCGAGTTGTACTTTTACTCCCACTGTTCTTCTTGGAAAGTAATTTCCTTCTTAGAAAACAGAATGGTCGTAAAAGTACCGAGCCTTGGTTTCCCTGAGAAAACTTCGAGTTATACTTTTACTCCCACTGTTCTTCTTGGAAAATAACTTCCCTTCTTAGAAAACAGATTGGACGTAAAAGTAACAAGCCTTAGTTTCTCTAGGACAACCAGCGAAGTAGCACAACTACAAATACTCAGTAAAGACAAATTTGGATCGATTCCAATCCACATTAACGTGGTGTCTTTCAACTGATATTTGTGGAACTATTTCAGCGTAAACTTAGATATTTTAGAGCGTTATTCTTAAATAATATCATGGAAGATTCGTGTGACTCATCTTTAATCATTTCTAATAAGATCTGATTCTTTCTCACTGAAACACCTTCAGGTTTTCAGGAGAAATGAGCTGTGAAACGATTTCACACTCATTAAGATGATCACACAATCAATGACTTAAGTATTCTCACTCGTGATTAAATCCAGAGTCTTAATACTTTTGTCATTCAGATCCTATACTTCATTCTGGAACTCTTTCGACCATGTCAAAGAATTCCGACTTGTGTCTCATCAAATGAACACAGTCACACTCACTGAAGTAATCAGTAGAGACAATGAAGTACAGGAAATTTTCTCTGGCATTACTGCTCATTGGGCCACATACATCAGTATGTTCTAGGTCCAATAAGCCTTTGGGCCTTTCTCTAGCTCGGCTAAGATAGGCCCTTTTTCCTTTTGGTCCACTAAACAGAATTCAAGTCTCATAAGATATTTTATCAAATGAGCCCAACAGTCCATGACTATGGGATTTCTGAATCCGACTTACTCTATGTGACCAAGACTTTATGCCAAGAAAAAATCAGGTTTAATTCATCAGATTTAAACCAATTCGGTATTTATGTTACATTTAGGCACTCTTTGGTTTAAGATATAAAACCCATTCCATGAATAGGGTGCTACAATTAATATTTCATTAAGATCAAAAGAACAAAACTTGTCTTTTATCAAAATGAAAAACATTCAAATTCTTACAAGAAAATGAAAGACAATTCTGCTTAAAGCAGGTACATTGTAGCAATTACTTAATACAAAACCAAGCCTAAAAGGGATCTATAAGTGAAAACCCTACGGCTGAGGCAGCATCCCAAGCTCCTTCCAGACATGTAGTTTCACTTGTCCTTCCTTCAACGTTCTACTGTTGCTTAGGCTCTGCATATTATCACAAATATCAGTGCCACAACCAGTATCCAATACCTTTAAGGTAGAACTTGAAGTAATAACATGAATACCTGAGGAAGTAGTCTCATACATCGACTTTAACTCCTCATCATCTTCCATGAATTTAATGCAATTTCTCTTCCAATGCCCTGTCTCCTTACAGTAGCAGCACTTACCAACGCAAGAGGTATCTGACTCGGGCTCAGAAGACACACGCTTGCCATGATTCAAAATCTGGACAACTTTGTCTTCACCCTTGTCAGCAGTAAACCTACCCTTCTCATTCATGAGATTGTACAGGGTACTCTTCACGTTTGGCTCAACTGTCTTGAGCATATCATGCAGTTCAGTCAGCGTCTTCGTTAAGTCTTTCTTGATATAGTTCCTTCTGAACTTATCATAGCTTGACGGCAGTGAATGCAGAATGATCTCAGTTGCCAACTCTTGGCTAACTGGATAATCCAGTTTCCTCAGGTTATCAATGTAACCCATCATTTTACTGACATGAGGACTCACTGGATTATCATTTGGTAGCTTGCAGCCAGTGAGAGACTTAACCAACCGGTATCTCTCCACTCTTATCTGCTCCTGAAATTTCAATTTCAGGCTGCTGATCATCTCTATTGGCGACTCCATGTTCTCATATTGCTTCCGCAAGTCTGAGTCCATGGTAGCCAATATCAGACCACGCACATCTACCGCATCATTATAATGCTTATTCCAAGCATCATATACTGCATGTGAAGCATTGGACCCGATCCTCACGGGGAGAGCTCTCTCAAGGACATAGTCCTTTCTCTCCTGTCTGAGGAATAGCCTCAGGTTCCGCGACCAAGTCAAGAAATTTGATCCGTTCAGCTTGTCCATCTTAAGGACAGACCGGATCGAGAAAGTGTTTTGATTGTTTGTGCTAGTCATTACTGAAATATAAGATAAAAGGATTTTAGTTAATATGTTCAATATGATTAATCTCGTATTAAATTTAATATGATTAATCACGCATTATATTCAATAACATAAGTTACCCTCAATAGAATACAATGATTCCAAGATCCACATATAACTAAGATCAAAGTGGGCCACTGGCCATCACCCAACCTTAGCTCATATCGGTAAGCCCTATATCGGCTAATTATATCCGTGATATAACTCTTGGTTGTGAATCTGGGCCCGAGGCCCAATTCACTCTGATGTCTCAAGGCCCGGGACTCCCGATGGCCCAGTCAAGAAAACCAGACTATACAGTCATGTAATCATTAATGTCTGGGACTCCCAATGACATTTATGAATCACAAACCGTCTTATCCACGCAAAAGCAGACACCCTCACACTGTAAGGCCATGAATACAATTGAATGGGCTTCGACAGCTGACATAGAATGGACAAGACATCCAACGCTTGATATTGTTTGAGGTTCGTAGGTTTATTTAAAAATTCATTCCCAAAATAGAAGATTACTATTTCGGGAAACTTTCCATTTTTGGAAACCTACTATTTTTGGAAACTTTCTAAAATTGGAAACTTTCTAAAAACGGAAACTTTCTAACTTTAGAAATTTCTTTAAAATCCAAAACCCGCAAATCCAGAAACTTCTAATTTAAGAAACTTTCTAATTTCAAAATTTTGGAAACTTTAATTTAAAATCGACTTTATATTTTATAAAATAAATTTTAAATTGATCTGAAGAAAGACTCAAATAATTGGCCCAATTGTTTTAACTTCTTGGCCCGAGGCCCAAGAATTTGTCCATGTCCAAGACATGACCCAATTGTCCAATTATTTGACATAACCGGTCTGGTTCATTAAAATTGGTCTAACCAAATTTTAATTACTACGATGACCACAATTGTCAACCGGTTATTTACTAAACCGGAATTTCTCAATTTATTTGGTCCAACCAAATCAAATTAGAAATTCCTGGTTTAGGCACTAAATCCAATATTTCTTTCGACATTGGATTTCTTATCCCGGTTTAACCAGACTTAATAAATTTATTAAATCTGTTTATTAAACCAGAACGAATCAATTTTAATTAAGTTTTGAACCGAGCCTTGAACCGAACCGATTTGGTCACGAACCGAACCGAGTTGGTCGTGACCTAGCTCCATGATCACTTCCCAGCCGTAAGCCGCACGCTACGATCCGAGATCGAGACGGCAACGGACGGGACGATCGGGACCATGCTCGGGACGCGGACGGGTTGCTCGGGTCGTGTGGCTTCATGCGAACGCCACAGCCTTGACGAGAGCACGACGATGGCGGGACGATCGCAGCTCGGTCCATCAGGACGATCGCCGAGCGATCCGCTCGATCGAGCCACACGATCGCTTGCTAATCCTCTCACGCAAGCGATCGGCCATCATCATCACACGGTCGATCGATCGACCGATCCATGCTATCGTCGGCCGATACATGCGATTGGTTTTGGTCGATCCGATCATACCACGGCCGATCACAAAACATGTCATATAGCATGTTTTGCGATTTGATTGTTTGTTCAGGATTCAATTCAGTTTCTTAAGTGTTTTTTCTGATCAGTAATGGATTCAAAACACTTCTAAACAGATTAAACAACCTAAACATGAATCTAAAACAAGAAATCCTAAGAACCAATGGCTCTGATACCACTGTAGGAACTGTTTAGTTGATCCTGATGTAATTCACAGATTCATATCAACCTAAACATACAGATCTAGGTTCTCTTGAATAGAAACATTAGATGATCTCACCTTTTACCTGTTTGTTGCAGCGGAAGGAATAGAACAGGTCAGAGATCAGAGAGATACACCGAGGGATGAATCCTCCAAAGGTTCACACACGCGATCACAGAAAACGGCTGCTAGACCGAGCTGATGGGAGGCGCAGGGAGAGAGGATTTTCGGCGCAGGGGTTAGGGTTAGGAGAAAGAGATTTGGCTTTTAGTTTATTAAAAGCCTTCTCTTTCCCTTTTGGGCTTATGGGCCCAAAACACCAATCTGATTAAATCCCATTTAATCAGACCCGTTAATCTTTCTCTCTTAGTACGACAAATGCCTGGCACTTTTGTCGTACTTCTGCTAAGCCGTTCCAACACATTTTTCCTGTTAGCTTAGGCGTGTGACCCATATGGGATCATATAATAAAGGCAATAAGTCCAAGACTTATAGATCATGAGCGGACTCTAGCAAGCCATCATGACCCCCAGTATTATATGACTTATGTCTGATCATTGACATACTCTTACTTTCTAGAGACAGTACCGAGATTACTGGACACAATTCCAACAATCCCTTATCAGTGACGATCTCATGAGGAAGTTCATAACGACATATTATGTTTCGCCAGACGAACTCTTTTACATGGATGTCCTTAATTTTTTGGTAGGATTCAACTTCGATCCATTTGGTGAAATTGTTAGTCTTGACAAGTAAGTGCATCGCTTTTTTTCTTTCCCGGTGCGAGAAGGGGTCCCAATATATCCAACCCCATTGCCTAAGAGGGTATGGGGGAGGAGATCGAAGAGAGTTTCTCTGATGACTGGTGGATTATCGGGGTGTGCCTCTGACACTTGTCGCATTTCACGGACAATGTTTCGCACTCGGCGGACATAGTCGGCCAAAAGAAACCTTGGTGTTTGATTCGTATGGCCAGGGTTCGTCCTCCAGAATGACTTCCGCAAGATCCTTCATGAGCTTGGGTCAATACTGTTTGGGCAGAGGTATTTGAGGTACGGTCCGGTAAGACTTTGTTTGAAGAGTTTCCCTTCTGTTACGCAATACCTCGCGCTTTGTGGGTTGAGTTTTCTAGCACCCCACCTGTCGGAGGGGTAATGTACCGAATGATGGGATTTCTCCAATCATTTTTGGTGTCGGATTGCGATATTTGGTTCGTGGAGGTCGCTTTTATGGGACCATCCAAAATATTAGCTACGCAAATGGATTTCCTAGGGTCGATCTCGTCGTCGATGTCGATGATATTGTGGTTTGTTCCCTTTTCAGGTCTTTTTTCAGCTGGTATCAGATTGACATCGGCCGGCTGGTTAGAGCTCTTTTCCTTTAGAGATTGAGCTTTCAGTGTGATGTCAATGCTAGGTTTTTTATTCCTTCGACCGGTATGATCTTTTTTAAATTAGGGCCAAAGGTTGAGGCTAATGCTGCGAGGGCATCGGCTGTTGTATTCTCTCCTCGAGGGATCCGGGTTAGGTCGAAAAAGTTGATCTGGTCAGCAAGGCTATGGACCACGCGAATGTACAATTCCATTCGTTCGTCTTTGGCTTCGTAGTCTTGTGACTAGTTGGGAATCGCTAAAGGCGTCCACTTAATTTTCTCTGATCGCTATTGCAAGTCTGAGTCCAGTTCGTACTCCGCTTTGTTATTCGACGCAACGAAGCCGAGCCCGAAGGATTTCTCTATTACTTCCCATGTAGGGGAGACTAGTTTGACTCAAACCCCAGATTCTTGTTTTGAGGATGCACCGTCGACATGGAGAGTCCATTTTTTAGATGAAAACGACTCGAGTTCGATGGTCAGGGGAAGTTCAATTATAAAGTCAGCCAATACTTTAGCTTTTAAGCACGTTCGAGTTCTGAACTCTATGTCGTATTCTCTTAGTTAAATAGTCCACTTCACCAATTGACTTGATTGATTAACGTTTATTGGAAAAAGCAACCCCAAAGATTTGTGACCAAAAGCGGTTAGCGGTGACCATTGAATAAGTTTCTTCGGCTTGAGTTGGGTTAAAAGCACCGTTCTTCTATGCAAGAAGAAGACTATGAAAGAACCCAGATGAAGTTCTGACCATCTGTCAGAGAAAAAAGATTATGGCTTTGTAGGATTGTTCTCAAGGGTTGAGAAGTCATTACTACGATCGAATTAGACTATAGATACAGTCGTAGCGTCCGAGCCGATGTTACCAGTGCCAGTGCGAGTTTCTCCATTGCAGGATATCTCTTCTCGGAATCGATCACAGTTTTGCTGACATAGTAGACTTGTTTTTGCTCATTTTTATCCTCACGAACTAAGACCCCACTTAATGCCGCCGAAGAGGTGGCTAGGTAGAGGTATAAATATTCTCCTTCTACTTGTTTTGCCAGTATCAGGGGTTCGCTTAACTAGGCTTTGAGCTGGGTGAATGCGTTTTCACACCTCTCGTCCAAAAGAAACTTTTTGTTTGCTTTGAGGAGTTGGTAAGAAGGAAGACATTTGTCAATCGACCTTGATATGAAGCGGTTTAGCGCTGCTATTTTGCCAGTCAGTCACTGGACTTCTCGCGTTGTTTTTGGAGATGACATCTCCAAAAATGTAGTGATATGTTTGGGATTGGCTTCGATTCCCCTTTCGATTACCAAGTAACCCAGGAATTCACCTGATAGAACATCGAAGGTGCACTTCGCGGGGTTGAGTTTCATCCCATACTTGTTGAGAATGACGAAGCATTCTTTTAGTTGAGCGATGTGGTATTAGCCTTTTGAGGACTTACCAACATATCGCCGATGTTGACCTCCATGGTTTTACCCAGTAGTCCGGAAAACATCTTGTTGACGAGACGTTGATAAGTAGCTCATGCGTCCTTGAGGCCAAAAGATATTACTTTGTAGCAGTAGGTGCCTTGATCTATTATGAACGAGGTCTTTTCTTGATCCTCGGGGTTCATTAGTATTTTGATTGTACCCTGAGAAAGCATCCATGAAGGATAGGAGCTGGTATTCTGTTGTTGCTTCCATCAGTCGGTCGATAAGCGGGAGTGGGAAGATGTCTTTCGGAAAGGCCTTATTGTGTTCTGTGAAGTTGACACATATTCTCCACTTCCCATTCTTTTCTTGACTACGACTGGGTTCGCAAGCTAGTCGGGATATTTCACTTTTCTGATCGACCTTATTTTGAGTAACCGGTCGAGTTCGTCGTTAACGGCTTGAGCTCGCTCTGGGCCAAGCTTGCCAAGTTTTTGTCTGACCGGTCTGTAAGTCAGGTCAACGTTTAATTCGTGACTTGTCACGTCAATGTCGATTCCTTTAATATCGGCTGACGACCAGACGGATGATATTACGTTCTGTTTCAGGAATGATATCAGTTCGTTTCTTATGGAGTTTAGGAGGTCGGATCCAATACCGACGCATCTTTCAGGATGGGCATCGTCAATGCAAACTTGGATTGTGAGGTCCTTTGGGGGACCTCGTTGACTTGAGTCAGTTTTCCTTTTAGTTCACATTTCAGCGATCTCCTCCTGTGTCTGTAATAATTATGCATGAGATTTTTTAATCTGTTTATACCCATTAATGTAGCAATTTCTATAAGATTTTTGGCTTCCATATACGTTTTTAGTTTCGTTAGACGCACTGGTGGTACGTTGAAGGTACAACTTTCATGTCGTAAATCCATGGCCGGCCAAAAATGACGTTGTACGGAGCCGGTCAATCTACCACGACGAACTCTGTCATTCTTCAAACTCCTCCAACAATTACTGGCGTGAAGACAGAACCCAAAGAGTATGACGTCTCTCCGACGAACCCTGCGAGTGGTTTTGGCCCTTCGACTATCTCAGAGTCATCGTACTCCATATTTTTGAATGCGTCGTAAAAAAGGATGTCGACGGAGCTTCCCATATCGATCATTATCCTAGAGAGCTCGACATCTTCAACGACTAGACAAACGAGCAGAGCGTCATCATGAGGTTTTTCCAGTTCGAGCGTCTCTCTCGTGATTGGGGCCTTGTATGGGAGTTTTCTCTCTTTTGTTGGTCTCCACTCTCCTCTGGAGAGCTTTAATCGAGTTGACTGAATCTCTACATAGCTTGGAGCCTCCAAATATGAAGTTGACTCGCTTAGTGGGTATAGCCTGTACACACCCCCGAAAAATCGGGGAAGATTGACATGCGAGCTGAGAGTTTTCTTAGGAGCGGGAGGTGGCAAAAAGGTCAATCCCTCCGGGACGCCGCATAAGCTAAATTCGTCAAGGCTGAACTCCAATCTTTTTAGGGATCCATGGGGAGGGGCCTCAGGAGTTCCTTCATCTTTGGACCGCTCTCTTTTGTTTTGAGACGGCTTTTTGGTGTTCAACTCTTTATTCGATTTAGGTTCTTTGTCACCAGGGGGTGTTACCTCCTCGACTTCAGATTCTTGTGTTTTCTCAACCTTTCGCTTTTTCGCTTCGATTTTAGCTTGAGTGTAGCACTCGGCTGTTAAATGACCTTTTTTATTGTGATGTTCACATAATTTATTTTTTGTCATATTCGAATTTGCATGAGCCCTTTTGGATCTCCACTGCGTTAACGGTTCCGTATTTTCAGGAATCCTTTCGACCATTAGCGTTTTGCGAACTTGGTTGGTTTTTCTCTTTTCGTTGCTTTTCTGCGAGGATGGCAATTTCCTCTTCGAAGATGGTAAACGCCGAGGCGAAATGTAAAGCATCGTCGAGAGAGACCGGTTCGTAAACTGTGAGTTCTTTGCGAAACTCAGATGTGTATCATTGTCCGCGTCTCAATGCTTGTAGGGCTACTTCGTCGTTTGGGTTTGCTATTTTGGACTTGGCTTCTTTAAGACGGTCAATATACGAATAAAGTGACTCATCAGGACGCTGAGATAGGTTAAACAGGGTTGCCTCTCTGGTTTTGACTTCGATGAAAACAAAGTACTGTTTTAGGAAGGCCGTCATTAACTGGTTGAAGTTCTCAATAGACTTTTCCTCTAGTCTAAAAACCCATTCTAAAGTTGGGCCCAATAGATTTTCTGCAAAGAGTCTTTAGAAAGCATGATCTCTTTTCTTCGTCAGTTAGATACACGTGAGACATCACTAGTCTAAATTCTCTTATGTGAGCCTCCGGGTCCGACTTCCCCAAGAAATCTAGGAATTTGGTTTTTCCCGTTTCACGCAACCTAGCGAAAGCAATTCGATCTGTAAATGGCGTTTGATGCGTTTCTTCGATCACTCGATCAATGTCAGGTGCCGCGTTGGTCGCCATATGAACTCACGAACTCAAGCTTATGAATTCGGCGTTAGCCTGTTCAATGTATTGCTTGAGTAAATTGTGTTCGTCTGTTGCCAATGGAGCAAAATGTGTCTGCGGCTGAGCCGATGACTGGTGCCTGAGGTGTATCTGATCGTTTTGATCGATAATCGGTATCGACATGGGCAACTCAGCTCGCGGAGTTTGGAACTGAATCGAGCTCGGCTCAATATGAGGTCTCGAGATCGAGGCAAAGGCTGAACCGCCAAGCCACCTAGGTCTGATGTCGTTATTCTGCGATAGAGGTGATGGGCTATGAGGTGTTTGGTCCAGAAATTATGTCAAGTCCGCGGTTAGCAAACTCGAACAGAAAGGGATTGAGGTCACCGTCGATGTCAAAGTGGGAGAAATCCAGTTGTTCGAGGTGCCAACGACATATCCTGAGATCCCTGGCGGTGATGTGACCTGAGAAATATCCAGGCGAGTTCAAGGTGGAGGACTCAGAGGAGGCCTCTGGTCGTCTATGGGTCGATCTCGAGGATTTGGGTTGGCGAGCTCCTCGAAACGAGTCTTAATGCGTCGTTCCTATTCGGCGAACTGTGTAGGCAACGTGCGATTAGCGATCTCTTGGGTCTGAGCATTAGCCTCTTTGTTGCGCGTTCGGCTCACTAGATAATTGAGCATAGAACATATTCCGGAGAGGTCATCCGGACTTTGCCTCGTCACATTAGGAGTCTGGATCGCAGTGTTCCTTTTCCATTTCCAGATGTCGGAGCGTTATCAGGCCTGATCCAAACCCAGTTCCTTGTTTGATCGTTGATCCCTGAAGAAGTATTCGTCGGGATCGGACTCATCGTCGTCACTTGAGCGATGGAGCCGGTTGAAGATGACGTCGTAAGGAGCGAAGCTGGATCCGTTTTTACGTTGTCAGTCTGATCCGTGGTACTGTTCACTCCGGTGGTGTTCTGCTGAACGACGTCGATCACTTGTTCGCGGTCGACTGGAGGTGGAGGAGTGACGGTGGTTTCGGGCGGAGTTGGATTCATTTCGATCTATATATCGAACCTTGTATTTGATTCTTGTGACAGAAAGATCTATGGTTGTCTCCACAGACGACGCCAAATATGAGTTCAAGGATTCACACCGCAATTTATATGAAACGTGGATTTTAACTTTAGAGAAAAATGTATATAGATTTTCTATGAATCAAAGTTGTAACTAATGATTGAATGTCGAAATAGAATTTATACAAAGAACATGTCGAATGTATACAAATGAGATCAAATAATTTTAGTCGAATTGTATTGTTGAATAAGTTTCTGATTGTCTTTCTCGAGTGATCTCTTCTCTTTTATATCTCGACCTCTCCTTCTCTGTTGAAATCTTCTCGTTCGCATTATCCTCGCTATCCCGTTATTCTCGGAGCATGTTACAATGGTCCACGACTCGTTCTCCCTCGAACTCAAACTCATGACGGATAAGACTGATCGATTACATTTCTTTTTGGGCTTGGGCTTCCGCACTTCATCACTTTTACTAGACCAAGTCGAGTTCAATATACTCTTTGGGCTTCTCATCTCGATGAGCCTTATATTCTCCAAATAGACCGTATTTCAATATGCGAAATCCATCACCAACAATACAAGACTAATACAATCTATCTAAATAAGTTTTTTTATAAATATAATATAAAATTATTACTCACAAATGTGAAATTTTATTATTAGTTTTAACATCTTATATATATATATATATATATATATATAAATTACTACTCTTAAACTTCTTTTATAATATAAAAACATATGAAAAACAATTTTACATTTTGTTTATTTATTTATGATATTATGTTTTCAAAAATGGAAGCGCAAACTTTTAAAACGGAAATGCAAACTTATGCAAATTTTTAATATATTTTTAAAAAAGTTTTTTTAAAAGTGTCTTTGAACCTAGTTTCCAAAAGTATCCATAAGCGAAGCTTTCGATTCGGATTACACAAAGCGAGCAATGGACATCGATTGAAACTTCCATGCAACCTAGATTGAATCTATAAGACTTTGTGCCAAAGTCTTTTACCTAGCAGGATATATATTGAAGAGGTGATATATACTAAAGCCTCTAATTCCACCATGCACGGACATATAAAAAAGATGGAACTGAAAGTTATCTATTTAGTCCTAAAATAATACTATTATTAAGTTCTTTTAAATCATTAGTTCATTGTCCATCATATTCCTTTCAAAAATTTCAGAGTAATATTCTAGAATTCCCCTACCTTGTGAAGGGTTTTTTTGTGTGGACAAAACCTTTGTAGTGGATCGTCGATTCTAGATGGTATGGTTTTCTGGTTATTAACTTATTATTAAAAACTTACCAGAAAACCACACCATCTAGAATCGACGATCCACTACAAGATCCAACTCTACAAACATATATTTTTTTAATAATAAGTTAATAACCAGAAAACCATACCATCTAGAATCGACGATCCACTACAAGATCCAACTCTACAAACATATAATTTAAAACATATATATTTGAAAGTATATGCAAATATGTAAATATTTCTTTTTCAAAAAAGGTGTATGTGTAAAATGTGAAAACATGGATGCATGTATGATGATGATATATGTGCATGATGAAGAAGAAGAATCTCGGGCACGGAGAAGGCGTGTCCGATCATTGAAAGCCGCCCACCATCTTTATTATATTTGGTTCGCAAGTACTGATCTCTGCTCAACTTGCAGATACTTTGTTTCATGAACTAACTCTCTTTGCTCTCTTTCTCGTTCTCAAATTTCCTGATTAATTGCTTCAAGAGTCAATTACTATTATTAAAAAGGGCAATAAATTTCATCATTTATATATTCTTTTAGTCTCTTGAATTTTTGTTTGTTTGTTTTTGATTAGTAATTATCGACGCCAACTCATGACTTCTTAATTGAGACTACAGGAAGAATATAATCAACGTTTCGTTATATCAAATAAATTTATTTCAATCGTCTTTTTGTTTTGTTTTGTTTTGTTTTTGTCATATTGATGTCAAGAGCAACGGTGTTATAGAATTATTGGGTTTTGATTTAAGAAATCAATAGAGCAAGACAAAATTGTACGAATATTAAAAGCATGTGTCATAGTCTCCAAAAGGGTATTTATATGAAATTGAATAACATCTTGGATCCGAGTCATATCTTAAATTAATATCATGCAGGCATGCATAATAAAATTTAGTTACATGCATTACTATATACAAAATTACTCATTAATTATTGGAACAATCTCTTCAAATTTTGTTCCTTTTGGTTACTTAAAGTTTGATACTTAGGATCATGTTATTAAAAGCAAGAAGTAATTTTCATTATTTCAAGGGAATTATTTCATGGGATAAATATGAGCATGCGCATTGAATTAAAAAGAAACATAATGTACATGATTTTCCTTAATTGATACTGTTTTTCGGTTGTCGAACTCTGTTTTATATCTTGATCTAATTTTGGGCTGGAAACAAAACAAAACAAACTAAAGGAGAAGAGACCCGTTACTAAAAAGACATGGTCAGGTAAACAAGATCTGACATCCAACACATTAACTTCAAACCTAACGTCTACCTGGTTTTGTCTTGGCTCCATCTTCTTAAATTTTGTTTATTTTGTTTATTTTTTAAATTATTGGATGATTATTATTATTATTATATCGTATATACGGCAAACCTATATAGGTATTAATGTACAAAACATTTCAAAAAATTTGAAAGTGAAAGTTCAAATGAAGGGTGGCTCCTCAAAAATCAATTTGATTTTGAAGAGACAAATTGAGGCACGACTAGTATGACATCAAGTATTTATTGCCTTAGATCTATCCCTTGTCTTTTATTTTCTTAGAAACAATTTGGTGTTCTGCTTGTATCAATTAAAGATCATGAACTTACAAAAGATGTATCTATATTGTGTTTCATTTTGCTTAATACTACATTTATTCTTAAATTCATGTTTTATTTTGGGTTGCTTTTAAAAGAAATTGAATTGAATTGGTATGCCATCTGATCACGTCTTTATAAACACATGATATGGTACTATTTTAATTAACCAAACTAACTTTGTACAAGCCGATAGGTTTTTCAAATCTTGAATTTAAAAATAGTCGAACCAAAGTGAGATATAAAAAACACAACATATAAGAAGCCGAGTGGGGAGTGTTCCGAGTAACAAGTGAGAATAATGAAATGAAGAGGAATTACAAAAATGATTTTGAGAAGAATAGAGTCATGGAGATAAGAAAATTAATTTGAGATGAATGAAATTGAATAAAAAAACGCAAGTGTGAAAGTATAGCATAAGGAGAACAAATATAAATTAATAGGTTTTGAAATATTGAAATAGAATATAAGTAAATAATTTTAAAAGGGTGTACAATAAATCACCAAAAGTGCCAAAACTCATCTTGATTACATGATTTTAATGTTGCCTGAAGTTAGCGAAGTTGATCATAATAATTTGTTGAATAATTGAACCATAATGCGATTGTACAGCATATTCTATTACTAATAAAGTTGAAGCTAAATGCTGAAAGGTGTCCACGTAAATTTTAAAAAATTAATTTTATTGGTCCACAATCATCATTCAAAATTAAAGAAAATTTACAAATTTAAAAATTTATTTAATTAAAAAATTATAAATATTTTAAACTTTAAAAATAATTTAACATTTTAAAATAATAAAACATGACTATAATGATTTACATATTGATTTACACAAAATTTAAAATTTTACGAAATTAAGAAAGTTTACAAATATTTTAATAGTAAAACTTTTTTACATGTGTGTTTATACATAAATTTCGAAATTTTAAGATTATTAATAAAAACTCTAAAGTCAATAAAATCAACTTGCTAAATAATTAGGAAAATTTTACAATTTAAACTTAAGAAAGCTTGCAAATTTTAATAATATTATTAGCAAAGTATAAAATATAAATAAATTATAAATAAAATTTCCACTAATAACAAAAATAAACATTATATAAATTAGAATTTTTTCTCAATTTAAAATAGTTGTTTCAATTATAAAAATCTAATAGTTTTTATGCACAAATTTAGAAATTTGAAGATTGTTATTACCAACTCTAAATGCATCCATATCAGCTTTTAAATAATCAATTTTATTTTATTGGTCCACATCAATATTCAAATTTTTTTTATTATTATAAATTTTATGATTATTATTAATAAAGTAGAAAGATAAAGAAATTATGTATAAATTTTTCATTATAAATAAAAAATCAAGATAATATAAAACTAGGAGAATTTCTAAATTTAAAACAATGGTCTCAACTATAAAATGAATAAAAATAAAAATAATAGTAAGACCTTTTACGGGTGTATATGTATATATTTAAAAATTGTAAGATTATATTACTAATAAAAATAAATGATGTTATATGTATTTGAATGTGTCTGTGTAAGATTTTAAAAACTCAATTTTATTAGTTTACATTAATATTTAAAATTAAGAAAGTTTATAAAATAGACGATAAGAACTGATTACATGTTTGTCTTTTTAATAAATCAACTATTAAATTTTAGCATACTGTATTTTGATTTGTTTTTATTATAATAGCAAAATTCCAATTTAAAAATAAATATAATAAAATGGAAAATCATGTTTTAGTAAAATTAATACAAACAGTTTTTTTTTTAATTATAACATTTCGTTTTTCAATTTCAGAAGTAGAATCAAATAAAATTATTTAATATATATTTTTTACCATTGTATTTTAATTAATTTTAAATTAAATAAGAAAAAATAATAAACCAAATTATAAATATGATGAAAAATCTAGTTTAACAAAAATATGCGAATGTACAACAACATATCATTCAATTGACTGTCTCACGAGCGAGGGCGCTAATTCAGTAAATTTCAAATACCGTTTACTTTCTTTCTTTCTTGAATAAGTTAACTCAAAAACCGGGACTGGTCGGACCATTCGCAACCCATATATAAACGTAAAATAAATACAAAACAATGTACATGTCCGTGTTTGTGTGCATTACATGTTTGTATGTACAAAAAAACAATTATACCGAGCTTGTTATTATTCAAAATTTTACCCCATAAAAAAATCTTCTCCTAAGGAATTTATGTATCTTTCCCCTTGCATATATGTAACCTTTATATCTCTAATATAAAGTATACAATAAAACGTACCCTATATTTATAACTAAAACATAAATGACACACATCCAAAAAACCTAGATTCTCCCCAAGTTTCATCCAACGGCATACAGCGCATAATAAATAACCCTATCAAAATTTTGTAATAAATATTGAAATTTGATAGCGATAGTTTAGTCCCCGATGAATGCGAGTCCCTCATATTTACTCCTTTTGGTATCCACTCTTTTTATCTCTCTCTCTCTCTCTCAACTTGATATGTCTCTCTGCGTCTCTCTCTTTCTTTTTTTATGATTTTTTTTTTTGTATCCAACCATAAGACAAAACAACGAAGAGAGAGAGATATTTCTAGTCACGATGCAGAAGATAATACCGGATTTTCTTGAAGAGTGTGAATTCGCCGACACTTCACTAGCCGGAGATGATTTATTTGCTATCTTAGAGAGTCTTGAAGGCGCCGGAGAGATATCTCCGACGGGTGCATCTACACCTAAAGATGGAATCACAAGTTCAAAAGAGTTAGTAAAGGATCAACGCTATGAAACTTCATCTCTTAAAAGGAATAAGAGGAAAAGACTAGAAACCGAGAAAGAAGAGGAAGAAGAAGATGAAGAAGACGGAGATGGAGAAGGAGAAGGTGAAGAAGACGATAAGCAAGATGGGCAACAAAAGATGTCTCATGTAACCGTGGAACGTAACAGGAGAAAGCAAATGAACGAGCACTTAACGGTTTTACGTTCTCTTATGCCTTGTTTCTACGTCAAACGGGTACATGTTCAATACATCCATACATTTTCTTAGCCACTACTTTGGTATATGACTAGTTAATACTCTAAAACATATGTTAATTAATCTTTTTGGTATTCCTAACTATCATATCATTTCTTAGAAACATCAATTACAACAAAGCACCGTATCTATGTTTTTAAGGAATAATGACAATTATAATGGCATTTGGTCCCACTAATCATCTATTTTTATGTTCTTTCATGTCACAATGTGCTAGATAGAATGTCCTTATTAACTTAAAGTGCATTTTTATTTGATCATAATAAAAGGGGGACCAAGCATCGATTATAGGAGGAGTTGTGGAATACATAAGCGAGCTACAACAAATTCTTCAATCTTTAGAAGCCAAGAAACAACGTAAGACCTACGCGGAAGTCCTAAGCCCGAGACTAGTCCCGAGCCCTCGTCCTTCACCGCCTGTCCTAAGCCCGCGAAAACCGCCTCTTAGTCCGCGCATCAACCTCCACCACCACCTCCTTCTCCCTCCCATAAGCCCTCGAACCCCTCAGCCCACAAGCCCATACCGGGCTCATCCTCCGCAACTACCACTCATCCCACCGCCCTCTCTTCGTCCTTTCAGCTCATTGGCAAGTTGCAGCAGCTTAGGGGACCCACCTCCATACTCTCCAGCTTCATCTTCTTCCTCTCCTTCAGTTAGTAGTAACCATGAGAGTAGTGTCATAAATGAGCTCGTTGCTAACTCAAAGTCGGCTTTGGCTGACGTGGAAGTCAAGTTCTCAGGAGCTAATGTGTTGCTCAAAACGGTGTCGCATAAGATCCCTGGACAGGTTATGAAGATAATAGCTGCTCTTGAGGATTTGGCTCTCGAGATTCTTCAGGTTAATATTAACACCGTCGACGAAACCATGCTTAATTCTTTCACCATCAAGGTACGTATGAATAATCATCCTCATTAACTTTCACTGATTTTCTTGATTTGTTTTAAATGAATGTAATACAGATATGGTGGGGGGGGGGGGGGATATGGTAGGGTACTGTAACAAGTAGGTATAAGAAAATCAGTGTAAGATACATAATGCTTGTATACATTGTATTATATACATAAATGCACACTAACATAGGGTATGTCAGATTGCTCACAAGCATACAAAACTAGGCAGTTCTTTGTTTTATATATTTTTACTTAATATCTTAATATATAGTCGACCTTTTATTATTTAAACCAATGTGTGAATTACACGTGTTCCTATATCATATTTACAAGTACCGTAAATCTTAAAGTTCTAAATTGTATATAACATATATATATTTGACATTTATTCAAATAAGTCAAGCTTTTGTGTGGTTTGATGGTTTTTTCTTAGTGGTCAAAACTTAGTTTCTACATCCGATAGATACATAAAAATTTCAAACAAGAATCGACATAATGGTTGTAGAAAAGAATAGTCTATATCGATTTTAGGTAAATATATGTTATGATTTTGATTGACAATGATATATATGTATTGTTCTGTTGATAGATTGGAATTGAGTGCCAACTAAGTGCAGAAGAATTGGCCCAACAAATTCAGCAAACATTCTGCTAATAAAAGAAGGAATAATTACATCTTCCACATAAACCCTAACGAGAGATCAGTACGTACTTACTTTCTCTCCTTATTATCCTTTTAATTATCTTCATACATTCCTACAAATATATGGAGTTAATTTGAATAATATTGTTATCAATACTATTAAAAAATTGGAGTTTGGCCATGGTACATAAATGTTGTTTCCAAAATTTGCCCTTGATATTATTAGGATTTGTAACCTTCATTAAGGGTAAAACTGTAAAACAATTTATATTTGATTTATTTATAATATCTTATAATATCTTTTGTTTTCTTTTTATATCATAATCATATCTAACGAAAATCTTTTTCAAAAATTTAATAAAAATAATAATTAATTTCGAAATTAATATTAAAATAAATATTATAAATTATTCTTAACTAAAATTTAACTTAAAGAAATAAAATCAAGCATAATTAAGTTACTAAATCAATTGGTACATATAATTATATAATTTAATATATAATTATTTTATAAATTATATAATCATTAAAATTAATAAATTATTATTAAAATAAGAAAGTAGTATATAATATTGTACTAGCGTGCGGGTATAAATTATTTATTTTGTAAGAAACGTTTTTTACGATTGTACTTCTTAACAGGTTGTTTCATCAAATTTTAATAAATTTAAATTATAATAAAATGGACGAAAAATAAATTAACCAATTTCGATTTCTAAAAATAAAATTTGCACGAGTAACTAATTCCAATTGATATATTTTAAATTTAATATAAATATTTAAATTATTTAATATTTATATTATTCAAATATATGATGCGTCAAATTATAGTTCACTAGTATTCTGGCCCGTGCGATGCACGGGCATTGCGTTTCAATCTATTTATTTTAGATAACATTTAATAGTATAACTAACCAAGACAACAATACCATGAAATATAAGATTTTATAGTTTCAATTAATGATGTGTTATAAAGTCATATTTTGGACTAAAATATGATGAAACTCATAAACATAAAAATATGAGCTCAAATATTTAATCTATGTCTACTATTTATTTTAAGAAATGTTAGTCATTGTTGTCTGTTTTGTATTCTTTAATGTTATAAGTTGTTTACAATGATTTTTATTTCATTTTAGACTATATTATTTATATTTTCTTCAGTAATATAATACTCATTTCATATTTTTTACCAATAGAATCTCTTTACTATTTTTGTATCGATTTTTGTTTTTCCGTTTATATTAAAGTTATATATTTTAATTTTATGGTTAATTCGTACTTAGTATTACTCATTAATATAGCTAAAATAACTATTGAAATTTATTATATGACGTTGGTTTTACTTTTTCATCTTATTTTTATATTTTAAATTAATGTATAATTTTTTGTTATGTGTATTTAGCAATTCAATTAATGTAAAACAAATATAGACTAAAACTACAATTAGATGAAATATACATATGAGAAGTTTTAATGTAAAGTAGACATTCTATAATTTTAATTTTTTTTTACAAAATTAAAAATAATTATTTAAATAAATGGATTAAGTTTTGATAATATTTTTTAACTGTGGAGAAGTTTTGTAGTTCAAAACATTTCACATAAACTACAAATATTGAAAAAACTTCATTGTAGATTTTTTTTTTTTTTTGCATTATAGTTTATAGGTGAGGATAGATATAGACCATATATAATTTGATTAATATCACTTTTTCTTTTAAATAGATTAACACATCAAATCAAAAATTGAGATTAAATATCGATAACAAATTATTCATTGTACAATTTCAAAAATTAGAAGCAATGTTTGAAAACGATATAGCGTACCACTTTCAATGATCCTTTACAAACATAGATATTGGTCCATAAATTTGTAAATTTATTAGTAATCATAAATTTGGTAATTGTTTTAAAATCTTTTAGTATTTGGTAAATAAGTTTTTTATTCTTATTATTTTTCTTACTGCAAATATAAAGGATATATTCTAGAGAGAATGAGTAATGTCCAAAAAAGGAAAAATTGCTATGCCCGCTATATTATCTCTAGATTTGTTCAATTTCTTGACATGACATTCGTTCTAACTAAAAGATGAACATCATTTCTAGCTAAAAACATGAACCTCGTAATAAATCAATTTTACATGGAGTAATTTTGTTCGTGTGGTTTTGGAATTACATTAGCTGATTTAAACATTTACTCTACTATTACAGTTATTTCAGTGAACTTCTCTGTAAAAGTTTTGCAATTTGTTCATGCAACACTCCATTTAGTCATTTAAGAATAAAAAAAACCAAAGAAATAATGCAGACATCACAATACCTAAGGAGATTCTTCTACTCTCAATAGATTTTCAATCACCACAGCTAAAAAAAAGAGTACACAGCATGATTACGTCAACGTAAGTACATTAAGGTAGTTGTTATAGCATCTGCCGTATTAAAGAATTATATTGCTTTTGCGTTTAGCAATAAGACCGACAACCTCAGACACCAAACCAAGTCTTGGACAATGGCCTGATGTTATCTCATAAAGCTGATCATGAGTAAAATCCTAAGTGGCTCTACGTTCCTGTTTCATGCATTCTCGCCACCCTTTTTTTGGCTCCACCACCATCATGACCATTACAAATGATGGCATCTCAGGAACTGTTATGTGGGTTAACCCCTCCTTTTCTTGGTGTTATCTCCTGGGCGTTACTCTTCTTAGGAGGAATGTTTTCTTGATCTTTCATTGGCTCATCATGCCTTTTATCAGAGAGATCGAAGCAAAATGATCCACCCCAAATGCTTGGTTAGGTTTGTAGTAAGTGCCAAAAGCTCCTCCTTGGTGGTAGTCATTCTCATAGCATGCTATGGAATATGGGCTGGTCACCGAGTCAAGATGGTGTCTTACTAATTGCTTACACTGTTTCGCAAGATTCTTCACAAAACGACCGTAATAGTTCCGTAGAGCAGCATGAAAACCAACGTATCCATCCATATTGTCAGTTTTTATCTTATCTGCTACATATGAATACCAAAAGAAAATACCATTATTCCATGAGATGGAGGAGATATAGGCGAATTTTAAAAGATCAAAGAGCATTTGAAAGATTCTTACATTCCGAGTTTTGGTTCATGTTTCTTTCCAGAGCAATTTCAAAGAGACTTCCTAAAACAAAGGCAAGCATGTTGCAGGCTGTGTCCAGAAGAGGAGCGAGGTTCGAGCAATTTTTGTAGAAGCCCCTGTTACTCCTCTAACACCACCATGCCCAGCATGAGCTAGCAGAATGTTTGCTACCTGACCAATTTAGACTACTTGTTTAACTTCGAACTTATAGGGAAAGTATAAAATGTGTTTACTGAGTAAAAAGATGAAGTGTACCTTCTCTCTTGATACCAGAGGGCACTCGATTAAGTAGACGCACAACGAAATTCATGAATCACTCTTTCAAAAGCAGCTCCATAGAGTTTATGAACATCATTGGGCGGCTTAATATCCACACATACACCTGGACAGCTTCCAATGCCACTCTCGCCACGTTCTTCTTCGCCAGGTTCTTCTTCGCCACGTTCTTCTTCAGTTGTTTCCACCATTGCTCAAGTGTTGATTTGCAACTCCATCAATCAAAGCTCCCTTAACAAATAAAAAGCAAAACAATGTCATTTCTCAACTAATTTACTAAATACTTAGAACACTATAATAGTTCCAAAGTATGATCCAGATTAAGTCTTAATTGTGCATTGGTGCAACAAAAAAAAAACTGTATTTTTACAAATTACTTACCACGTTAATAGAAACCATATAACATTGCTGCTTTTCTGAGATGTGCAACATCAGAAGTAGCTTGAATCTTCATATCCACTCTCAACATGTCGTCGGTTACCTCAGAGCAGCGCTGTTCGAGCAAATCTAGTGTTGCTGGAGCAGAATCCTTGTCGGTAGTTTCAACAAAAATACCACATTTTCTCTCTCATAACACCATATTCAAGCTTCACCAAAAATATATTGGAAAGACCACAATGAGATTAGCAAACCTGGAAGTTTTTATTGAAGATCTTTATCTTTGATGAGCTTTCTCAAACTACACATTCTCCCTCGGATGACCAAACAAATTCCAGTCCAGAAAAGAAAGATCTATTTTTCCAAGCCAAAGCTGTGTAGATTATGTACTCACCATCACCACAGACAACGACAAACCTTCTGTTAGGGTTGTGCTCCAAGCTCTGAGAGTAAGAATGAATAGCTATTTATGAGATATAAGAGATGAATATTCTGACGCACACTCATGGGACTGCATTTCGAATATATATTGTTTCAAAGAACCATAAAGCAATCATATTTAGCTGAAGCATGACTCTAGTGATATCCACAACTTAGAAATGTTTTCCACAAGAGCTCCTATGATAATTCAGCATAACAGGACATTTTCCAGATGGTGCTGTATAGGAACACTCACTTGTGGATAATTCACACATGATGCTAATTTACCTGATCAGCAAGGAGAGTAACATTCGAACCAGCAGCTAGAGCCACGACTCTAAATTTGTCAGGATTCTCATCCATAATATCTAATGTCTGCAAAAAAATACAAAATTTAAAGATAAATTCAGAGGAAACAATGAATGATGATTTTGAAATATGAAACTTAATCTTAAATGGAAAAAAAAAAAAAAAGTAAATAACCTCTGAATTCTCTAGATGAAAAGTTTTTGGCTTACAATTTCCATGAGCATTGCCATCATCAAATTGGTTCGTAATCTTCATCGTGTACCTCTTAAGTTACTAATTAGGCTTTGTCATCGCGGTTCACTGTGATGGATCCTTTATTCATGTGTCATGACTATTTTTGTGTGTTATCCATTGTTGTTGTTCTTCTCCTGGAAAACAAAACAGAGAAAAAAAACCATTCAGCCCAATCCAATGAAACATAATCGTAAACCCATGAAGAAACGATTATGTGAGGATTGAAGACCTTAATCACTCACGTAACTTGAATCAATTGAATCGGAGCCGCGATACAAATTTGGTTTCACAATAGATAGATCGATAAGGCTTTGGGTAAAGAAGAAAACATAATCTTTGTTAAGAACGTCTACCTGATTACGAACTTTAGATCTACTCGATTTCAAGCAAAATTGAAGATAGCTATGAAACTGCAGATATCGTGGGTTGAAGACTATTGAACTTTGAGTGAAGGATAAAACTGGATTTCAAAATGGAGAGAAAGTGGAGATCATGGGATGAAGACGATTGATAATGTTGATGAATTGAACTGGAAATCGGAGAGACGCGATAAATTTCTTACTGGAAAATAATCAGAGAACACGTTGATGGCGAAGTTTTTGGAGAGAAATGGAGAGACGGTTTTTTCAGAGAGATGGAGAGAGATGGGATTTCTTCACCGAATAGTCATCAAAAAAAGTTTTAGAGTAGTCACCAAAATTGCTTGACACATCAGCAAAATCCTTTGTTTTGATTGGATCATGTATGATTTTTTCTCTCTCATGACTTGTCTATTATATATATTAGATGTTTGAATGCAATTTTTAACGGGTTGTTTCCATCAAATTTTCAAATTATATATCATTACAACACGTGTTGAAAAATAGATTAACCAAGTTCAAGCATTACTAATCATATACTAAAAATAACAATAAAATACAACTACTAATATATAATATACAAGTTAATAATATCAAAACAAAAACAAAATTTATTAAATTTCTTCTCACATTTAGCACTATATCATCTTATTTTCATTTGATATAGATTAGACGAAATAGGTAACTAAATTAATTTATAAAAATATAAATTTAAGATAAAAGTATATATTATAAGAATGAAAACATAAACCCGCGCTTCTTTAGCGCGGGTCAAAATCTAGTTTAAGATTAAAAAACATTACTTAAGTATAACTAATAGAAATGAGGTTTTAAAAGTTATCAGCTTCGTCACATGTTTTTTTCTTTTTCTATTTAAGTTTAGAAATATATAGAGTAACAGTACTCCTACCATGTAACTTTACTTTTTTTTTATTAGCTGTAATTGCATATGAATGAACAACAATGTATGAGTTTAATCATGGATCTTCATTGATATATCCTTTTCTTTGTTACTAATATCGAGTATTGTATATTGAACGAACCGAAAAATACGAAAGCACTTTTTGTTATCACGGAGCTCAAATTAAAGATAAACATTACATAGTTTGGAGAAAACTAAATTTTCATTTTAATTTCTTAAATAAGGATGTTTAGGTATGGTTTATCTATGGATTATCTTGTCTCGAAGTTAAATGATGTAAATGTATACATGTATATTTATACCGTATATACGTAAATGCCTGGTTTTCACATTGTTATCAGTAAAAACAATATTCTAGATATGTTGTATGAAAGAAGACATATACCCACAATATTTTATAATTGAATATAGATAAACCGTAACTAAACATGAAGGTGGATCAGAGACGTAGAAATGTCAATTGTTCGTGATGACTGAAACCCGAAGCTGAAATCACTCATTGCAAAGGACCTAAACCCAAACTCTCGCTGTTTCACACAGAATTTCGTTGTTTAACATTCCTAATCACATTGGAGAAGCTTTTTGATATATTTGTTCAATATCTCTGGGGAACATTGCAGAAAATGTTGCCTACCATATCACCACAAAAATAGACACCACTGTTGATTAGAGCCGTGACATATTCAATTACATTGCGTATTAAAGGACTACGACACAAAGACATGTTTTTACTGAAAGTGAGAGTAAGAGATTGAAAGATGAAGCTGAATATCTTATTGATTCATATAATGCTTAAGGTTTACAGAAGGTATAAGCGATAGCTTTATAGCAAAGATGAGGTTAATCCTCTGTAAACCTAATTGCCAGGTGGCTTACAATCTGACTGTCAATTTACTCAGACTCAGATAGGGATTCCAGGATGGCATAACGGTTATGAACGTTGACTGTGTTCGTACAAGGAGCTGCTTTTGCTTTTGCTGATTTCGCCGCAACTTCCTCTGTTTTCATGTTGTCGTGTTGCAGACGTTGATCAGTTTTGGGCTCACTCTTGGGCTTGTTGCTTGCTTCAGTGTTGTTGGGCTTCAATACATGTTTGACACCCAAGCCTCTTGTTTCATTTTCAGAAGGTTTGTTGATAGCCCCTCTCAAACTTGGTGTTGGTGGTAATGAGACACCAAGTTTGAACCGTAAGGAGTTGAAGGCAGCTTACGGCAGGGACTTAGTGAGTATATCTGCAATCTGAAGTCGAGATGAAATGTGTTTGACAACGAGTGACCCAAGAGCAACTCTTTCACGGACGTAGTGGTGATGAGTGCCAAAATGTTTGGTTCGAGCATGATATGCTGGATTGACTGTAAGATAGACAGCTGATAGGTTGTCACAGAAGAGCTCAGGAGTGTTGGGAAGAGGAACGCCTAACTCACGAAGAACCCTTTGCAACCAGATAATCTCCGAGGCCGTCTCTGACATCGCCAAGTACTCAGCTTCTGTTGAGCTTTTTGCCACAGTATCTTGTTTCTTAGATGACCAGGAGGTGAGATTACAGCCAAGAAAAGTGCAGTACCCGGTTGTAGATTTTCTTGTTTCAGGACAGTTTGCCCAGTCACTGTCACTGTAAGCTCTTAGAACCAGATCAGTCTTGCTTGAGATGTTAATTCCCATGGATGTTGTGCCTCTGATGTAGCGTAAGATGCGTTTTAACAGGTGAAAATCAGAGACAGCAGGAGTGTGCATCTTCTGACAAATGTAGTTCACTGCAAATTGAATATCAGGTCTTGTCAAGGTAAGATATTGGAGCTTACCTGCAAGAACCCGAAAATAAGTTGGATTGGAGAAGAGTTCATCCTAATGAGGCACTTGATTAAGTTGCAGAGGCAGAGGTGTCACTATTGGTGTGCAGTCACTCATTGATGCAACAGCCAGGATATCCTCTGCATACTTCTGCTGTGACAAGAAGAGCCCCTCTGAATGAAACTGAGCCTGTATGCCAAGGAAGTAGTGCATTTGACCCAAATCTTTCATACGAATCTCATTGTTCAGATCATGAAGAAACTTATCCATAATATCTGATGCATTCCCGGTTATAATCATGTCATCAACATATAGGAGAAGGAGAATAACATTCTGACCTCGGGAGTAGACAAACAAAGACGGATCAGGTTGACTGCAAATGAATCCAAACTCCAATAAATAGATACTGAACCGATCAAACCAAGCCCTTGGAGCTTGTTTGAGTCCGTACAATGCCTTATGTAGGAGACAAACATGATTTGGTTTAGTTTGATCAATAAAACCTGCCGGCTGCTTCATATAAACTGTTTCAGTGAGCTCACCATGCAAGAAAGCGTTCTTCACGTCCATTTGTTTGACACCCCAGTTCATGACTGTTGCTAAGTTTAAAACAATCCTCACAGTAGCAGGTCTGACCACAGGACTGTAAGTGTCAAGATCGAAACCTTTTGCAACTAGACGAGCTTTCAACCGATCTAGTGAGCCATCATCATTCAACTTGGTGCGAAAAACCCATTTACTGCCCAACACATTCATCTGAGAATCATGAGGAACCAAGGACCACGTTTTGGTTTCCATACAGTTGGCATACTCTTCTGACATTGCATTAGCCCAGCCTGAATCCTTGAGAGCCGATGTAACAGTTTTTGGTTCAGGGTATGAAACTTTGTGAGCCATAAGTATATACCGAGGATTTGGTTTAATGATACCTACCTGAGCCCTTGTCACCATTGAGTGTTGCTGCACAGGTGGTCTATGTGGTGTTGCAGAACGTGGAGATGATGTGCTGCTGCGTGACTGAGAGATTGGATTGCCACGCTGAGGAGTACTTGATGTAGAAGTTGCAGGAGAGCTCAGTGCAGAGGAACGAGATTCTGTTCCAGTTGTAATAGGTGAAGACTGACTTGCAGAAGAAGAACTCAGACAACTTGAAGAGATGAGTGGAGGAAAATCAGCATCAGTAAACAGAGGCGATGCTGGAATGTTCACTGGTGGAGTAACAGTAATAGGAGCCTGTCTGAGAGCTTCCCTTCGGATAGTAGTCTGAGACGCAGGTGTATTAGAGCCAAGAAAACTCTGTTGCCAATCCTGTAGAAGTTTTGATGCAGAAGGTGTTTGGTAGGCCTGATATGTGTCTTCAAAGGGAAACAGTTCTTCATCAAATATTACATGTCTTGTGATATAGACACGACCAGAAGGAGGGTAGAGACAACGATACCCTTTATATTTGGCGTTATATCCAAGAAAGACACACTTGAGAGACTTTGGATCAAATTTGTTGTGTCCATAGTCTCTTAGATTAGGATAGCAAGCAGAGCCAAAAGTTCTGAGAGATGAATAATCTGGAACACTGTTGTAGAGCTTCTGGTATGGTGAAGCAGAATCAGATAGAGCTTGAGAAGGCAACAAGTTTATAAGATAGTTGGCTATAAAGAATGCTTCTACCAGTAGCATTGAGGAACTTTGCTTTGAAAGATCATAGACATTCCCAGCTCAGTGATGTGTCTGTGACGCCTTTCAGCTAAACCATTCTGCTGCGGTGTGTATGGACAAGATATAAACTGTTGAATACCACTCTTCTGAAGATGATCAAGCAGTTTTGTATTAGTGAACTCGCCACCACCATCGCATTGAAAAATTCATATCTTTGTATTGAACTGATTTTCAACCAAGTTTTGAAAGGCAATGAAGATCGAGTAGAACTCTGATTTTTGTTTAAGTGGATAAAACCAGCAGTAGCGAGACCAATTATCAATAAAGATTGCATAATATCGAAACCTTGAACTGATACAATAGGAGAAGGCCCCCAAAGATCACAATGCACTCTTTGAAGGGGTTTTGAAGCTACAAATTCAGAAGCAGAAAAAGGTAAATGACTACTCTTCCCAAGCTGACATGCCTCACACATCTGTCTGGTACTTTTATTGATGGAGATAGCCTTTGATGCAGAAAGTTGCTGAAGAACCTGGTTGTTTGGATGCCCCAGTCTTCTGTGCCAGACCAATGCATTTGCAGATTGTTGGCGAGAAGAAAAGAACACTTGAGCACCAGAATCTTTCAACATATACAGACCATTATTGTTTCTTCCCAACATGATTGCCTTCTTTGTTTCCTTGTCCTTAACAACAACCCCATCACAGTCAAACTCAAACTCAAAGGAGCAAGGATAATCTTTTGTGACTTTGGAAACAGAAAGCAGAGATTTAGCAATATCAGGACACACAAGAACATCATCAAGAGGTAGATTACCTGAGGAAGAAGCAATCACTGTTGAACCAGTATGAGTAATAGGCAGATAATTACCATCTGCAACCATGATGGTGTCTGGTCCGGAGTAAGTATGAGACTGTTGAAGATGATGAGGTGAGCTTGTAACATGAGCGCTTGCCCCAGTATCCGGAAACCACTCATGAACCGATGATGAATCTGTGATGTCTGTAATACGCATAGCATTCATAGCAGTGTGGAGTTCTTCAGTTTGATAAGAGTTATCAAACCTGTGCCAACAACGCATGGCCGGATGACCTCTTTTACCACAGATCTGACATATTGGTCTGTCTTCTTCAGAGAAGATGGAGGAGCTGGAAGATGAGGATATCTGTTGTGGAAAGCCTCGGCCCCTTGTTGAGAAAGATCCACGCCCCCTACCACGATTTCTGAAGTTGTTTCCTCGACCCCTGGTGTTGTAGTAGCCAGAGGAAGGAGTGGTATGAAAAGCCAGATGCGGAGTGACATCAGAAACACCGTTGTAGCTTGTGAGACGTGTTTCAAAGGCAATGAGCTTCGAAGTGATTTCTTCAAAGGTGGGACCAGGAATAGCGTCCATAGTTGCTTCAATGGTGGTCTTGATGGGTTCATAGTCGCGGCCAAGACCATGAATAGCTGCATAAATCGTCATCTTGTCTGAGACCGGGCTGCCAATGGAAGCGAGTTGATCACAAACATTTTGTATTTCTTGCAGATAGTCAGCCATCGTCTTGTTCCCTTTTGAGATGGTGATAAGTAGATTTTGCAATCCTAGAGGTATCAATTCCTCTTGCTTATCGTTGTAGCAAGAGGTATCGAACCATATTTGGGAGAGGATTAAACCAATATGAATACACTATACCAATAGAGTCAAGCAAACAAGTTCAAGTTGTGAATCTAAAAATCCTAAGAGCAACCAAATGAAACAAACAAGTTAATTAAGTAAGCAACAAAAGACTAAACACACAAATTCAATGATAAAAGCAAGGCCAATGGGTTTAGGTCAATGAGTAGAGCAATCTAGAGCTATCAAGGATGCTTAAACAATCATCATAGATGCTAATCCTAAGCAAGAACACTAATCAATCAATTAATTCAATCTCTTGGTACTAATTACTTTTCCTAATCCTTAGTCAAGATCAAATTCTCATTTGTGAATAAAAACAAGGCAAGCATTAATCTCAAGTTCTCTTAAGCTAATAAACACTTTAGACATTCACTTTCATGAGCTAAAACATGTAAATTCCCATCAAAATCCAATCTAGCATTTCATCGAACACATGGTGTGCAATAAAACCCAATACATCTAAACCAAATTAATCAATGTCAATCTAGCAATAAGCACATTTAGATAGGAAGGATCAATCATAATTAAGCCCTAAGCATCCATGAATCACTCTAAATCATCCTAATCTACCTAACCCATAAGCCTCAAATGAAACTACTCACTAATCATACTTAGTCCAACAAAATTCATGAGAATGATGTTAAACATGATGATTAGTGAAAGATTAAAGAAAGGAGAGAAGAAATTAAACACAAATAACTTTTAGATTAATAAAAGATTGAAACTTTCTTCTCCAATATTTAAAGGGAGGTTTTTGGAACAAAGAAAGCTTAGAAAATAAAAAAATAGGTTTTTGGCTTTATATGGGTGAACAGTGACGAACCGGATCAACCCGGAACAAACTGGGTGTTGACCCGGTTCAGTTTGGCTTCAAAGGATTTGGACCGGGGAGATAAGCCTGCTAGCGGTTTGGTTTAACCCGCAGGCTCAACCGCAACCAACACGGCAAGTTTGTCTTCTAGCTCGCGGTTAACGCTTACGGTTCGCTTCTTGACCGCTGGCTCGACCGCAACCGGGACGCATAAACAGCTACCTTCCTCGCGGTTGGTCTATCGGAGAGGAGGACTCCGCGGGGGGGGGGGGGGGGGGGTGGGGGGGCAAAGCCTCGTGGACGCTGGGTCTTTGCGTCTTCGTGCACGTTGCATGCATGAGGCCACCTTTCCTGACTTTTGCTACTTCCTTTTACCACACTCATGCCATTTAATTAGCTCTTCCTTTCATTAGCACATCTTCATTATTAATGACGAAAGCTTCTCGTTGTTAATCTTCTTGTACTCCAACTAAGCAATACTCCATATTTTCTATTTGTACCTAAAAAACTCAAAACAAACTCCAAAAGATACTAAAATATGTACAACTCTGGTCTTAAAAGCTTTAACTCCTAAATGCATAATTTTATATATAAATACATGAAAATAAATGCAATGCGAAAGAAAACTTAGTAAATTGTTATATTAAAAACCTATAAATTATGCATCTATCAACTCCCCCAAACTTATCCTTTGCTTGTCCACAAGCAAACAATCAAAATTAAGTTAGGAGAGAAATTTGAAAGTGAGAGTTCAAAGCTTTCAAAAGCAATTGTTAAGCATAAGTGGAAATAAAGTCAAGACAAGCAATTAAGAGCTACAATCAAGTTTACTCTACTTCAAAAGAGTTAGCCATTCCCATCAACACATGCATCAAGTTCAAGTCCCAATCTACACATGAATTCCTATCCTCATTCCCTTTAACATTCATTAAGCAATTGTGGATCATGATTGTGCAAATCAAATGAACACATTTGGCTAAGGGTTTAAGGTCTTGAGATAAAATTGATCTCAAATGAAGTGTGAGTTTCAAAAACAAAGGATCTCTCAAGAAAGGAATGAACTATAGCAAAATGCTAAGAGTAAGAAACAACTTATGCATACAAGGATAGATTCTCATTCTACCCAAATCCCTATGATAATCTTAACTCTTCTTCTAAACCCAAGATTCCCTTCCTAAGCTACCCTTTTCTCTTCTTATCCCAACTTTGATCACTTCTTTCTTCTTTAAACACTTAGAGGATTTCTTTTCTTTTCACTAGCTCTTTTTTTTCTTTTTTTTCTTTTGATGCTTGAGCCAACTTTGACTTCTTTTCTCTCTTTAAAACTTGAGACTTATCTTTCATAAACACTTAGAGCTATCAACTTTTCTTTTTCTTTTCCAATCCCCTCTTTCTTTTCTCAATCTTTTCCTTATTTCCTTTTTTTCTTTTCTTCCCAATTCCCCCAAACTTCTTTCCTATCCTATGCATAGCCCAATGATGTAAGGCTAGCTCTACAATGAAGACCTATCCTTGTCGTTCCAAACTCAACACTTTTTGCCTAGTTAATTCAAGAAAAAGGCCTCTCATCTCTCACAAGAGTGTTTAGGCTTGAAGGAAAACTTGGTTCAAGGTGGAGAAATCTACTTGGACTAACAAGAGAGTGGTAGAAAGGGAGAAGATAGTCCAAGTATGTATCAAGTATCCATGAGTTCACCTTTCATTGCACAACATGATAATTCAAGTCAATATTAAGAGTTCTAATAGATAGGGAATGATTCAAATCACAACATGTTTCAACCAAGAAGTGAACAATAATGCATGAGATCCAAGAAGGGTTCTTCCTTAATTTCAAGTTCACAAGATGCATCCAATAACCACATGCTCAAACAATTTTTTTTTATAAAGAACACAAGCTTTAACTCTCAAACTTTAATGAAAACAAACCTAAATGACTTCTAGACTCAACTATATGCTTTCTTTTTGTGAAATTTTTTCAAAATTTTTCAAATTTTTATGGTTTTCTATGCCTTAGATGCATGAAATGAGACTCAATATGCAAGAAAGGAAGATAAGAACACAAAACACATCATTAGCAACTAGTCTCCTCCCCCAAACTTAAATCACACAGTCCCTTGTGTGAAAGAAGCAAGGGAAAGAGACCAAAGAGAAAGGTAAAAATGCAAAATGAAACAAAGAGGTGAAAAAGAGATTGGAGTGAGTTACTTGGAGCTTTAAGTGGAGTGAAATGGGATGGAGGAATGGGTGGTGGAGGCTAGAGAGTTCCTCCAAACTTGGATGAGTGCCCGGTTCTTCCTTGATTTCGCCATGACCTTTCCTCTTTCTTTCTCCCAATGCCAAGACCTATATAGCCTAAAACCTGTAGAGACCTAATAGATAGATCAACATTGACTAGGAAACTTAAAACATAAAGCAATATTTACAAGAGATAGACATGGGACTTCCTCCCAAGTGAGCTTGTTTTAAGTCACTAAGCTTGACTACCTTTTCTTTTAGTGAGGAGGTGGAGGGGTCTTGACCTTTTGAGTGATTGTCAAGACTTTGTTGAGATGCTCTTGGAGCTTGTTTGGATCAGCTTGGAGCTCAGGAGTAAGGATGGATCTTGCACTTGAGAATGGCTTAGACCTCCCCTTGCATTTCACTTTGTACTCTATTGTCCCATCCTTAAGCTTCAAAGGGTGGAGAGTGAGAGTGCTAGGAGCTTGAGTATGAGTAGAGGTTGTAGTTGCTTTTCCCTTCTTCTTCTTTCTCGTAAGAGGAGCTTCCTTTGCTCCACTCACCTCCTATAATGGAACACTTTCCAAGTGTTCACTCATCAGCTCTTTACAACTCTATCCAACCAAAGCATCTTTCACAACTTGGTCAACCTTTGGAGAGTACAACTTCTCAACCTTTTCAACTTGTGGCTCCTCAATCCTCAAATCTCCCAAAAAGATTGATCCACAATACTCAAGCTTGGCAAGACTAGCAAAAGTCCTTTCCTCCTCAAGATTAAGGTCACTTGTGATGGTTCCACAAGTGTTGATGGAGGATGACTTCATGGGATAGAACACCTTATCATTCTGTTGGGATTATGTCCTGAAATCACATTGTACGAATTCTAGAGATAGTTGTATTGTCGAGATCGGACAATTCATATGATACTAGGTAGTCATAATGTTTTGCTAGAAACCGCTTATGACAAATGAGTTGTAACTCATTTCTGGTATCGTGTGAACCTACAGGGTCACACACCTAAGCAAGTTGGATATACTCTGCATGGGATTGATCATTGGCATATGGTCTGTTCGATGTGTATTAGATGCACATCGAATTGAGTTTCAAAGAGGTGTATCGATCGACACCATTAGGTGCGTCGGTCGATACAAGACTTGTGTCGATCGACACCAATGGATGTGTCGGTCGACACAGTGGCGAATCCGAAACTGATGTTTCGGTTTATGACAGAGTCGATATATAAGTGATCTTATTATTCGACCTAAGACATACGAGCCGCCCAGACAGTTTTCTGAGACAGAAAACAGAAGCTCTTCCTCTAGAAACTAAGGTCCCAAAGAGATCCGAGCACCGGCGCTAGCAACCCGGCGGATTCCAGCTTGTGTGCGTGTGGACTACGATAGAGGCACAGCATCTGAGGCGCAATAGATCTCGTGCTACCTGATCAATCTTCCGCTGCTAAAACTCTAGGTACACACGAGGTGAGATCATGATTCAATTAACTAGACCCTAGATCCTAGGCTATCGGGAACTCGCGAGAATTCTGAATCTGTAGAATTGGCTCGGATTCCCAACAGTGGTATCAGAGCCTTAGGGTTTTATCATTGAATCACACCTGTTAATCGAATTTGATGATTTAGATTCGCAAACTAGGTTGTTTGAATAAGAACAGGTAAGATCGATTTGATCGATCTGCGAATCTGTGTTTTCGCACTGTGTCGATCGACACACGAGGTGTGTCGGTCGACACAAGGTGGCGAAATCAACAGATTCGGCGGCTAGGGTTTTTCGCGAAGAAAAACCGAAAGCCTTCTGGGTCGATCGACACAGGTTGTGTATCGGTCGACACAGAACAAATTCGGTCGAGTATCTGTCCCGCCACAGGTTAGTGTCGGTCGACACAGACCAAGCGAATGGTTAATCGGTTCAATTGGATTGGACCGGCTATCATGCTTGGTTAAGTCCGAATAGATCGGTTTGAATTGGATGAATTGGTTTAATTGGATTAAACTGATTATCTCAATTAGCATAAACCGGTGGGTTAAATCAGTTTGATTAGATAATACGGTTCAATTGAATTGGACTGGTTATCGTAATCAGTTGAAACTGGTTTGAACGGTTTAAATTGGATAAATTGGTTCAATTGGATTGAACTGATTATCTCAATTAGAATAAACCGATTAGAATGGTTAAGATCAGTTTGATCAGATAAGTCGGTTCAATTGGATTGGACCGGTTATCAAAACGATCTTCGGTTTAGGTCTATGTCGACCGTCACACATGGGTTGTGTCGATCGACATGACCGGTTCGATGAACCGGGTTAATTGAATTAACTGGTTATCGAAGTCCGGTTATGTTTGGTGGTATCGATCGACAGACATAGTCTGAGTCGATCGATACAGTGCTCGGAATTCTGGTTATTGAACCTTGAATTTGCAGAAACCAAACTAGACTTAAACATTGATCAAAGATTAGCTTCAATATGGTCAACTGTCAAGACTCGTTTCGTTGTGTGATATTCTGGCCAAGAGCTTGGTGTCCACAATTACGTGAGTAAGGCAGGTAGTAATGTTGATGGATTTGCAGTGCTTAACATCAACAATTACATGACCCAAGAGATTGATTTGCTAAACTTTTGGGTTTAGTTTCCTCAACTAAATATCAAGTGACCTTGATGTCTTGCCCAATCTTGTCACTGTCAAGACTTGTTTCGTATGTTGGATAGTCTTGGAGTCCTTGGTATCTACTGCTACATGAGTAAGGCAGGTGATCATTGATAGACTTGCAGTGCGACTGTCAATGATCACAAGGCAGAAGAGATTGGTTTACTTGACTGGGCTATCAGAAGTTCTGGGCCCAGAGACATCAGAGTAAATGAGACATGGATTGTCTTATCTACGACCAAGAGTTGTACTGAGTACAATTAGCAATGGTTTGCTTACCTAGATTGCTAAACTCTGGGTGATGGCGAGTCGTCCACTCAGATTTTAATGATGTATGGATCTTGGATTATTATATTCATAGAGGAAACATTGTTTGAATATAATGCGAGTTTTCTTATTTGATAAGATTTCTCATCATATGCATAACTAAATCTTTGTTTTTCTTGGATTTCAGCTTATGTCTATGACTACTTTCTCGTTGCGATCCGTCCTTGAGAAGGACAAGTTAAATGGATCCAACTTCCTGGATTGGTATCGAAATCTGAGATTCATTCTCAAGCAGGAGAGCAAGGACTATGTCCTTGAAAAGGCTCTTCCAGAAAAGCTTGGGACCAATCGCTCGCATGCAGTGTATAATTCTTGGAATAAGCATTATACTGATGTGGTAGATGTGCGTAGTCTGATGTTGGCTTCCATGAACTCAGACTTGAATAGTCAGTATGAGAACATGGAGTCGCCAATAGAGATGATCACCAGCCTGAAACTGAAGTTTCAAGATCTGGCACGAGTTGAGAGATTCCAGATGGTGAAGTCTCTCACTGGGTGCAAGCTACTAGAGGATGCTCCAGTAAGTCCTCATGTCATTAAAATGATGGGTTACATTGATAACCTGGGGAGACTGGAATGTCCTGTCAGCTTAGAGTTGGCTACTGACATCATTCTGCAGTCACTGCCGTCAAGCTATGATAAGTTCATTAAGAACTATATCAAGAAAGGCTTGACGAAGACGTTGACTGAGCTGCATGGCATGCTCAGGACAGCAGAGCAAAACATCAAAAGGGGTAAAAGATTTGAGAAATCTTGTATAGACAAGGGTGAAGGCAAGGCCATCCAGATTTGGAATCAGGATAAGCCTGTGTCATCTTATAAGCCCAAGTCAAGCCCATCTGGTGTTAGTAAGTGCTTCTACTATAACGAGTCAGGGCATTGGAAGAGAGATTGCATTAAATTCTTGGAAGATTCACAAGAGATGGAGAAGATGTATGGTACTTCTTCTTCAGGTATTGTGTTATTAATTCAAGTTCTACATAAGTATTGGATACTTGTTATGGTACTGATATTTTTGAAATATGCAGGACCTAAGCGATAGTAGAACGTTGAAGAAAGGACAAGTGGAACTGCGTGTCTGGTATGAAGCAATGGTTGCTGCATGAGCCGTAGAGATTCTCCACTTGTAGGAGCCTTTCCTACTTGGTTTTTGAAATTAAGTAATTGCCACCATGTACTTGTTGTACGCAAAATGTCTTTCATTTTCTTTTGAGAATTTGGATGTTTTTCATTTTGATAAAAGACAAGTTTTGTCCTTTTGATCTTAATGAAATATTTAATGGTAGCACCCCGTTTGGAATGAGTTTTATATCTCAAACCAACAAGAGTTAGAATATAACATAAATACCAAACGGTTTAAGTCTAATGACTTGAACTCGACTTTTCCTTGGCATAGTCGTTTAACCACATAGAGTGAAGCGAATTCAAAGGTTCCATAGTTTTGGACTCATTCGATTGTTAATCATTTGAGATATGAATTCTGTTCACTAGACCAAAATGACTAAGGCCCTTTTGGCAGAGCTAAAGGAAATGGGCCAGAAGCTTATTGGGCCTTACACATACTGATGTATGCGGCCCAAACGAGCATTAGTGCCAGAGGAAATCTTCTGTACTTCATTACCTTATTGATGGCATCAATAAGTATTGCTGTGTTCATTTGATGAGACACGAGCAGGAATCCCTTGAGGAGTTCCAAGATGAAGTGTAGAACCGATTTGACAGAAGTATTGAGATCCTCGATTGGATCGTGGAGGAAAATACTTAGAGTCAACAATTGGGTGATCATCTAACAGAATGAATCAGATCTTATTGGATATGCTCCGATTAATGATGAGTCACAAGAATCTTCCATGAACGATTTAAGAATACGTTCCAAAATGTCTGTCTTTGCGCAGAAAAGTGTTTCTATCAGAATCAGTGAAAGACACCACATTGGATGTGGACTGGGTGATTTCCAAATTTGTTTTTCTGATTAATTGGGATTGCAAGGTTTGTGTAAGACAGTAGTCAACAAACAAACTTGAACCCAAATCTGATAAGTTCTACCTCGCTGGTTGTCCCAAGGAAACCAAGGCTGAGTACTTTTATTGTCCAGAACTGTGTCTTTTAAGAAAGATCATACTTTCAAAAGGGAACAGTGGGAGTAAAAGTACACATCGAAGAAATTTGATAAACACAGGAGGCTGCTCAACCTGTTGAGGGAGAGCAGCGGTGAGATCTGCAAAGTGTTGTAGGATCTACACCTGTGAAGCCTGAAATTCGCAGATCCGAAAGGTTCCGTCACTAACTCGAGAGTGATTTCTCGTAGCTAATTGTCGTGATCTGTTGATCATTGAAAAGTGACGAACATGCGAAATTCAAAAAAGCGATGGTGAGCCCCAACTCCGAATAATTGGCTGGGTTTGCATGTTAGCTTCACCGATCCATTTCTGGATTGAAGCAAACATCTTGGAGTTGGAATCGACATTCTGATAAATTGGTCAAATGTTTGACTTGATCAGAATGAAAAGGAAACCAAGCGTTTACAAAAGACTAGTGGGAGCGTAATGGCAATTCTCACACAGTATGTAGTTGACATACTTGAATCTCATAAATGACGTCCCGACGCTAAAGTCTTGTTAAGATTTGGGTCGGAAGTCAAGTTTAATGAAAGACATGGGAGAAGCCGCGTGAATTCTTGGAATAAGGATCCATTGGAATGGATCAGAGTAGCTAATTGGATCGTGTCAAAATCCTTATATTGATAAGGTATTGGACAGATCTAATACGCTTGATTCCAAGAATGGCTTCATACCAAAGGTCTTATGGCAACAATATTAGTAAAAAGAAGTGTTTCTGAACACTGTCTGAGCTAATATTAATGAGTGTGAGTTCTAATGCTTCTGCAATAGAATCCGTCATGAATGCCATATTTTGCGCTCGTCTAGATGCATCTTACGCATAGAGCATGACGAGAAAATACCAAAATATTCCGGTAAGAGTCACTGATCAGTTGCCAGAAATATCCCAAGCGTTTAAAGAACTCTAAGGATAGTTTCGTGGTGAACTGAGGAAGTGACGAACCAGTTGAAAGTAGTTAGACGGACAAAGACGAATCCCGGTTCCCACCTGGTTATGTCTCTTTGTCTGAATAGCGGTACTGACTGTTGGAAAGGCTCCAAGCAGTGGACCGTAGAATAGTGCTTTTATCCGAATAGCGGTGTGGTTTGTTGAAATTGTTTCAAGCAATGACACCGCAGGCTCTCCCACAACCTAAGCACGAAATTTATTCTGTTGCTGTAGGTTTAAGATATCTAAAGAGATGATCTTGATTCTAGTGGGAGTTATTTTAGTTATGTTGTAAACTTTACATATACATGCTTTGGCAGTGTTTGTGTAAGTTAAAACTGACATCAGTATTATTTAATTATTGGATAATTAAATAATGGTCCCAAAGTACTTTATGGTCATCTTATAGGTCATCAAGTTGAAGACTTGATCTTGAAATCCTATAAGTAAAAGATGACATAAATTATGATTGTCCCTAGTCAAGGTTGTTAAAATGGGACACTAACAACCGCGCAGACTAGTATGTGAGGTGACTGTTGGACTAAGTTTCATGAAGTCAATGATATGATTATCACAGTCAGTCACATAGATGTATGTTGGTGAACATATGATTGGACATGACCCGCTTAATGAGAACTCCACAGGATAGTTACATAAGTGTCATGGGAGGTTCTCATTACGACTATAGAGTATAGTCCTTAGACCTGAGTTCATCATGCTTTCTAGCATATGAATTGGTGCGTGTTGACCTTGTCAAACGTCGTTCCGTAACTGGCGGCTATAACGGCATTGCTTGTGCGTATCATGAAGTATGTGTAGAAACAGGGATGGAACAAGATGGGATTTGTCCCTCCTGGAAAACGGGAGATAAATATCTCAGGGCCCATCGAAGATTTGATACTGAGAAAATGCATGGCCGTGCTCAAACGAGGTGATTGTCAGTCGTTTGTTTTAATCAGTATAGATCAGAAGTTCGATGAACATGATGTTGGCTATAATAAGGATGACACAGTCTCTTGCCTTATGCCATATCGAGATATAGAGACGAAGGGATTATAGGAATAGGTGATTCCAGTACAAGTGGGAGATTGTTGGGATTATGTCCTGAAATCACATTGTACGAACTCTAGAGATAGTTGTATTGTCGAGATCGGACAATTCATATGATACTAGGTAGTCATAATGTTTTGCTAGAAACCGCTTATGACAAATGAGTTGTAACTCATTTCTGGTATCGTGTGAACCTACAGGGTCACACACCTAAGCAAGTTGGATATACTCTGCATGGGATTGATCATTGGCATATGGTCTGTTCGATGTGTATTAGATGCACATCGAACTGAGTTTCAAAGAGGTGTATCGATCGACACCATTAGGTGCGTCGGTCGATACAAGAATTGTGTCGATCGACACCAATGGATGTGTCGGTCGACACAGTGGCGAATCCGAAACTGATGTTTCGGTTTATGACAGAGTCGATACATAAGTGATCTTATTATTCGACCTAAGACATACGAGCCGCCCAGACAGTTTTCTGAGACAGAAAACAGAAGCTCTTCCTCTAGAAACTAAGGTCCCAAAGAGATCCGAGCACCGGCGCTAGCAACCCGGCGGATTCCAGCTTGTGTGCGTGTGGACTACGATAGAGGCGCAGCATCTGAGGCGCAATAGATCTCGTGCTACCTGATCAATCTTCCGCTGCTAAAACTCCAGGTACACACGAGGTGAGATCATGATTCAATTAACTAGACCCTAGATCCTAGGCTATCGGGAACTCGCGAGAATTCTGAATCTGTAGAATTCGCTCGGATTCCCAACACATTCACCTTTGTTAGTACTACCCTCTTCTTGTTGAAATCCATTGTTGCACCGGTAGTGTTGAGATAATCCGTGCCCAATAGTAGAGGAAGCTTCTTTCCCTTCTTCATCTTCATAACTACAAAGTCAGTTGGGATTGTACAATCCCCAATCATCACCGGGTAGTCTTTAAGCACCCCATATGGTACTTTTGTTGAAGAATCCCCAAAGATGAGAGTAGATTTGTAGCTCTCAATGCTTTTGATCCCCAATTCTTCAACCATCTCAAGGGATATGACACTCACATTTGAGCCGGTGTCACACAAAGCATCCTCAATCATCAAGTGGCCAAGAGAGCAAGATAGTGAGAACTTCCCCGGTGCTCCTAGCTTAGGAAGGGATGTAGGAGCTAGCTTAGTCGTGGTTAAATCTTCCTCAACCGTGTCTTCATTCACAATTTCATCACAAAGACCAAGAAGAAACTCCCCAATGATGGCTTCTTCATCCAACTTATCATCCTTCTCCTTCTCAAGTGGAGAACCATAGGCAAAGACTTCAAGTTCAGCTACTACCATTTCATGTTCAGCATTTGAATTGATTGTATTGCAATGGTTGGTGGGAGCAACTTTCTCTTTTTGCTTCTCCATTTGGATCACTCTTGAAGTCAAGGTCTCAAGTTTGGAAGTGAGATCCTTGAAGTTTCCATCAGCTTTAGAGTGGATATCAATCATCCTCTTGCTCAAGTCAATTGCACCATTTGCTTGCCCTTGGATGAGTTGTTGAAGCATTGCCTTCATTTCAAAGCTTTGATCCAAAGAAGTAGAAGCTTGAGCTTGAGGGTTGTAGGGAAGCGTAGGTGGAAAACCTCCTTGTTGTCCTTGTAGATTTGACTTATGAGCATAATCTTGTTGTTGATTAAAAAGCACAAAGCCTTGTTGAGATTGATAGCCTTTACTCTCTTCCCTTACAATGGTAGATGGCTCTTGGGTAGCTTGGAAGACTTCATCTAAGAGATCATTAAGAGCTTCCAACTCCTTACTCACTTTATCCTCAATGCCTCCATTAGCCATTGGAACCTTCTCAAACCCACCAACATAGTTCTCCTCACTTTGGGATAGATTCTCAACAAGTAGCTCCCCTTGATCAATTGTGAGGTTCATAAACCTTCCTTTGCTAGCTGCATCTAAAATCCTTTGGTGCTCTTTATTCACTCCATGATAGAAGGTACTAAGGATAACTTCTTTGTTGAACCTATGGTGGGGACAATCATGAGTGTAGCCCTTGAGTCTCTCCCATGCTTCATGAAAAGTCTCATGGTAGTCTTGTTTGAAGCTCAAGATGTCTTTTCTAGCTTGGGATGTTTTTTGTGGAGGGTAGAACTTTAGGAGAAATATCCTCTTACAATCATCCCAAGAATTCACCAAGTGAGATGGCAATGATCTCTCCCATTGGCTAGCTTTATCTCCAAGTGAGAATGAGAACAAAAGGAGCTTGACACTATCATCATCCACATCTTCAATCCTTAATGTGTTGCACAACTTCTCAAAGTAGTATAAGTGATTATAGGGATTCTCCACTCTTGTCCCTAAGAACTTTAAGTCTTGAATCAATCTAATCAAACTTGGCTCGATCATGTAAGCATTGGCTTTGATAGGAGGAGGATGGATCCCATAGCTCATGCAATATTGAGGAGTGTCAAAACTTCCAATTGTTGGCCTTTTCTCTTGGATTGGAGAGGGTATCAATGGGAGTGTCAAGGAAGCTTCATGAGGTTGAGGTTGTGGTGAAGTTGCTTGAGGTTGTGGAGAAGTTGCTTGAGGTTGTGGAGCTTTAGTGTTGCTTCTTTAAATGTCAACTCCAATACCTCAAGTGAACTTGGTTTGTCATGTCTCTTTCTTTTGGTTGGGTACCTTTGAAAGCACAAGAGAATCAAGGAAACCAAGTTAGTAACAACAAATGAAAGAAAGTTCATCATCTTAGCTTGAGATGAATGAACCAAAGCAAAGAGAAAGAAAAGCTTAGTATCAAAGACTTGAACTAAATAGGAATAGAAATCTAATTGATCAATCCTAAATCCCAAAATGGCAACGGCGCCAAATTGATAAGTAGATTTTGCAATCCTAGAGGTATCAATTCCTCTTGCTTATCGTTGTAGCAAGAGGTATCGAACCATATTTGGGAGAGGATTAAACCAATATGAATACACTATACCAATAGAGTCAAGCAAACAAGTTCAAGTTGTGAATCTAAAAATCCTAAGAGCAACCAAATGAAACAAACAAGTTAATTAAGTAAGCAACAAAAGACTAAACACACAAATTCAATGATAAAAGCAAGGCCAATGGGTTTAGGTCAATGAGTAGAGCAATCTAGAGCTATCAAGGATGCTTAAACAATCATCATAGATGCTAATCCTAAGCAAGAACACTAATCAATCAATTAATTCAATCTCTTGGTACTAATTACTTTGCCTAATCCTTAGTCAAGATCAAATTCTCATTTGTGAATAAAAATAAGGCAAGCATTAATCTCAAGTTCTCTTAAGCTAATAAACACTTTGGACATTCACTTTCATGAGCTAAAACATGTAAATTCCCATCAAAATCCAATCTAGCATTTCATCGAACACATGGTGTGCAATAAAACCCAATACATCTAAACCAAATTAATCAATGTCAATCTAGCAATAAGCACATTTAGATAGGAAGGATCAATCATAATTAAGCCCTAAGCATCCATGAATCACTCTAAATCACCCTAATCTACCTAACCCATAAGCCTCAAATGAAACTACTCACTAATCATACTTAGTCCAACAAAATTCATGAGAATGATGTTAAACATGATGATTAGTGAAAGATTAAAGAAAGGAGAGAAGAAATTAAACACAAATAACTTTTAGATTAATAAAAGATTGAAACTTTCTTCTCCAATATTCAAAGGGAGGTTTTTGGAACAAAGAAATCTTAGAAAATAAAAAAATAAGTTTTTGGCTTTATATGGGTGAACAGTGACGAACCGGGTCAACCCGGAACAAACCGGGTGTTGACCCGGTTCAGTTTGGCTTCAAAGGATTTGGATCAAGAAGATAAGCCTGCTAGCGGTTTGGTTTAACCCGCAGGCTCAACCGCAACCAACACGGCAAGTTTGTCTTCTAGCTCGCGGTTAACGCTTACGGTTCGCTTCTTGACCGCTGGCTCGACCGCAACCGGGACGCATAAACAGCTGCCTTCCTCGCGGTTGGTGTATCGGAGAGGAGGACTCCGCGGGGGGGGGGGGGGGGGGGGGGGGCGCTTTGCGTGGTCGTCGATCGGGGGGGGGGGGGGGGGGCAAAGCCTCATGGACGCTGGGTCTTTGCGTCTTCGTGCACTGCCACCTTTGCTGACTTTTGCTACTTCCTTTGACCACACTCATGCCATTTAATTAGCTCTTCCTTTCATTAGCACATCTTCATTATTAATGACGAAAGCTTCTCGTTGTTAATCTTCTTGTACTCCAAATAAGCAATACTCCATATTTTCTATTTGTACCTAAAGAACTCAAAACAAACTCCAAAAGATACCAAAATATGTACAACTCTGGTCTTAAAAGCTTTAACTCCTAAATGCATAATTTTATATATAAATACATGAAAATAAATGCAATGCGAAAGAAAACTTAGTAAATTGTTATATTAAAAACCTATAAATTATGCATCTATCAGATGGTCTGAATCTTTCGTTGAAGTTCAAAAAGTTGTGAGGAGGAGACTCGGTTATAATGATTTGCGATTGTCAGCCAGACGTCCTGAGCTGTGTTGCAGTGAACAACCAAGCTAAGGAGTTTAGCCTCAAATGAACCGAGAAGCCAAGATTTGACAACTTGATCCGTTTGAAGCCAGACCTGATAAGCGGGATTTGGAGCCTGAGATGGAGTACCGTTAATACCAGTGACCGTCGAAGTTGGTAAAGGCTGAGGTGTCTCGCCGGTGACAAATCCGAGCAGACGTTGGCCCATGAGAAAGGCTACAAACTGTGATTTCCATACCAGATATGTTTCCTGAGAGAGTGTAACAGTAACGCAGTTTGAATTATTGAGCTTAGGAGGAGTATAGAGTTCCATGGATCTCTCGTCCATGGCTCTGATACCATGAAAGTGAGAGTAAGAGATTGAAAGATGAAGCTGAATATCTTATTAATTCATATAATGCTTAAGGTTCACAGAAGGTATAAACGATAGCTTTATAGCAAAGATGAGGTTAATCCTCTGTAAACCTAATTGCCAAGTGGCTTACAATCTGACTGTCAATTTACTTAGACTCAGATAGGGATTCCAGGATGGCATAACAGTTCTGAACGTTGACTGTGTTCGTACAAGGAGCTGCTTTTGCTTTTGCTGATTTCGCCGCAACTTCCTCTGTTTTCATGTTGTCGTGTTGCAGACGTTGATCAGTTTTGGGCTCACTCTTGGGCTTGTTGCTTGCTTCAGTATTGTTGGGCTTCAATACATGTTTGACACCCAAGCCTCTTGTTTCATTTTCAGAAGGTTTGTTGATATTTACCTGTTCATGCTGGCTTGACCATCAGTAAAATATGATGTAGCCTGCCACAACGTCTGCTTCCTAGGCTGCGAAATAGTTTCCCTGAAAAATAACCGCCGCCTTGCCAGCTGAAACGGACAAGAAAGCAATTCAAAACCATGGTACATTAAGGTCTATTGAAATATAAATTTGATTTGGATCAAGGTTAATTATTGGATCTATGATCCAAATAACATTTGGGCTTAACCCAAAATCTTCATCCAAGTTCTAGAATTTTTTTTTAGAAAATATCTAAATACTCCACCTTCTTAAAATGTTCTAAAGAGTTTTAAAGAATAAATATCTATGTATTTTGTAATATAAAATTCTAGATATTATGATAGAATTCTCTAGATTTACGATTAAAATATTCTAGATATTTTGTATTTTGGAGGCTATAAATACCTCCATTCACTCTCATTGTAATTGTTTTCTAAGCAATTGTAAAAACTTTCTTATTCCTAAAATTCTCTTTTGCTCTTAAGTTCTTAAACACTTTCTCCACACTTATAAATTTTCATTCCAACAAATTGGTATCAGAGCCAGAAGATTTTTCTAAAGATGGAAAGTAATGGTGTTCCCTTCCAAGTCTTGATGCTCACAAAGAACAACTATTACAATTGGAGTCTAAGGTTGATGACTATCCTAGGAGCACATGATGTGTGGGAGATAGTCGAGAAAGGTTTCATCGAGCCGGAAATAGATGTTGGTCTATCTCAAACTCAAAAGGATGGTTTGAGAGATTCAAGGAAGGGAGGCAAGAAAGCTCTCTGTCTAATATATCAAGGATTAGATGAAGACACGTTCGAAAAGGTCGTAGGAGCAAAGTCGGCCAAAGAAGCATGTGAGAAGCTTCAAACTTCTTACAAGGGAGCGGAGCAAGTTAAGAAGGCACGTCTTCAAACTCTAAGAGGAGAATTTGAACCATTGCAAATGAAGGAAGGTTAACTAATCTCTGATTACTTCTCAAGAGTTCTAACGGTTACTAATAACCTAAAAAGAAACAGTGAGAAGTTAGATGAGGTGAGAATCATGGAGAAAGTTCTTAGATCATTGGATTCAAAATTTGAGCATATTGTCACTGTGATTGAAGAGACAAAAGACTTGGAGACTATGACAATGGAAAAACTTCTTGGATCACTACAAGCTTATTAAGAAAAGAAGAAGAAGAAGGAAGACATCACATAGCAAGTACTCAAGATGCGGATTCAAACCAAAGAAGAAAGCGGTCGAAGGTATCCAAGACGAGGTGGAGGCCAAGTCCGAGGAAGAGGTCGTGGATATGTACATGGACGTGGATGGAGACCATATGAAGACCATACCAACTAAAGAGGAGAAAGCTCTTCCAGAGGCCATGGGAGAGGAAGTTTAAAATCAAGGTACGATAAGTCAAGTGTTAAATGCTACAATTGTGAAAATTTTGGACATAAGTCTTCCGAATGTAAGGCTCCAAACAACAACAGAGTTGAAGAGAAGTCCAATTATGCTGAAGAAAGGAGAAAAGAAGAGGATATGCTATTGATGGCCAGAAGGATGAAGCAGATGAGGTCCACAAATGGTACCTCGACAGCGGTGCAAGTAATCACATGTGCGGGAAAAGAAGCATGTTCGTGGATCTTGATGAATAGGTGAAAGGAGATGTAGCTTTAGGAGATGAATCGAAGATGGAAGTGAAAGGAGAATGTAACATTCTCACCACTACAAGAAAACAACGTTTTTACGACTGCACTTTTAATCACAGAATAGTCGTTAATCAGGGTTTTACGACAAATATACAACTAATAATGGAAGTCTTAAATCCATAGTCGCTAAATCGTATAGTCGTATTATTAGTCGGCGAGTTACGACTATTTATACGACTAACATAGGTAATCGTATAATAGACGTAGCGTTTTCGGTAGATATAAGGACTAGTATGCGACCACTACAGCGACTTTTGTGCGACTATAGAGGGAGTCCAGATGACGTTGGAAAAATGTTGTCATCATATAGTCGTTAAGCTAGGTGACGACTGGGCGATTAACATGTGACTTTATAGTATAGTCAGAAAGTAGTCGTAAATATTAGCCACTATGTAATGACTGGGTAACGACCACCTTAACTACTATCCCACGACTAATCTGAACATCCATATACGATTATGGTAATGATTTTGCCACTATGTGGCGACTGTATGTGACTGAGTAGTATAGTCACAACTTAGTCGTAGACTATGGTGACATTTTGGCGACTGTTTATTGACTAATTTACCGATTATAAGACGACTAAATGGAGAATCCAAATATAATCATGGTAAACATCTTGCTATTAATTGTCGACTATTAAACGACTATGCAGCATCTAAACAAAAAAATCCAGATTCGATAATGGTACAGTCTGGCCGACTACTATCTGACTGTCTAATATAGTCACAACATAGTCGTAAGAAATGGTGACTACTTGGCGACAGTGTAATGACTAAATAACGATTATTAAGCGACTATTCGGAAAATCTAGTTTCGTTGATGGTAAATATTTAGCGACCAGTTTGTGTGTGTAGTACGAATAATTGACGACTGCTTAGTGGATTTTATTCGTAAAATTAAGATTTTGGATTAATTTCATTTTCGATTTGGTAATCGGTGATACCATAATTTGAATGGTACAATAAACGTAACAAACACTTGCATCAAAAATAACATTTGTAACATGTAGACACATATGACCTACAAATGCAAACTCCAGCATTTAAGAGTTGCCAAATCACATACCAATAAATTAACAAGTGCAAGAGACAATGATAAAGTATCCTACGAATCAGATGGTGTTGTTGTCTTACTTTGGGCTTCCTTCAGTTGCTCTTGGTGGGCGACAACGCTGAAAAGTGTTTGGGCGGCTTGTGCTTGCGCATTAAAAGATTAACTGTCAGGCTTTCGACTCCATGAGGATTTACTCGTCCATCCTTCTCAGTGGCTTGTGACAATTAAAGACAGTAAGAGAAAACACCATCTTTAAAGATCATGAGATGACTTTATAAACATGGATTGTGAAAACTTTTACTTTACGTGAGGAAATATGTTATATTCAACTGTTGATATCTAACGAGGCCTCAATGCTACTGTAGTCCTTTGTGATGCTAACCATGTCTTTCATACGTCGTTGATAGATCTCCTCAAAAAATGTTTTAGAAGAAAGTTATGTGAGGTTTGGGAACGCCTAAAATGATACAAAAACTATCTTGTAAGCGCTCAGACACTCGAACTTAGCAGAACACATTAATGAGTTAAGCAGAGATTGGTGTCTTCAATTGCGTGCTAACTATAAGATTAACATCTTAACCATCATACTCTAACTCCTCAAACACTCATTAAAAAAACAACCAACTTACCCAGACTATGGAATATAGAAGTCGTTTACAACCTGTAGAACCAAAATTAATTGTAAACAAATTATCAGATTCAGATCCTATCTCATTTCAAAAGCAAAGCAAAGCAGAAGCAAACTAACGATATAGCTACCTGTACCCGTAGGCATAGATTCACGTAGGGTTTCGTGATTGAGATATTCAAGGAAGAATTTGAGAGAGTCGATAGGGTTTCGGCCAAAGTTAGCTATTAAATGGGAAGCTTCCAATAAGAGATTCGAAGAAGAGATATCAGTTTGAGATGGGTAGGCATAGAAGAGGATTCGTGGAGAGATTAGAGAGATGATTCGAAGGAGATATCTAAAAAGGGGAAGAACAAAAAAAAAATCAGGGTTTGACGTATTTGATGATTTCTCCACACTCTGTCGAAAATTCTTGGGTATAGGCGGGTAATTGAGATGTTTTAGGCTATAAAATTGGGTTTAGGTTTCTCGGATTTATTTGACAAATATTTTGAATTTTTGCCCACTTGTAGGCGTAACGTGGCCGTAATATAATCCTTTTTTATTGACTCTGTTTTAAAAATTTAACTAATCTATTTTACTTTATTAAAATCAAAACAAGTTTGCTCACAATATAAAGAACGATTGAAGACAGGTTTTATGAAAGCAAATTTGTGTTTTAAATTCTTTGAAATAGTTTTGCAATTTTGGTAACACACAAATTAAAAATAGTACACATCAAAATTTAAGAAATAGCTTTCGGACTAGAATGTTAAAACATAGACGAAACTTTATATTTTAAGGGTTTAGGGTTTTTTTTGGAGTGAATAAAACCCTATACCCTAAAAAGGAACCGTAAAGCCTCATTATGCGGTTTCATTGTAGGGCATCTCCAACCCACCCGTAAAACCTCAAATTTTTAGGTTTTGAATATTGAAACCTCAAATTTGAAGTTTGTTAAACAAACATATTACACTTAATTTTACAACTAAATTATTCAACAAACGTATTTTCGTGATACTCCCAAACATGATCAATCAATGCATTTCGAAGTGATAAATGTGCTTCTTTATTTTTTTATCTCATGATTGATATATATATATATATATATATATATGTATAGTATCTAAGTTAAAAAACTGTTTAATTGTCAAAACTAATGAAATATTTAATTAGAGAGACTAGATTCCTGGAGAAAAGATGAAACCGCAAATTCGAGGTTTTGAGGTTTCTTTTGGAGTGAGCCAAACCTCAAAAATGAGGTTTCTTTTGGAGATTCTAAAACCTAAAATTTGAGGTTTCGTCTTTTCTTTTACATCGAATAATCTTAATCAAACATATATAACGAGATGAAGTGGTCGAAAATTAAATTATGATTTTGTCAATCTTTATAGATATATGTGATTTTTTTGAGTATATACGAACTTATCATGTTAAGAAAATTTAATAATATCGGTTGAGAGGAAAATTGAATATTCTTCTTGTCTCTCATTTAATGTGTAAGCAATAAGCACAACCCTACCAAATGAAACGTTCAAAATAAGATTGGAGGGTGGCTGCAGCATAAACGTCCCACCGAAACAGAGGAACTCCGTAAAAGCCTGCAAGAGAACAAAAGACAAAAAACAATGCACGGTTCTATGTCTCTGAGGCTACACCAAAGCAAACGACAAAACTAATATACGGTTCAAGGGCTCAGGGGCTACATCAGAACAAAAGACAAAACCAGTGTACGATTTGTATAACTTTTAACCATGATATAACAAGGCATATCTAACCAGGATATTTAACCATGGTTAATTGATTTGATTGGGGTCGAGAAGATACACACTCCACGTAACCGTACGTCTCTCTCTCTCTCTCTCTCTCTCTCTCTCTCTCTCTCTCTCTCTCTCTCTCTCTCTCTCTCTCTCTCTCTCTCTCTCTCTATCTCTCTCTATCTCTCTCTCTCTCTCTCTCTCTCTCTCTCTCTCTCTCTCTCTCTCTCTCTCTCTCTCTCTCTCTCTCTCTCTCTCTCTCTCTCTATCTCTCTCTCTCTCTCTCTCTCTCTCTCTCTCTCTCTCTCTCTCTCTCTCCTCTCTCTCTCTCTCTCTCTCTCTCTCTCTCTCTCTCTCTCTCTCTCTCTCTCTCTCTCTCTCTCTCTATGTTTTGAAGCGGCGCTCACGGCACATTATTAAAACCCTCATTTCTTGTAACCTTCTTTAATTAAAGTCCTTTGTTTGGTGAGGGGAAGTTATTTCGTCATAATAATCATCTTCCTGATTAACCTTTATCCCACTATCATTTTCTCTGAAACAGAACCAAAGCACAATGGTCCATTACAACTACATAGCAGAAACACAACCTAACAGAGCCGAAACCGGTTGGCGCTTTAGAGTTAAGTTTTCCGCCTCTACCCATACTATGTGTTTGAAGATGAACCACATTGGAGTTTCATCTTGGCCGACCAAAGAGTAAGTGAAAATTATTTGACTGATTTTCCGGCATGCAAGACTGCACTGGTTCTGACTCTTTGATCTTTATGAATTCACTCATGTGCAGGGAGCCAAGATCAAAGTGGTCATTTATCCAGGCGAAGTAAATAACTTCTTGGACTTGAGAAAAACGAAGGCAAGTGGATTGAGATATCTGGAGTTAGGGTAGTGCGAGCGGATCCAAGTTTCTATCCAACAAAGTCTCGCCACCGACTTGAAGTCACGAAAGATACTGAGATTGAACTTATCGACCCTTTGGACAGCAAGCACTACATGGAATTTGTTAGTTTCCTCCATATCCGTGACATAAAAACAGACATAGACGATCCTATAGGTAAAAACTATCGAAAGTTTCCTTCTTTGCAATGTTTTTGAGACTCTAATCGTGAAACTCTAAATAACAACAAGTATCTTGACTAAACACCTCAGAGACGCCCAGTAAGTGCATGTTTTTGGTAGTGTAGCAGTAAACACAATGACCAAAACAATTGATAAAAGTGTAAACTGTTCGATAATAAGAACAATTGATCATGATAGTTCTGATTTGCTTCTCTTATTCGTAATAGGATGAATAAGTTAAAGTGTGTGGCTTATGGAAAATACACGGTTGACTTCTGGCCTGAATACTTGAAGACTAAGGGTCCAGAAAAGATAGTGGTGCTCAAGATGTGGAGGAGTGTTCGGACTGGAAGTAACTGTTTTAACATTTTCATTTGTTTATATATAATAATTTAGGATAGTTCGCTAAAGTTCTTGTTTTATATAGGTGAACCTGATGAGACATGGGTTGAGACCGTGGAGGCTTATCGGACTACAAGTTCAATCCGTGAATTCATGAAGTTAGAGATCTCAGGTTCTAGCTAGAGGCCGCTTACACCGATGCTGCCGGAAG